>ML677336.1:5712977-5864285 GCA_007922305.1 Dermatemys mawii | reverse complement strand
CTTCAAATCGCCACAAAGCTGCCACTGATGTTGGTCATAGTTTATGCACCTCAAAAGTTGTTTCATGTTGTCATAGGTTTCCTTCATATGGACTGCATGACCAACTGGAATTGATGGCAAAACATTGCCATTATGCAGAAAAAAAGCTTTAAGACTCGTCTTCGATGAATCAATGAAGAGTCTCCACTCATCTGGATCATGAACGATGTTGAGGGCTGCCATCACACCATCGATGTTGTTGCAGGCTACAAGATCACCTTCCATGAAGAAGAATGGGACAAGATCCTTTTGATGGTCATGGAACATGGAAACCCTAACATCACCTGCCAGGA
Source organism: Dermatemys mawii (assembly GCA_007922305.1). Taxonomy (NCBI): domain Eukaryota; kingdom Metazoa; phylum Chordata; order Testudines; family Dermatemydidae; genus Dermatemys; species Dermatemys mawii. The sequence continues at coordinate 5,863,953 of ML677336.1, read as the reverse complement.
GATTCCACTGCTGTAGTCTGGAGCCCAACAGCTCTGCCTTACTCTTGGGTAGTTCCAAATCCCTGACAAGGTCATTCAGTTCAGCTTGTGTTATGAGGTGTGGTTCAGAGGAGGAGGATGGGAGAAAATGTGGGTCCTGTGACATTGATGGTTCAGGACCAGAAGTTTCATCCTCTTCCTCTTCCTCATCTGACTCAAGTGAGAATGATTCTGGTGCATCGGGAACCGGCAGTCCTTCTCCGTGGGGTATTGGGCGTATAGCTGATGGAATGTTTAGATAATGCACAGTCCACTTTTTCTTCTTTGACACACCTTTCCCAACTGGAGGCACCATGCAGAAGTAACAATTGCTGGTATGATCTGTTGGCTCTCTCCAAATCATTGGCACTGCAAAAGGCATAGATTTCCTTTTCCTGTTCAACCACTGGCAAAGATTTGTTGCACAAGTGTTGCACCATATGTGCGGGGCCTACCTCTTGTCCTGATCTCCAATTTTGCAGCCAAAATAAAGGTGATAGGCTTTCTTAACCATAGTGGTTATACTGCGCTTTTGTGATGCAAAAGTCACTTCACCACAAACATAGCAGAAGTTATCTGTACTGTTCACACAAGTACGAGGCATCTCTGCTCACTTTGGCTAAACAGAAATGTGTCCCTTTGCAAAATCAAACACTGACATATAAGAGAGCACGACACTGTATGATTTCTAGAGCTGATATACGGCAATTTGTTCAGCAGAGTGATGTAAGCTTCGTTATGGTTGCACCATCCATGACTTCTAGGAATAACATGATGCAATTCATATCATGTATGACGCAATACCAGCTTCAGATTGCATCATTCATTGTTTTGCCTAAAAAACAAGTACTGTCCAAACCCAGTCATAGATTTATTCATAGATCCAGTCAAAGATGTATTTTAGGTATTTCTGGTTTAAATTGAGATCCCTTCCCTTTATAACTCACTTATCCTGCGCCATTCCCATGTCAAGGGTCGTATATACTGATCCAATAGCATATGTTGAAAACTAGAGCCAATCAACAATTTTAAGCATAATTTTCGGTCTCAGTGACCCAGAATTAGTAAAGTTTGACTACATTTATTTCAGAAGCATTTTGGCTGTAGAGTAGTGTAATTAGGTCAGCAGAGAAACAAAAATAAACTGCCTTGCTTCCTTCCAGCACAACCAGACCAAGGTCTGATTCTGCTGGGCTACTTCCTACCCAGCTCAGCCAGCTTTGCTTTATTGGCCCCAGGCTCCATCTCACCGCTTCACAGTTCAATGGCGTCCTTCCAGGCAACCCCTCGAGAACCCTCAGGGACTAGTAGGGCGCTAGTCTGCTCAGTTTCTGGTCCGGGATCCTGCAGAGAGCTCAGTTCCCTAGAAAAGATGTCGGTCTGTTCCAGCCCCAACTGAGCTACAGAGCCCTTACTTTTATACTTCCCGTCCTGCCCCAATCCTTCCAGCAAGTGGGATGGGACAGGATAGGAAAATACCCTCTCTCTAGTCCAGAAGGAGGCCACTAGAAAGGATCTCCATTAGAAAATGAATGAAATAGAGGGATATGAGATAAGATGCTGAACCATCTGGTACATTATCTTAATATATGTTTTACCACTGCAAAGTTACTGAAGAGTTCACAGCTTTTTTGGCTCTGTTATGTTCACATAAGGGTTATGGATACCCTCCGTCTGGGGATCTGCAATTGTTAGAAGGGGTGAAAATGTTTAACTTTGTTGCCCATTTGGGACTAAACTGACAAAACTTCAAGGCAAATCGAGAGCTGTATTTTCTCTGAAAGGTTCTGCCATGGCTGCTGCTACCAGATAATGGGCCAGATTCCCTGTAGGTTTATGCTGGTGTAAACCCTGGCAAAGACCACAACCTCATTACCATGGAAAGACTATATGGACTCAGCTCTGCTTGAAACATTTCTAATGGATTATCATAAATGGCTCCTTGAAATAGGAAATGGGATTTGATAATTTCCTAGTCATCTTTTATTTTTACCTATCCATATATTTTTGTGACTTTTATGAGGCAATGTACAGGATATGTTGATAGAGTAAACTGGGTAAGGTCGAAGATTACAGACTCTTCATTTACAGACATTTTATCATTTGGCTTTTCCAAAGAAGCAACACTTTTGAAAAGAAAGTATATTTCTGGTGTTAGCTGGGCTTCCCCAAAACACACATTCAGTCTTAACTCCTTTTTCAAAACTGTTAGTTTGCGGATTACTCTTTAAATACAAACTTTTCCTAAATAAAGGTAAAAAAGTATCCTAGCAAGCCTGTTACCACAAAGGTTTTCAGCCACGTTACTCTTTGGCTTGCGTCACCTGTTTCTGACAAAATTTCAGGCACATACCTAGTAAGATTTTTCTCAAGACAGCTTTTGTGTTCAGTCCTGTATCTCCTTTGTGGGCAATCCTGGTCTTGGTCTGGACCCGCTCATTCTCTGGCTTCCCATCTCTCAGTAATCCCCAGGTACTGGTCAGATATTTTGGGATTGGCTCACTTGAGTTTTCAAATTTCTTTAATCATCTTGTAGCACAGAGGTGGCCAGCCTGTGGCTCCAGAGCCACGTGCGGCTCTTCAGAAGTTAATATGCAGCTCCTTGTATAGGCACTGACTCTGGGGCTGGATCTATGAGTGCCAACTTTCCAATGTGCCGGGGGGTGCTCACTGCTCAATCCCTGGCTCTGCCACAGGCTCTGCCCCTACTCCACCCCTTACCACCACATCCCCTGAGCCTGCCATGCTCTCACTCCTCTCCCGTCCACACAGAGCCTCCTGCATGCCACGAAACAGCTGATCTGGAGGTGCGGGGTGGGGGTGAGGGGTGCGGAGGCATGGGGCTGCCAGTGGCAGGAGGCACGGGGAGCGGGGGCAGGGATGAGTTGCTGACGAATTACTGTGAATCTTTACAATGAACATTGGTAAATTTTGGTTCCTTCTCAGACTCAGGGTTGGCCACCCCTATAGCATTTGATAAGTTACTGCAATAATTTTATGATAAATCCTTCCAAAAGTAACTTTTGAAAGCATATTAAACAAAATGAAATCCATTTAAAAGCACTTATTACAAACAACAAACATGCCAGTTTAAAAACAGCAACCAATCGAATGGCTTGTGTAGTTAATTAGGAAGTGTTTCATACAGCTTCTCCTTTCCTTTTGGTAAGCAGGGTGGAAAAAAAAAGCTATCAAAGTCAGCAAGATCTTCTCCTCTATTTTCAGTATTTAAAACAGAGTAAACTAATTTAAACAGCGAGTCAGCAGAGCTACACTAATGATCTTCCTCTGAATACAGGGGAAGAGGAAACTGAGGTTAATGCCTTGTTCTGCAGGAAGCAAGCACAGTTGTATGCATTGTTGCACCTCTATGTGGCATCAACAATTTTTTTTTCCCTTGAAGGTTATTGGGACTTTCCTGAAAAAGGATAATTTTCCTCCCTCTCTTTGGTGGTTAGAGTGGAAGAAACAATGAAACTTTCAAAAAAGCATTTTATATAACATACAATGTGTCAGTTACACTTCTCAGATGTATAACAAATAAGGAGCAATCTAGATATACAGTGCCTCATTCTCATTTGCACAAAGATCTCTATGCTGCCAGAGTAGTGTAAAATGGTTATAGTGTAAATACACTTTTAAATACCTTCATACAGAATAGGGGATCCAAAGTCACTGAGTACACTCATATATAGACCTGACCTAATAAAATGCACAGTTGCATTAGAATCTGATCCTATATTCTTTACAAGCCCAAACTCACTTTGCAGTCATCAGGCATTCTGAATGTTCATGGAATAATTAGGCCCATTATTTATAGCACTCAGTTTGTGACCTTCAAATTGAGCATATGGGATAAATAACATTATTTTTCAGAGCACAGTATGGGCCCAATTGAAAAAAAAGACATAATAAATAAGAAATGTTGCATAGATATCAAGATCATAAGCGATCACTGTGATCATCTAGTGTGACCTAGTGTAAAACACAGCCTTTCCTTCCCCCTCCCCCCTCCAGGACTAATAGGTACTCAGCTGAATGGCACCATGTGCATAACTAGTACCATCGCACTGATCAACCTGGCCTGGTTGTGAGCAGACATGAGATCTTTAGCACCTAAGCTTCTGTATTAAATGAAGTTTTATTGACCACTGACAAAGGCTAACCTCACAATAAGGGATTTTAATGAAACCATAGATAGAGACGTGCACTTACAGCAGTATTATGGGAGACCAGAATACACCTTTTTGGTAATCATTGTAAATATGCTGTTTCACTGCAATCTCAATTATACCGGCTTTTACAGATGACAGTGATTTTAAGAAAATTATGGCAGAACGAAATATTTTGAAACACGTGCCACCTCTTTTCCAATCCTCCCTCTTATTGAGAGCTTGCCACATAGGTTCTAGTTTTCTTTTCATTGTACCTTAGCACCTGAGCTGTATTTCTTAAATGTCTGTTTTCTGAGTAAAATGCTGCCATCTTGAGGCTGCCTTAATTAAAACAAATAAAAAACCCCCCCGGCCCCAGATTTCATGAAATATTCATATATGTAGATTTTAAAAAAAAATATTGAACAGGTTCTTCAGCTGGAAAGAAGCAGCTACTTTTATAGCCAGTCAATTAACGGAAATTTTACTTCATTTAACAGGTGTACACACTCATATGCCTGAATCCTGCAAATACAACACCTGTCAGGGATGTTCTACGTTACTTAGTCCTGCCTCAGTGCAGTCCTCAGGGGATTGGACTAGATGACCTATGGGGGTCCATTCCAATCCTACATTTCTATGAGTTTAACTTTCACATAACCACGTGTGCAAGTCTTTGTGGGATCAGAGCCTAAGTTTTAATGATGAATCAGGTACTGACAGATTCAGAACTTATACTCCCTGAGAAAAAAATCGCTGAGATAATCTTTAGGATGTCATATGAATGTATGTGAAAATGAAACTGGCAAATGTAATTTATTTCAGTAAACATCTCAGATGAACGGCATTAAGCAGGCTACAGGGCATTCAGAACATCAACAATTACATTAACTTTCCTTTTCCTTCCTCACATTGCCCTGAAATTGCCCTGGCTAATTGTGCTTAGCAAAGAGGTTACATAATGCATCAGAAAGAAGCACGGCTGGAGTGAAGACTGGATCTATAAAAGCTTTGATAACATGGTAGATTTATTTCATATAAAATTTATGACATGGTTTCTTTTTGAGCACTATATACTCCTGATGATATACAGTAATATAAAGGTAGGAATTTTCAGATTTCCATTTTTCCAAATATGTTTGTTTAATATGGCACACAGAAACCATCATACTCTCTATATAAATATGATCTTATATATGCCATCTATAAACAGATCAGGATTCCAAACAACAAAAGAAATCAGTACCAGCTTGATCCTGAAGCATATTTATGGACAAACACTAATCCAGATCATTCAGTTAAATGAAAAAAAAAAAAACAACAACAACCAGTTAACATACTTTTAAAGTTGAAATATCACAAACTTTAAATTGCTCCCACAGACATATTCAGTCATATTATATGTATTATGTTGTAACTGTTTTATTAGTTAAATTTAAGCTTTCTTGTATTATATTTGTATATTATATTTTTAAAATATTCATGATAGCATGGGTAAGTTAATATTATAGAAATTACTTAATCTTCTGGGATTTCCTAAACTTTGCGTACCTGATATGGGGAACTGGAACATATCTCTTCCAGATGTGACTTCCACAAACCTTCTGAGGAAGAGCCCCAAAATCATTGCTAAGTCTGTCTCCCCCATACAGTACAGCAACATGTTTGTTCTGGATCCCGAGGTTAGTAATGTCACTGACATTTTCCTCTTTGTGATTCAATTTCACAACCCAAATCCAGCGAGAATAAATACTCTAAAATTTCATGATAGAGGAGTGAAGGGAGTTTAAATTAAATTCTTTGGAGATTTTCAGTTAAAGCTTTGGGGTTATTTCTCCTTTTCCCTTGTGTCAACTATGATAGGATAAGAGACTGATCTTGTGAAAACAGAAATACGGACGCTTTTGTGAGATTCAGGAGATCAGATACTATGGTTATAGTGGCCATATCAGTCCCACAGGCACACTGATTAAAGGAATAAAAACCTTCTCTGATCCTCAATGATTTTCAATATGAGAAAAATCTCACTTACAAATGGAAAAGTCCGTGGCCAAAACTATTCTTGTGAAATGCCATCCTTCTGTTCCTTGTAATGATCGTTTTACAAAATCTAATGCAGCCAGTTGCTGGAGATGAAGATAACTGAAAGCTGAACATAGACCAATTCTCCTTCAACCCAGCTATCGTCCTGTGTGAGTATATGAATATCTTTATATGTCCTGTATAAGTACATTATTAACCAACTTTTAAAAAGTAATCCAGAGTCATTGTGTAAAAGTATATATTCTGCCTAGATGCCCAAATGCAATTTCCATAATTTCACATGAAAATAAAGTGTTAGGTGACTAGTCGTTTGCAGGAACAGTCAGTGTAATTTTATGGGCATATGTAGGCACATGGCTACCCATACATTTTGCAGATAGACCTCATATCACTTTCTAAAAGAACCTGTTGTGCTTCTATGCATGCATAAATACACTGTACAGAATATAGTTTAATTTGTATAAGAGCCAAATTCTGCTCTCATTTTCACTTCTGCAAATCTGGAATAACTCCATTGTTGTTGGAGTGGAAATGATTCATATGATGAAGTGGGTCTTAGCCCAGGAAAGCTTATGATCCGTAAGATCTGTTAGTCTATAAGATGCTACACGACTCTGTTATTGTTGTTGGAGTTACTCTAGATTTACATTTATAAACGAAAGTAGAATAATAGCTTTTTTTCTCCCTTGCCTCTTACTCTTCCTGTTCAGCACAAGAGAAAGCAGCTTCTCATTCATCTCATCATTTTTTCTTTATCACTTTCTTTTCTCCCTATCTTTTCCCTCTGACAGCTGCTGACATGATGCTTTGTCAAATAACCTCTTCCTAAGCTAGACCCAATTGCACTCAAAGTTGCATCCAGCATGGAAATGTTGCAAGAGAAATAATGTTATCAGCAACCAGTGTCCTAGAGTTCAGGTCACTTCTATGTTTAATTCGTGGACATAGATGCAAGAACAAAAAGGGTTGGTGGATGGTGACAGAGTCAGTAGTGTTATTTGGACTCTCAAATTGAGGGGGAGGGGCAACAAGCTAGCTTCACAGAAAAGCTAGGTTGTACTCTTTCCAAAGGTCTCTCCAGTTACTTCAAATCCTATATTTACACCATAAACATGTGTGACTATCGTGCATGTACGTATGTGTATACCCAGTGATTTGTCCTCCCAACCCATTATTCTGTCCCCTTCATTCTCTCCCTATGTGTTTTGTTCCACATCAGCCTGTGTTCTTTGTCCTTTCTGCATTTCCCCCATGTTTTCTGTTTCCCTCATCCATCTTTTGGGTCTAGTCAGTATCTGCTGCCTTCCAAGCAGTACCTTCTTCCTTTCCATTGGGAAAGTCACTGGTAGGTGTCCTCTTCTTCCTCGTTTAAGTTGCAGGCTTGGGGGCACAGACGGGCTTTTCCTCCCTGCCGCTGTGAGTATAATCAGCAGGTAGGAAGTTTGACTTGTCCCTCTGGTTTCCCCTGCTGGATCTGTATGGTGCTGCCTCTGCTCTGCCTGTCAGACTGTATGCAGCTCTTATCCTCTCCCATCATCTATTAGTAGATTCAACAGGGGATGGAAGCAAGAATGCTGAGCCTCCTGCTGCTGGAATTCATCCCCACTTGCCTCCCCTCTAACACAAGCTCAAAGTTGGGTGAGAAAAGACAGGAGTTGCGAAGTCTCACAAGTAATGTCATTTTGGCCATTCTGCAGACAGTCTTGCAAAAGATGAACCCCCACCTGCAGCAATGCCTCTTTAGCAGAAGTTTTAACTAAGAGCTTATAAACTATGAGCTCTACTTTCAGCTCTTCCACTGACTGTTGCTAATATTTCTGGCACTTAACCACCCCTATTATGAGCAATTTCATTCCTTTTTTGGTAATTTTCATGAACCTATTTCACAGATAAGATAAACAAGAGCTTGCACAAAATCACTTCAAACGGAAATCACAGTAGAACTGAGCTCTCTAATACAATAGACGAAAGGCTTTGCAACAGTATTCTGAGAAGAATGTGTGAACATAGGTGTTTGTTTAACCCTTACTAAGGCAGTGTGACTCTGTCACTGTCTACCTAGACCACATGTAGAGGTTTATGGCTCTTCTACAACTTCCACACTGAGAGATCTTGTTCTCTATCTGCAGTGGTAAATGTTCATGCTTTCACCTGCCGGGTCCCAGTTTCAACACACTTACCAGACAGCAGAGTTGTTACATTTGGACATGCTGTCTGTAACCACTAAACAATAATCTGCTCCTAGTGCCAGGAGAAGAATCCTGGTGGTCAGTGTTCCACTGCTAGCTTACAAATACTTATGTAACCCACTAGCACTGTGAGTATTGTAGAGAATGGTTCACATATCAGATAACAACATGCTCTAACTCTCTATGGCGCCTCTTCTAGGTGGAGCAGATACTATAGATCTGAATTCAAATCTTTCTAATGAGCCATTTGAGGGTAAAATATATTTATGTATAGAAATTAGTGTAAGGATGTTCAAATGATTTTATATTGCAAAAATCACAGATTTGATTTTTTTAAAATCTGATGATTTTGGGGCTATTTACATGGTGTTTCAGGCTCTGACTCATTACTTTTGAACTTTTTGTGTTGACTACTTTTGTTGTCCCTTCCTGTCTGAAAACTGGAGGCAGGGAATGATCCTTGTGTCCTGTTTGTAGTGGTACTTCCAATCATGGATAAATTAAAGAATGATAATACTCTTTTGAGAACCTGTTTACATGAACAGGTAATTCATCCCTTAAGCACCTGTTTGTTGGCTCAGCAAATGAAGCGCTCAGCAGTCTGACCCTAATATAGCCAAACATTTAAGCACATGATTAACTTTCAACATATGGGTAGCCCAACTAAAAGTTAAGCGTTGCTTAAATTCTTTGCTGGAACGGGACCAGGGTTCTCAGCACCTTGCAGGATAAGCAGGGGATCTCTGTTAAATACACAGTTGTGGTGAATGAGAGAGAAAAATAGAATAGCTTCATTTCTTTTAGCTGCCCAGAATTGTTTAGTCCTACCTTTAGCTCACCATTAACTACATGTATCCTGATCAAATTTGCAAGGAGATGACATTTATCATAGTTACACATTCAGAAAACTTGATTGCAATATATCCAGTAAATCTTTAGCAGCATAAACTAGGTGGGATAGATAATTATTTCAGTGTCCAGGTAGTGCATTTAATTGAATTTCTTGGATAGTTAGTTATTCAGCTTTTGGTTTTATGCCTTTTAATCTCAGCTAATATGGGCAATAATCATTCAGAAATGCACCGTTAGTCATGTCTTCTGGCTTAAATTAAGGTAGTTAAGACTTCACAGCTGATCAGATTCCTTGATTACTCCATTATCTAATATTTCTGTCTCATCCCGCTGTCACAGCCTACCTTCACATGGTGCTCTTCTTGCATGAAGCAATAGTGACATCCAGTGACTAACTATATGTGTATATTAATCACACGCATCTATGCCCATTGACTTCTATGTATCCCTCAGGACAAAAAGTCCATAATTGAAACTTTATGGGTTTACAGCTTCTAATGGGCCAAATTCTCCTCTCAGCTACACCAGTGCAACCGCAATTGGTTAGCTGTGTAGACATTTAACAGTAAGCAACATTTACAAATATTGCTTGAAGAATTACAAGTACTTTATTCTCAATGCAAATTTACTGGAAAAAAATCTGAAACACTCATAGATTATTATATCTCCCTTTTACAAAAGATCATAGGATCAAACTTGCTGTACCTGATCACAGTATATATGACCAGATTTGGATCTAATTTATATTAAAGTTAATAATTCATTTAGCCTGTGGTATTATTTGATATTTATATCTAGGAACAAAGACTGCAGGTCATACTTACAAGATGGGGGACTCTATCCTGGGAAAGAGTGACTCTGAAAAAGATTTAAGGGTTATGGTGGATAATCATGTGAACATGAGCTCCCAATGCAATAATGTGGCCAAAGGGTCTAATGTGATCCCGGGATGCATAAACAGGGAAATCTCAAGTAGGAGTGGAAAGATTACTTCACCTCTGTATTTGGCACTGGTGTGGCTGCAACTAGAATACTGTGTCCGGTTCTGGCATCCATAGTCCAAGAAGGCTGTTAACTGGGGAGGATTTAGATAAGAGCTACAAGAATAACCAAAGATGAGAAAATATACTTTATAATGATATATCCTAGGGTTCACTCTAGCTAGCTTAATAAAGAGAAGGTTAAGGGGTGACTTGATTACTGTCTAAAAGTAACTACACAGGGAACAAATATTTAATAATGGACTTCTCAGTCTAGCAGAGAAAGGTGTAACATGATCCAACAGCTGGAAGTTGAAGCTAGACAAATTCAGACCAGAGATAAAATGTAAATTTTTAACAGCAAAGATGATTAACCATTGGAACAATTTATCCAAGTTGTGGTTGATTCTTTATCAATGGCAATTTTTAAATCAAGGTTGGATATTTTTCTAAAAGAGATGCTCTAAGGGGCCTCTGGGGCACCTGGCATTGGCCACTGTTGGAAGACAGGATACTTGGTTACGTGGACCTTTGGTCTGACCCAGTATGGCCGTTCTTATGTTCTTAAGCTGGAGATGAGTCAACAGTTGTGCCCTTGTTGCCAAGAAGGCTAATGATATATTGGGATGCATTAGTAGGAGTACTAATCATTTCCCTCTATCTACTAAGTGCCAGTAGATAGAGGGAAATGATTATTCCCTTCAATTCAGTACTGGTGAGGCCAGATCCGGAGTACTGTGTCCAGTTTTAGTGTCCCCCACTACAGAAAGGATGTGGAAAAATTGGAGACAGTCCAGCAGAGGGCACTGAAAATGATTAGGGGGCTGGGGCACATGACTTATCACAGGGGTGGGCAAACTACGGCCCGCGGTCCCATCCGGCCCCCCCAGCCAGTGAGGCTGCCCCCGCCCCTCCCCCAGAGCCGCGCCGCCTAGCGCTGCGGCTGGGGCTGCGCGCCCCCCGCTCTCCTGAGCCGCCCCATGTGGGCAGCACTCCGAGGGCCGGGGCTGTGTCCTCAGTCCCTCCACGCTGAGCCCCTCTCCCGGAGCAGCGCCGCACGGGCGGCAGTCCGGGCACCGGGGATGCGCGCTCAGCCCCTCCCCCGGAACCACGCCAATGGGGCAGCACTCCGAGGGGCTGGGGCTGTGCGCTCCCTGGAGCCACGCCGTGCGGGCGGCACTCTGGGGGGCTGGGGCTGTGCGCTCCCCCTCTTCCCCCAGAGCCGGGCCAGCACTCATGGTAAGGGGGCAGAGGGGGATTGGTGGGTTCCAGGGTGGTGGTTGCGGGGGTAGTCTGGAGGGAGCAGTCAGGGAGCAGGATGGGTTGGATAAGGGCTGGGGTTCTGGGGTGGTGGTTAGGGGCTGGGAGGATGGATAGGGGTCGGAGCAGTCAGGGAACAGGGGAATTGGGTGGGGTCCTGTGGGTGGTTAGGGGTCTCTGGATGAGACAGTCAGGGGATGGGAGAGGATTGGATGGGGATTCTGAGGGGGCAGTCAGGTGGCAGGAAGTGGGAGGTGGCCGGCTTGGGGCCAGAAGTGGGAGGGGGCCGGATTGGGGGTGGGGCCTTTCCTTACCCGGCCCTCCATATAATTTTGTTGACCCAATGTGGCCCCCAAGTTTGCCCACCCCTGACTTATCAGGAGAGGCTGAGGGAACTGGGCTTATTTAGTTTGCAGAAGAGAAGAGTGAGGGGGGATTTGATAGAAGCCTTCAACTATCTGAAGGCGGGTTTCAAAGAGGATGGAGCTCAGCTGTTCTCAGTGGTGGCAGATGACAGAATAAGGAGCAATGGTTTCAAATTGCAGTGGGGGAGGTCTAGGTTGAATATTATGAAAAACTATATCTTGGGTGGTGAAGCACTGAAATGGGTTACCTAGGAAGATGGTAGATTCTCCATCCTTAATTGTTTTTAAGGACCAGCTTGACAAAGTCCTGGCTGGAATGATTATTTGGGATTGGTCCTGCTTTGAGCAGTGGTTTGAACTAGATGACATCCTGAAGTCTCTTCCAACCCTAATGTATGATTCTATGCAGTGTAGCTAATAGGCAGCTATGGAAAGGCTGCTGCACGTTAGATCAAGGTTCATTGCACAGTGAATGTATACTGCTTAAGGAAAACCTTGCTCTTTGCTTTTGTTGATTACTCCCATCCTCTTCAACTCTGTGTAACTCAGCTTTTTCTTTGCCTTCTCCTACTTGTGGCTCAGTCTTTTCCTCCCCTAAAACTGCAGTGTCCAATATAAATTCGATGCTAGCCACACTGTTAGCCACACTCGTGGTTTTGAAGTTTTCTTATTAGCCACATTATAAAAAAGCCACATACATTAGCCACAATTCAATAGCCTATTAGCCACATGTGGCTAGTGGCGAATGTATTGGACACCGCTGCCCTATTTTCTACACCTACAACTCACTTCCCAAGCTAGCCCACCATTCCCCCAGCACTTACACATGTTTATAGTGAAAAGAAGTAAAAGTTTATTTTAAAAAATAGAGAGATTCAAGTGAGACCAAGGAGTTTTAGAAAAGAATGTTAACGTCTAAAATAAAATCATAACATACATTCTGTTACCTAGACTTACTTAACTAGGGTACTTTCATGTTTTATAAAGCAATGCTCTCCCAAAGCCTTCCATCATTTTACAGGAGAAAAGTCACACTGTTAGCTTTCCTCCTCAGTGAATGCTCCAATGTTTCTGTTTGCACTCAGTGGCACTGGAATATTTTTAATAGTGAGGGTGCTGAAAGCCAGCCCCCTTATCCCTATCCATCACACCCCTGCCCACCCCCGAGCTGAGGCCGGGACCCTGGGTGCAGGGCTGGCAGCCAGGAGCCCAGAGGTTGTAGAGCACCCCCCCACAGCCTTAGTTCCCGTACCTATGTTTGCATCTCCAGATACATCAGAACAATCCTTTGTCCGTGTTCATAACAAGATACCTCTGTGTGTGTTGTTTTTCCTGTATACTTCTTTATTGTAGATTTCATAATCTTTTAATCAGCATCTGGCTTAGTATGGAAATAGGTCTGCATTGTGAGGCACACAATGACCAGACAGGGAGATGAGCGTCTATTACCCCGGGCCTGAAAGGAATTCATCCCAGACATGTCACTTCCTTGTTACTTGCCTTACGAATCTAATTTTAAATATAGACACGTAATTCCTTAAATATTATTTGTGAATACATTTCACAATGATCAGGGTGACCAGTGGGTTACTGGCTTGCAGTAGAGCCATCACGTGCCACCCTTTAGTGCTCTCTACCATTTGGCACCAAGAGGTCCCTGGATCACACTCAGGTAACTCAGTGAATATAAATCTCAACTTAACTCTTTCCCCCCAAACTATTCCTAGTTTACTGCATGCACCACTGTCACTGGGACCCGTGCCCAGAGGCCCCAGCCAACTGGAGGTCCCCTGGAAAAAATCATCTACTGGTAGCAGAAGCCTGGAGACCCAGCCACCAGGCAGGCAAGGCGGGGGAAGCTCCCTGTGCCTTGACCCTGCTCTGTGGCAACAGTGCTGAGCGGGTGGGGTAGGAGAAGTGCCCTGACCCTGGTCCCCTACAGAAGTGAGGGGTGGGAGGGGATGGCAGGGGAAGCCCCAGCACCCAGACTCCCACTGTGGCCCTGGGACTGGAGGAACTCTCACTCCCTGCTGTGGCCCCAGGACCGTGGTGCAGGGACAGAGCTTCTCCAGTCTTGGGACTGCAATGGGGAGTGGTGTGTGTGGCAGAAACGAGCAAAGGGATTGTAGGGCTGCAGTTCGGGGGGAGGGCAAAATTGGGGGTTGGGGAGATCCTGTGTGGAACAGGAGCAGGCCCAAGGAAGGGACAGAAAGGGGTTGGACCTTAGACAGACGGGATGGGGAGGGGTTTCCCACTTGCTCTGGCCCTGGGCCCCAGCAAACATTACTCTGGGACATACTTTGTGGGAAGCTGAACTCTTGGTGGTTTTGAGCCTTCTTATGTTTAGCCCTCTCTGCTGAAGACTAAGGTGTCTACACTGCAATTAAAAACTGACGGCTGGCATGGACCAGCTGACTTGGGCTCATAAGGTTTGGACTGTGGGGCTGTTTAATTGCAGTGTAGACATCAGGGTTCGGTCTGGAACTTGGGCTCTAGGATGCTATTAGGTGGGAGGGTCCCAGAATTTGGGCTGCAGCTCAAGTTGGAATGTTGCAGCCTGAGCTGGAATGTCTACACAGCAATTGAATAGCCACACAGCCGAAGACAGCTGTCACACAGGTCGTAGGTTTCTAATTGCAGTGTAGACATACCCTAACTTGACTCACCTTGGTAGTCCCATTTATTCAACAGGAACTATACACATAAGTCAAGTTAGTCCGATGCTTGCGTGTCAGCAGGAGTGGGCCTCAACATAGGTATAATACATGTTTATTTGTCTTTAAAAGTTTTAACACAATTCAGGGATATTTTTTCTAGCTAACATTTTCACCTTTTAAGTAAAAATGTCCTTCAAAACATTGACATCATAGAGTTGCCTGTTTCTTATTGGTTTTACAAAATTCTTTTTGATAAAAATGTTACTATAAAATAGTTAAAATATCTGAAAGACCAGAAAATAAAATATTATTGTATATCTCAACAAACAATGCCACTGTGTTTATTTCAATCAGAGCATTCTCACTGAGAATATGTAAAACTACCCTTTCTCTTTGAAGACAGTCCACCAAACAAGGTACTGAGCCAAACTGCCCAATACACAGGAAAAGCGTGTGCATCTTGTGGGGGTGGAGTGGGTAATTCCTCCAAGTGGTTTGTGAGATATAGTATTTCAACTGTAATTTAATTGTGTTGGGGAGTCTGTTTTAAAAGACAACTCTTTGTGAGATGTGGGGGAGGGACAGATGTTCCTGAAATGAAGAATTTGGTAGAAATTCCTGGGGAAGCAGTTCCTGGAGGTGGATGTCATTTTGAGAAGCAGTTCCTGTGGTGTGTTTGGAAAAGGGCAATTCCTGGGGGATGCAGAATTTGTTGTGAGTGAGAACTAGGAGAACACTTCAACCTCCCTGGCCACTCCATTAAAGACTTGAAGGTGTCAATTTTAAAACAGAAAAACTTCCAAAACAGACTCCAACGAGAAGCTGAGGAACTGGAATTAATTTTAAAATTGGACACTGTCAATCCAGGGTTAAACAGGGATTGTGAATGGCTTTGTCATTACACTAATTGATTGCATTTCCCTAGTTAATTTCCCTTCAAAAGTTCTTACCATCTGTCAGACATAGATCCACTACAAAAGGTTTTTTTTTCTCCTGCTGATAATGGCCCATCCAAATTAAACAGCCTCTTAGAATTGGTATGGTAATGTACAACTTTTTTTTGCTTTCTGTATATATAAATACATCTTACTTCTCTTCCATTCTATGCATCCGATGAAGTGGGCTATAGCCCATGAAAGCTTATGCTGAAATAAAATGGTTAGTCTCAAAGGTGCCACAAGTCTTCCTTGTCTTATTTATGGATACAGACTAACAGGGCTACTAATCTTAAACCTAGTCTTTCAGTTGGTGCAGTACCTAGCAACATGCTTATACAAGAAGCGGTGGATACCTTGTGTGGGGAAGGGGAGGTAGGCATGAGGCTGTTGTGTGTGGAGGGGGAGAGGGGTTCATGTGGGTGTATGTATAGAGCGAGAGGGGCTGTTGTGTTGCGGAGATGTATGTGTGTAGAGTGGAGTTGTGGCTATGGAGGGGAAGATGGGGAATTGGGCAGGTGGGGAAGTGGAGCTGTTGTGGAGATGTGTGTAGGCGGAGAATGGGGCTGATGGTGTGTGCATAAATGGGGAGTGGGGAAGTTGTGTGTGTTTATGGATAGTGGGGCTGTCGTGGGGTGTGCGCAAGAGGTGTGAGACTGTTGGGGGTGCGTGTGTGTGTGGGCGAGCCAGGCCGCTAACCCGGGAAGTGACTTGGCGGACTCCGGGCTCCTTTCCAGGCATCCCGCTGAGCATCCCCGGCCGCAGCAGCCGTCGCCGAGTGGCGGCTCTGGCCCAGCCCGGCCGCAGGCGGCAGCAGCGCAGAGCGCGGGCCCTGGGGCGGCCCCTCTTGCTGGGCCGCGAGCGGCGCTTGGGTAAGGTCAGGGCGGCGGTAGCGGAAGCTTCTGTCGGTTCAATGTCCCGGAACACCCGGCACCGCCCCCCGCTCGCCGCCACCTGCCGCCGCGCCCAGCGCCCGGGCACCATGACACCCGCCCCCGCCGGCCGCAGTTGACACCGCGACGGGACCTGCCTGGGGGCGGCGGCCGGGCCCCCGCAAAGCCCCGCTCCGGAGCTTCCTATATGGGCCACCTGCTCTCGAGGGAGGGAACCAGCCTGAGCCAGGAGAGGAGTCGCCGCCGCTGCCGCCGCGGGAGGAAGGTGCCGCCGCGGAGCCGGAGCTGCTTCCTGCGCGGGCCCTGCATGCTCTGCTTCATCGTGCACGGCGCCAGCCCGCCCGCCCCCGAGCAGCCCCTGCCCGGCCGGGACTCGCCGCCTCTCTGCGCGGTCCTGAGTTCCCCGGAGCAGCGCGCCGCCCGCCGCCTCCTGCACCTCTCGCCCGCCGCCTGGGAGCAGCGGGGGCCGTGCCAGCGCCTGCTCCTCTCGGGCCTGCTGCCCCCGCCCGTGCGGGTCTTCCTGGGCTCGGCGCGGCCGCCCGGCGAGCCGGCCCCCGACATGGTGTGTAAGCGCAAAGGGGCCGGACTGCCCGCCTGTCCCCCCTGCAAGCAGCCCCGCTGCGGCGCCGCCGCCCCGCCGGAGCCGGAGGCTGCCGCTTGCCAGTGCCCGAGTGAGCAGCAGCTCTGTGCCCTGCCCTGCGCCTCGGACCGCGCTGCTGGCGGTGGGGGGTCTCCGCCTAGGGGCCCCGCTGGGGAAAGTGGCAGGGAGCTGGCGGCTGAGCCGCCGTCGCAGGAGGAGGAGGAAAGCAACGAGCCGGCCCGCCAGGAGCCGCCGGAGAACCCCAGCGAGTGCTGCCGAGAGTCGCTGCAGCCGCCGCCCCCACCAGACATCAACCAGCTACCGCCCTCCATCCTTCTCAAGGTGGGTCCGGGAGCGGGGGAGGCCCCGCCGGAGGGGGCTGACTCCTCGCCAGCGGCTGAGGGGGAGCCAGAGTTGAAGGTGCTTCAAACACAGAAACCTGTTGCTTTTGCCCGGTAGCTGTGAGTGATGGTGGGAAAGAGGCGCCACCCTCCTGTGAGGTTCCGACTATGGATGTTCAGGGTCTGTCTACACTGCACCTACACTCAAGGGCTGTCCCGTGCCAGCTGACTCGGGGGGAGGGGGAGGATCGGGGGCTATCTTCCTGCGGTGTAGAGATGTCCGGGGTAGGTGGACACTGCAGTGTAAGCTAAACGTTAGTGGGGTTTGAGTTAGCTGACTTAGGTCAGGGATCCCTGGCTTTGAGTGTTTACCTTGTCTTTAACGCCTACATTAAGATTTTTCTAATGCGTGCTCAAACCTAGCATACTGGCATTCACCCTCAGACCCGAGTCAAAGCCCCCAAGTCCTTAGCTTGTCCCACGGACTCTTTCCCCCCCCCAAATGTGGCTGCTCTAGCCCTTGGTCTGTGGTGTACAGTAAGGAAACTTTACGACCTGCATATTACTAGGAAGCAGCTTGCTTTGCAGAAATCTTGATTGGATCACTTTCTGTTGCAAACCCAGAGGTTCTTTGACAGTGTGCTTGCAGGTCAATGATCAGAATAGGTTAATGCTGACCTGAGTTGCTTCCTTTTGCCAAGGGTATGTGCATGTGCCTGTGTGTGGGAGGAAGGGGGGAAGTCTTCTGTTTTCAATAGTGGATTGCAGATTGTTGGGATAGAGAAGACTAAGGAAGTTGTCCCATGGAATTGTGGGATACTTCAGATGACTCCCAGGACTTGTGTCAAGCTTGAGTGCACCTATGCTGCAAAGCAATAGGGCTCAGACCCTGGGTCCCAGCTTGACTCAAGCTTCTGTGTCTGAGCACTGAGACAGTGCAATTGTAGTGTAGTCCCAAGGAGAGGTAAGCCTTGAGCCTGGGTTCAAGAATGGGCTTACATTCCAGAGCAAATATATCTTTTATGTTTCAGGGTTACCGCTCTTCTTTCCTGAGACTTGTAAACAAATTTGGATCAATACATGAAGTAGTATTAGACAATTTCTCTCCATCTTAATATTGAGTTTCTTGAAAAATTTATAAAACTGTGTTCCTTTATGGATTATTACAATTAATAGGCAACTTTAAGAGATTTTATTTAGGGCTAAATGCTGATCCCATTGTAGTGAGCGTGGCTGAGAGTTTTTTCTGAATCTGTAGGCAAGATATAAGATTGACTTATGCCCCCTCCCCTGCTGTGCAGATCCCCAGGCAAAAGTGGAAGAGAGTCAGGCATTGCCTACTCT
The DNA here is from genome assembly GCA_007922305.1 of Dermatemys mawii. Classification (NCBI taxonomy): domain Eukaryota; kingdom Metazoa; phylum Chordata; order Testudines; family Dermatemydidae; genus Dermatemys; species Dermatemys mawii. The sequence continues at coordinate 5,845,342 of ML677336.1, read as the reverse complement.
ACAAAATTAAGTTGACCTAAGTTTGGTTGACATACAGCTAACATACTGCTGTTTTTCATGTCCACACTGCCCTCCTGCTGGCAGTGGTGTGTGTCCTCCTCAGGAGAGCTTGCACCAACTTCAACGGACCAGTGTTGGGGAGGGAGAGACTCCTGCTGTCACTCCTATCCCAGGGTCTGATACCAGGAGTCTAAGTGGTGAGGCTCTCGCAGTGAGCTTGGGACAGGGCTGATAAACAGGGGTGGCAGAGCTCTAGCTGTGAGCTCTGGGGTGGAGCTGACAGCCAAGAGGTGATGTAAGTAATGCACCGTCTATATAGACATTGCGTCACTCTAACTACATCAGTCTCTCGCAAAGATGAAGTTATTAGGTCAGTGTAGACAGCATCTTACATTGATGGGAACAGTGTTGTAGTGTAGATGCTTACAGAGTTAAGGCAACTTAAGTTGCCTTACGTTGACTTAACTCTGTAGTGTAGACCAGGCCTTAGCTGCCTCAACAATGCTGCTACTTTTCTCTGCTGCTTCCCTCTTCCTCTAGAACAGGCCTGCACAACTCGGAAAGCAGCGAGGGCCATATTATTGCAAAAACACCAGCTGCAGGCTGAAAAGCCCTGCCTTCGCCTCGCCCCGCCCCTATCCGCTTCCCCCCACCCCACCGCTTGGCTTGCCCCACTCCTACTGAGCCCACGCGGGCCGCACAGTGAGCCCACGCGGGCCGCATGTTGTGCAGGCCTGCTTTAGGACCTTGCAGGAGCTCTCTAAGGGGTTGAAATCCATGCATGGAGGTGGGTGGGGTCTAGTTATAAAGATAATGGGCGTTCTGGAGAGTGGGAAGGGAAAAGGCATGTGATTACTTCAGTAGCTTTACAGAATAATCTGAGAGATGTTTAGCGAAGGTAACCTTGCCTGTCTTCTACGTTGTTCCCTCCGGCGTTCCTCTGGGCGCCATCCACTGCTCCCTTGACACCTTCGAGGAGCAATGGGTGCTGTCCGGGATTCTCTGCTCGGTGTCCCCGTCAGGTTCCCTTCATTTGATCCTTTGACCGCACTCCTGTCCCTTTATTTCATTAATTTCCCCTGAACTCACTTGGTTTTCAGGTCCTGTGGATCCCCCCATTAGGCTGGGGGGGACTCTTTAGCAGTGGGCAGGCTTGTGATGGCCCACTTCCTGGATCCCAGTAGATCTTGTTCCCTTCAGAGTTCCTCTGAGTGGCATCTGCTGGCTCCCTTGACACCTTTGAAGAGCAATGGGCGCTGTCTGGCATTCTCTGCTTGGTGTCTCCTTCCAGTTCCTTAGTTTTGGCCCTTTGACCCCCACGCCTAGTCCTGTTGTCGCCCTTGTTGTCCCCTAAACTCAGTTGGGTTCTGGGTTTAGTAGCCCCTCCTGACTGTTGGCTTCTGGGTTTAGTAACCTCCCTCTCTACTGTTTCCCCATTTTTCTAATATCTTGGTCCCTTTGAATTACTTTTGTCATCACTAGTGATCCTAGTGCTTTCTCATTTTGTCACCCCTCTTTTGAGTTGCTAACCAAGATAGTAAATAAAATATTACTGGATGCGAACATTGATACTTGTGACCTCTTCTGTAACTTAATATGTTATTTCTTTACCTGTTTACTTTCCCAAGCCAGTCTTACTCATACAATTCACATTTTGTGAGAGACTATTGAATGCTATGCTAATACTCAAGCATGCATCATATACTTCCTCATCTACTAAGGCCCCAGTCCTGCAGACACTTAAGTATTTGAATAATTTACATGAGCAGCTTCATTGAATTGATGTGCTTTAAATGTTTGCAGGACTGGGACCTTTCTTCATAATGTTATGAAAACAATTACTTCCATCTGGCAATATTAATACTTTATAAGCCCATATTGCTCATGGTTACAGTATTCTCTAGAGATGTTCAGTGTTTGTGCTTTTCTTCTTAATATTTTTTCTATTATCTTACTGTCAATAACTTCTATTCCTAGTAATTGCCAGAATCACTATTTTTAAAAATTGACACATTTTCTTTTCTTTGATCTTACAGTACTTCCCCAGCTCCCCATGACTTCTCAAAATAGCAGCTTGGTGAGCACACTAGCCAGTTTCTTTTAACACCTTAAAATACGTGGTCCAGTTCAGTCAATAATTTTTTGTTCATGTTTTCCCAAATATTTTATCTACTCTTTATCTAAACGGTAGTTGTCTTTGTTTCTTGGTAAGTTTTTAAAAATTTTATTTTTCACAGTAGGGCTAGATTTAAAAATTGAGTTCAGTATTTTCTCAGTCTCTGAATCCAAGTTCATCTCTCTTGATTTTCTTTTTCTTTCTTTCTCTTTTTTTTTTTTTTCCTCTCAGCTAGAATTAATTAATTCTACTTTTTGTCTGCCTTTATTCTCCATACACTCCTTAACAAAACTTGAATTCTTACTTGGTTGCTTCTATCCACTTCACTGTGGGATTTTTACTTCAGATTTTTGATTAGTCCAGTGGTAGTAGTTGTCAGGGCCAGCTCCAGGCACTAGCCCAGGAAGCATGTGCTTCGGGCGGCCCTTCGTAAGGGGCGGCACTCAGGCCAGTAATAGGGCCTCACTTTCTGCTCTGTCTGCCATATTTTTTTTTGCTCGGCCTGCAGTCCAGCTTTTTTTGTTTTTTGGCTTGGGGTGACAAAAATGCTGGAGCCGGTCCTGTTAATTGTAGTTGAGTAGTGTATAGAGGCCATTAATTGGAGTCTTGTTGTGATAGGCTCCGTACTGATGTGAAGTATGAAAACAAAGTCCCTGCTCCTAAGATCTTCCAATCCTAATTATGAAAAGATGCAACAGATGGGAGAAGGGATGATTAGGTAAGGGTGAAATGAACGAGTTTTTCACAGTAAGCAGTAGTCATGTAAGCCTTAAGTTTAGGAGACCAGTATTTTATTACAACATGCTGTTCAATCACCCCATTTTATTTGTATGTGAAATTAATGAATTGCCTGGAAGGGTGGTGGGTAAACTGAGGCTAGCTTTAATTGGCTTGTTTTTCATTTGCCCACTTAAATGTCTAAAGCAGCTGGGTCAAAGTAATTCTATGGAGAGGACTGAATTCAATTTTTTGAACTTGATCCATGGGCTAGGATATGAATATATAGTTACATACTAAACTCAATCTGCAGTGGAACTCCCACTGTTATCAACTATTATAAAGATCGAGGGTTAAATATGGCTTTTGCTTAGTACCTACATCTCTGGATATTTGTTCACAGTTGATAACACACAATAATAAAACATATGCTCACTTTTAGGAGAACCACCTTTTGTTTTCATTCCTTACCCATCCTCCTTTTGTTTTTCCTCTCCCTTTTCTCTCTTTCCTTCTTCTTTCCTCCATTCTATCCACTAAAATAATAAGCAGTTAAATATACTGATATTTAAATTGTCATGACTTGGCTTTAGAGTTAATATCTCAATGAGAATTATAGGGCTCAGAGAATTCAAACCTCTGAGTTACCGTTTCAGGACTCAGGATGACCACTGGGTTGGTTTACACTCAGTTCATATGTGAAAGTTCAACAAAGGCTAGAAATCTATATTTTAATGACATCATGGATTTATGCAGAATCTGAATATTAAACAAGGGCACTATATACATCATGCGGATAAGATTTGGCTGGCAGGCTGGATGTCTGACACCATTCCTTCCTGTTTAGACCTCCTATTTTTGGTATTGGGTGCTGTGATGCGGTTCTTTCACCACTTGTGGTGCTTCCTCCTGGCCATTCTGGGAATTAGCTCTCTAGGTGTTAGACCCTTCTTACTGGTCTCTCTCCCTTAATTGGCTGCTTAATTGGTTAATTAGGTGTGCCTGGCTACTTTACTTTTTCAGGGCCAGTTTGGGGAATACACCCTGTCACAGGTGTTCTCTCTGGACCTTTTTTTGGGGCTCTATCTTAAATATTTTCTTTCAGCTAGTACGCAGCTGACAAACTTGAAACTCTGGGCTTGGTTACACTGGCACTTCATAGCGCTATAAAGCTGCCAGGAGCACTATAACCTACTACCTGTCCAGACTGGTGAGACACGTAGAGCGCTATAAGTCTGGTTATACGGGTCCTGGTAATGCTCCTTGCAGAGGATTAACAGCTGTAGTGTATTGGGTGCTACGCTTCAGCTCCAGTGTAAACGGGTAGTAACAATACAGTGTTTTGAGTGATCTCTGGAAACGCTCCTAAGCCATTTAAGCCAATTAACGTCTCTTCCCTTTGTTCTGAACTTGGCTGGAGAAATGCGGAAGTACGTTTTCAGAGCTTATCTGTAACTTGGCAAATCAACAATGCAAATGTTTACCTTGTGAGTGAGTAGCAGAAGGTTAGTAAGCTTTGCATTTCAAAGACAGTTTGCTGACACATTCTCAGCACGCCAAAAATCCACTCGCTCTCTCCCTCTACATACACACAACATGCTCCCCCTCACTCCTCTCGTTTGAAAAGCACGTTGCACCCAGCTGAATGCTGGGATAATTGCCTATAATGCACTACTCCCATGCTGCTGCAAGTGCCGCAAATGTGGCCATGCCAGTGCGGTTGTGGCTGAGAGTGTGGACACGCTGGAGCGCTATCCATGGAGCTGTATCTGAAGGCAGATATAACCAAAACTGCTATAAAGCTGTAAGTGTAACCAAGCCCTCTACCTCTCTCAGCTTAGGACAGATCTTTCCATATCTTTGTAGCGTCCTGGATCTTCCAAGGAGGTAAGTAGAAAATAAGTTAGCATTATTCTCTACCAGCAGCTGTCTGTAGTCTTTTCCTATAATTCTAATTTTTTTTCTACAGTTGTGTACAGATTTTTCCAGGCATGAAACTGACTTGGTGATGTATATGTTTTTTTTTGTGTGTGTGTTTTTTTGGGGAGGGGGGGCGGGGAGTTTACTGCTGTCCATAGTATTCCAAAAAACCCAGTCTGAAACTGACCAGTCTTGTTAACCTCACCATGGTGGTTCTGGGAGTAGCACCAGAGGCACTATTATTGTCAGGAAGATGTTTTGAAGGTTATCTTTGCAACCATAATGTCTAGAAACTTTTTTTAACATCTTAAATTCTGCAGAAATTGATGGCTTGGACTTTTGCACTTGTCATTAAAAACTTCTGACTTATCAGTATTCTGTTGTAAGCATGCTATGTGCTATAAAGATGAATTTACAAGGAGTTCAGGAAGTCTCAATTTAAATTGCTGCACAATGATATAGAACAGCATGAAAGAACAGATCCTAGGAAAAATGACTGAGGAATTAGGAGGAGAGAGGAGGCATATTTGTGAAAGGAAAGAAATAGACTGGCAAGAGGAAAGAAAAGGTGGGACTGGTTGAGATGCTGTTTGAATCAACATTAATTTTTGGTGGCAGACTTACAAAGAGCAACCTTAAATATTTGAATGCTGTAATCGAGTGTCACCTGCCTGATTTTGTAGTTCACATGAAACAATAGTTATGAAAAATGTGAACTGTCATTCACTTATTTTGGAAGTGCCCATGGACTTTTCCCAAGATGTTGTAGAACACCTCGCACTGCAAAAATGTTATGCCATTTTCCTGCAGTCAGGTGCCTTCTGTTTCTGCATTGCTGGAGTCAGCTGTAGCTGCCTCTTACTCTGCAAAGCTTTTCCTAAAATTGGTTGGGGGTTAATTGGATTGTCGTATGTGTTTCTGAACTGATTTATAGAGCCAGACAATTGCGGGTCAGGGAGTCAAGCTTGCAGCCAGTGCAGGGTGGGGAACCAAAAGGGCAGTCTGGGTATTTGGGCTGCCTTGTGAATAGCACAGAGCCAAAGGCTGAAGAGGCGAGCTGTTGGAGGTTGGTGACCAGCCTCTTTCCCTGCCATGCAAGGTGGGGAAGTAGGTTCTGAGATGGACTGACTTAACAGCATTCTATCGGCCAAGACTTATCGAGCTGCCTGGAGAATAATGAATAACACCATCAAAAATAATCATTGTTGAATATAATTGATGAATTTCTCAGTTGAGCATGCTCATTATGAGCTGTAGTAGTAAGTGAGGGAGGAGAAGATGGGATAGAATACAATATTGCTGTGTAACTTAGTGATATTGAATTTGAGCCTTTGTCCTACCGAGTACACATGGGACCATGCCTGTATCCTATGTTCAAGTGTTTATACAGTTTTGTGTTCATCATGAACTTTGAAGATGAAAAGCACTATGCTATATGACTGCTATGTAATTCATCTAACGCTGACTTCAGTTGTGTTCCCTTTTTTTGAGGTACCTGACAGCTGATTAGATTTGCTTTTTTTCATAACTTTTTCCTGGGAGAGGTGCTTGAGAAAAAATATTTTTCTGTCTGTGTTGTTACCAGATTTGCCCAGTATTTGGGGTATGCTCATTGATAGAATTACACACACACACGAAGAGCTAATCAATCTACTGCTTGTCACTTGTGTTGTCTTACAGAGCTCTACTTCTTCCTGCTACAAGTTCCCTCCCAATGGAGCTATCCTGCAGGACCTAGGTTGCCCAGGACTGGGTTTTTCCAGCTCCAGAATCAGACGAACACACACACTAACAGAGCGCATCTTAAAGGAGTGGTTTAGTCAGCACTCAAGCTGACCCGTTATACATCAGTGGACTCATCAGGCTGGGTCGAATAGCACCTCCAGGTTGTCATTCTCATATGCTATAGGCACTACACCGGGAGCGCGGAGCCAGTGCTTGGGGCGGGGGCAGCATGTGGAGTCCTGTGGCCCCGTTGCCTAGAGGCCGGACCCGCTGCTGGCCACTACCAGTACTGGATTGCAACCGGAAGTTAGTAAATCCTTTATAGCAGTGTGTTTCAGTCTTTGAGCTTTCCACCACTGTCTCTCTTTCATTACTTTCTTTTAAACTTATTTTGGAGTTCCCTAGGAGTAAATGGTAGCAACAGCAAATTATTATTCCTAGGTGGCAGCATCAGCAGGACATAGGCTGGAGTGGCCTTGTCTGGCAACAGCAGCATGGCTAGCAACTTGTATACCTGTGCACCTTTTTCATAAAGTTCTGGTAGCAACGTCTTGCAGTTTATTCTGGGCCAGTGACTTTTGGCTGACTTTTCATCTCCCACTTATTGTCTCCAAATGCCATGAAAGCTTTTGGCATTTTTCTTCAATCTTATCACAACCTTCTTTTATCACTTTACAGCCATACACCCCAGTCCTCTTTCAGAGGTAACTCCTTTCACAGCACTGCCACTCCTATATACTCTCTGTAGAGTGACACAGATCATTCCATCTTTGAAGATCATGGTGTCTCTAGCATTCAAAGCCTCTGGAATGGGGATAAGGATAAAATGCTAATCCCACACATGGATCCATTGCATTGCAGTGATTTGTCTTGCTGAACCTCTGGGCTATCCTTGTATGTGATCTCTGATAATTTTTTTTAAAGCATCAACTAACGTGTTTCAGTTAATAAATGCTGTTACATTGTTTAAAAGGTGTGGCATGTCTCAGGCACTTGCAGAACATCAGAGGTAACACTGTGCCTGAACTAAATGTTTAAGTAGAATCCATGCTATATACCATGTGGTTTATATGACTGAGATAAATATCTCAACAAAGCAATTTTGTTAGTCCCATTTTTCATCCTTGACTGAACAAGTCTGGGACAAAGAGTAGAAACAAGTGCCAATTACAACTATATGAATATTTTTCTGTCTGTTTTATACACAGGTTTTCATGATCAACTAATAAAGCATTTAATTCTCTCTCTCATGTATGGTTACCATCTCTGACAAGATATTTTTTTTTTTTTAACAGATATTTTCCAATTTATCCTTGAATGAGCGCTGCCTTTCAGCATCATTAGTTTGTAAATACTGGCGTGACCTCTGTTTAGACTTCCAGTTTTGGAAGCAGCTGGATCTCAGTAATCGTCAGCAGGTATGAAGACATAATTATGAAAAATTGAGTACTTTTAGATAATTCAAAATTTGCTAAAACGAAAATCAAAATTGTGAAGTACATGCTGGTAGTTGATCTTTGTTCCTTCACTTTTCAGCTTTACTTTTCATGCTAGAAGCACAAGATGACTGAATTGTGTCTTAATTTAGTTTTTCTACATGCACTTGTGCTTTATTTTCAAGTTGGCTGTTAGAACAAAATGAAGGCGTGTTCTATTTAAATCAAGCGGTGTGTCACCTGTCATCTATTCATTGCATATGTCATGTAAATAAGACTACAACCCTCTAATACAGAGGTAGGCAACCTATGGCACGGGTGCAAAGGTAGCACCCGAGCTGATTTTCAGTGTCTCTCACACTGCCCGGGTCCCGGACACCAGTCTGGGGAGCTCTGCATTTTAATTTTAAATGAAGCTTCTTAAACATTTAAAAAACCTTATTTACTTTATATACAACAATTGACAACATTAGTTTAGTTCTATAATATAGACTTAAAGAAAGAGACTTTCTAAAAGTGTTAAAATGTATTACTGGCACACGAAACCTTAAGTTAGAGTGAATAAATGAAGCCTTGGCACACCACTTCTGAAAGGTTGCTGACCCCTGGTCTAATAGCTCATCTTATGAGAGCCTTTGCTTACATTGTTGAGAATTCGTTGCTATTAGACCTAGTTTTTGTGATCTTTGTGCACCTGGTACTTGGTTAAGCATAATCTTAGGGAGAGGCATATCTGTGTTGTTCTTCTTTTTTTTTTTTTTTTTTTTTTAAATGACCCCCTTCATCAGTATAAGGTACACTACTTAAATATGGAGTCTGAGTGTGTCCCCTGAGTGAACCAAGTCCAGAATGAAATCCGTCTAGGATTCACAGAGCATAAAGTCCATCTTGCTCCTCCCTTAGATTCCTTACATTGTGTAACAGAAATCTTACTGGGCCTAGTGTTGGGGTCGTTTGATTATTTTAAAATGTCAACTTTAATTTTTAAATGCTGGATTCTTATTCTGTAACAACCTGTGACTATGTTATTATTAAAGTGACTTGAGAATCCACTCAAAACAGTAGTTACACAGTGTAGTTTATCTTCAGGATGGACCTGGAGATTGAATATATGAGAGTAATACGTTGGTCATAGTCAGGTGATCCCTTCCTGTAGACCAGGGTGGGAAAACTTTTTGGCCTCAGGGCCACATTGGGGAATATAAATGATATGGCGGCCCATGAATGGTCACAAAATTGGGGTGGGGTGAAAGCGGGGGTGAGGGCTCTGGTTGAGGGGGTGGGGTTGGGGATGAGGAGTTTGGGGTGTAAGAGGGTGCTCTGGGCAGGAATTGAGGGATTTGGAGAGTAGGAGGGGGATCAGGGCTGGGGCAGAGGGTTGGGTGTGAAAAAAGGGTCGGGGTGCAGGCTCTGAGCAGCCCTCACCTCAAGCAGTTCCTGGAAGCAGCAGCATGTCCCCCCTCTGGCTCCTATGCAGAGGTGTGGCCAGACGGCTCTGAATGCTCCCCCATCTGTGGGCATCGCCCTGGCAGCTCTCATTGGAGCGCTGGAGGGGGCCATTGGACCACGTAGGTGCTGTAGCGGTGCCATGATGTGGCTTCCGGGAGCCACGTGGTGTGGCCTCCGACCCTATACTCCGGCCAGAGCTGGCGGGCTGGTTTAAAATGGCCCACGTAGTTTGCCCACCCCTGCTTTAGACTGAGGTCAGGGTTTAGCTTTACTTTTGATAAAGTGGAGATATTGTTCTAATGGTCTGACTGAGGACTATTAGTCTAATAGTCTGATGTAGAAGGCTCCTTGTTGAGTTTCCAGTTATGATACTTGACTGTTAGTCCACTTGGCTGATTATTTATTTAATAGGATACCAAAGCAAAAGAACATAAGAATAGCCGTATTGGGTCAGACCAAAGGTCCATTCAGCCCAGTTTCCTGTCTACCGACAGTGACCAATGCCAGGTGCACCGGAGTGAGTAAACCTAATGGGCAATGATCAGGTGAACTCTCTCTTGTCATTCATCACCCCCCTCTGACAAACAGAAGCTAGGCACACCATTCTGTACCCATCCTGGCTAATAGTCATTAATGGACTTAATCTCCATGAATTTATCCAGTTCTCTTCTAAACTCTGTTATAGTCCTAGCCTTCACAACCTCCTCAGGCAAGGAGTTCCACATGTTGACTGTGTGCTGTGTGAAGAACTTCCTCCTATTTGTTTTAAACCTGTTGCCCATTAATGTCATTTGGTGGCCCCCTAGTTTTTCTATTATGGGAACAAGTAAATAACTTTTCCTTATTCCCTTTCTCCGCACTACTCATAATTTTGTATACCTCTATCATATTCCCCCTTAGTCTCCTCTTTTCCAAACTGCAAAGTCCTAGCCTCTTTAATCTTTCTCATATGGGACCTGTTCCAAACCCCTAATCATTTTAGTTGCCCTTCTCTGAACCTTTTCTAATGCCAGTACATCCTTTTTGAGATGAGGAGACCACATCTGTACGCAGTATTCAAGATGCAATATATAAGGCAATACAATATTCTCTGTCTTATTCTCTCTCCCTTTTTTAATGATTCTTAACATCCTGTTTGCTTTCTTGACTGCTGCTGCACACTGTGTGGATGTCTTTAGAGAACTATCCACGATGACCGCAAGATCTTTTTCCTGGGTAGTTATAGCTAAATTAGCTCCCATCATATTGTATGTATAGTTGGGGTTATTTTTTCCAATGTCCATTACTTTGCATTTATCCACATTAAATTTCATTTGCCATTTTGTTGCCCAGTCACTTAGTTTTGTGAGATCTTTCTGAAGTTCTTCACAGTCTGCTCTGGTCTTAACTATCTTGAGCAGTTTAGTATCATCTGCAAACTTTGCCACCTCACTGTTTACCCCTTCCTCCAGATCATTTATGAATAAGTTGAATAGGATTGATCCGAGGATTGACCCCGGGGAACACCATTAGTTACCTCTCTCCATTTTGAAAATTTACCATTTATTCCTACCCTTTGTTACAAAGGAACTACTTTGAAAGGAAGTGTATAGCATTTCCTGGTTGATGATGATTGAGCATGGGCTAACTGACATTTTTTAAAAAATCAAATTTTTTTTTTTTAAATGAGAACATTGTTATTTTTTGAGTGTTTCTATTCTTGTTGTGTTTTGTTTTTTTTTCCCCTGTCAACACGTTGGATTTCTGGTTATCAGATTCTCCAATCTGCTGCTGTCATTGAGAAACCGGGTATCACTGACATCACTGTAATGTTGAGTTGGTAACAGCTATTGGATGGCTGCCAAAAGCTATCCAATACATAGCTTCTTAAGTGAAGAGCAACATCCAGTAATTCTAAGAAGCATAAGCACAATAGCTTTCTCTGTGTTCGTAGAAAAGTACCATAGCAGGAGTGAGATTAAGGCCAAGTCTATACTCAGAATTTAAGCTACATCACGCAGTGGTGTGAAAAATCCCAATGCCTGAGCAATGTCGTTAAAATGATCTAACCACCAGTGTAGACCATATTAGGTCGTAGAAAGAATTCCCGCATTGACCCAGCCATTGCCTCTGGAGGAGATGGATTAACTATACTGATGGGAGAACCCCTCCCATTGTTGGACTGAGTGTCTATGCTGAAGAGTTACAGTGGTACAGCTATAGTGTTTCAAGTGTAGACAAGTCCTTAGTTTTTTCCCACCCCCTGAAAGACAGTGGTCCCCTGTTGAGGGTGTGAGCAGGCCATTTAAAGCTATAGTTTTGCTTGTCATCAGGGATTGGGACAGGACTCGTACAAAGGTAACTGTCAAGTTGATTACAGTATTCCATGTTTGGAATCTATGTTAAAAACCAGAACTTCTTCCTCCCCTCCTTTGTGCAAATGCTTCCTGCTGCCAAGTCATAGTACTCATGTATTCCTGTATGGTATCTCCTTCATTACTCTCCCTATATACATGCTTTTAATCTAAAATGTCAGATGACTATGAGAATATTAAATTGAGAATTTGAATTTTGTTGATAGGTCACTGATGAATTACTGGAAAAAATTGCATCAAGAAGCCAGAACATATCTGAAATCAATATTTCTGATTGTCGAAATGTGTCTGATACAGGAGTGTGTGTGCTAGCATTTAAATGTCCTGGACTTCTAAGGTATACTGCTTACAGATGTAAACAACTTTCGGACACATCTATCATTGCAGTTGCCTCCCAATGTCCTCTGCTTCAGAAAGTACATGTAGGCAATCAAGACAGGCTCACTGATGAAGGACTCAAACAGGTAACCTTACATTTTTGTCAAAGATACCAAAGTTGATGCTGTCTTTTGCAGTGATATTAGGTTGTGATGACAGACTTTTTTCTAAAGTCAGGCTAGTCCTTTTCAGCGATATGAAGATCACTATTGAAGTGGTACATAAAGAGGTCAGGAAACTGGGGATTTTCCATAAAGACCTTGCATAAAAGAAATCGTCACTTGGAGTGCCTGGTCTGATGTAGTGTAAATACATATATTGTTAAATCCAAAAAGAGTAACCTTTTGCTCTGTTTTGTTATGGTTTAGGAAAAGTTAATCTTTTAGCCCAATAAGTTCCCCCAATGCTCTTAACATAAGAATCGCCCTACTGGTTCGGATCAAAGGTCCATCTAGCCCAATATCTTGTCTTCCAACAGTGACCAATGCAAGGTGCCCCAGAGAATTAAAGGGCGTTTTTTCATGAGTTCTCTGTGGAAATAGGACTAAAGGAATATGAAGCTGATATATTAGTTTTTTGCCTTTGTCAGAATGCAGGAATTCTGAACTTTGCCTCAGTATTTGAATTATTTTCTCTTGCTCTGTATTCTTTTACCCTAAATATAGTGGCTTTTAATTTCCCTTTTGCAGGTTAGACATTCTCCTATTAAATAGACATAGAAAGCTGTTCTATTTTAAAAAGAAACTTCTTCTAGTTCTTACTTTTTTAAAACTTCTATCTGATTTTTTTTTTTTTTACATTTCTGCCTCTGAAATCACAATTAAAAGAACAAACATTTGGAGACTCCTAAAGCTAAAATATTTTTAAAGCAAAATAGACCTTCAGTGTAGAACTTGGCTAATTAATGGGAGACTTGGTGGGTGTCTTTTTCAAATTATATATTGGGTTTTCATATTGTGTGGAAAGTTGAAATTTTCATGAATGTTTTTTAAAAGTGATTTCTTTAAATATGAAATAAGTCTTCAAAAACCTTTGTTTTTTAGAACGATTATTCATTTGTTTCAAAATCAAGATCATTACAAATGTGTATTTTCCAGATGAGCATATGCTTCAAAAACATGCTACGAATAAGTTCATATTCTTGTATGTTTGCTATTTTTTCTTTTAAGTATTAACATTAATGTTGTTTACTTGCAGCTGGGCTCAAAGTGCAGAGAACTGAAAGACATTCATTTTGGCCAGTGTTACAAGATCTCAGATGAAGGAATGATTTTTATAGCTAAAGGATGTCTGAAGTTGCAAAGAATATACATGCAGGAAAACAAATTAGTAAGTACTTGTTGAAATATATATAGTTTTAAAAATGCTCATGCTGTCCTTTGTTATCCTGTTCCCAATTTTTCAGCATCAATATTTTCTCTAGATGTTCATTCTTAATGCTATTTCTAAGTACTTTTTTTGAGGTTGCTAAAACAACTTCTCCTCAATTTGAGATTTTCAGTTCTCTATAGATAAAACAGCTGTTGACTGACAAACTGAATGTCAAAACTCTTTTGGTATGTACTGATTAATCCTCTTGGAGGACACATATCTAACATCACACCGGGTAAGTAAGTTTTTTGCACTTGTTGCATGATCTGCCCTACAGACTTTTTTTATTTTTTTTTTAAATGGCTTCAGTCTAGAAATAGATTCCTTATAAAATGTTTTCAGGCATCATATAGATAGATAAGAACAGGGCAAGTCAATGCAAAAGCTTATGCAATAATTACACTCTTACCAATACATTGTTTAACAAAAAGTCAGTGCCACTTTGTCTGATTTTTCAGATATGTAGTTTTGTAATGCCTGATCAGAAATGCTTGTAAGGACAACGATCTAGTAGTCTAAATTTGAAACCATTTCTCAATCAGATTCCAGTAGAACAATGTTCTTTAGATGATAAAAGGAAGATATAACTGTGAAAGTAACATTTCTTGAAAAGTAATACAGGGTCTTTTGTGACTTAGGTATTGGAGGCCATCTCTGAAGTGACAAGTTATTACCATCAAAGCCAGCAACTGCTGGAAGCAATAGGTTAGAGAAAGTGAGTGTCATGTATGTAGGTGAGCTGCATACTATAACTGTTTGTTTAAATGGTTCTTAGCCAGTTGATCTTTAACCTCAACTAGATAGTTTGACTGTTCAAATACTGAGGCAGAAGGCTATCCATATGTGTGTGGTGTCTAATTAAAAATGAGCCACACTCTGTGGTGAAAGAGAGATACAAAAGAATACTTTGTATTTGCAGCAAAAATTAACATGGCCACCAAATGTAGCTCAGAACAACATGCAAAGGTCACTTCTTCCTTGTGTAAAAATGGCATTTTTCAGTACAAGCGAGACTCAAATGATGGCATAACAATATTGTCTCAAAGTGCCTGAAAATATTAAAAGAAAACCAAGACTTACAGTAGTATAAGGCCAGACCTACGCTAGCAGGGAGGGTCAACCTAAGATACGCAACTTAAACTACGTGAATAGAGTAGCTGAAGTCGTTGCATCTTAGGTCGACTTACCTGCTGTCCTCTTGGTGGCAGCGGTTGACAGCAGGCTCCCCCGTGGACTCCGTCTTGTGCCTTTTGGTGAGCTGGAGTTCCAGAGTCAACTTTGGGGATTGAGACGCGATAAATCGATCCCCAATAGATCAATCTCTACCCACCAATCCAGCTGGTAGTGTAGACCTGGCCTAAGTTTCCTAAGATCAGGAGGAATAATTAACACTACAGAATACATTGGCAGGGAAAAAGAAGGTCCTCCCACCCGCAAAAGGCTGTTTTTTGCTTAGAGTTAGATTTAATGGTGTTCCAAGGAAAGGCAGAAAAACAATCTTTGCCAGATGTGAAGACCCCATGGTTTGTGCATAATAACATATGTAGATTTCAGTAAGTAATAACCTGGTGTGCACAACTGCAGTTATGTATATGTGGCTACTAAAGAATGAAACTAGCTACTATTCACATAATCACTGCAAATATGGTTCTGCAATTTCTTGTGTAATTTGATCCTCTGTGTACTTTATTTTAATTACGGCATCTTTCTTTACCCATTGTATTTTCATATTTCTCACCTGAAGTCAGAGTCCTTGATTTGTGACATCCTAGCTATTTGCATTAGGAAATTTTCATAACAAAAATTTTGCTACACAACAATTGAATTTATTTCTGAAATTATAATTTTCTATTAGTCACTGTAAAATACTCATTTCTGACTACAATATCCCTAATAGAGGATAATTTCAGAAATGAGTTGAATTTCTGTGCAGCAAGCTTCTTGTTATAAAAATACAGAAGACAGAAGAACTTTTTAAAAAACATTTCCTGCAAATAATACGCTTGTTGAAGTTGTATTTTGGAGTTTTGTCTTTATCTTCACTTATAATGTATTGTCACTAAAGCTAAGCAGAAAATGGGATGAAAAGTTGAAATCTCAAGAGCAATAATTTCAATCTCAACTATTCATAGTTTTTTACTGTAATTTTAAATTTCCAAATGAGATATTGTTTTGAACTGGAACCTCAAAAGCTTTAATATTAGGAAATGTCAAAACAGAGTATTTTGGGAACTTCAGAAAAAAAATTCAGCATTTTTTAGGGTTGAGAAGTTTTGTCCAAACTGACCCTTTCTTGCAGAAAGTTTTGGTTTGAATTGGTGTGTTGCAGCAAATTAAAAAAAAAATTCAGCTCAAACTATCACAAGAAGAAACTGAATTTGCCACAAAGTATTCCTTCTATAGAATCTTAAAACTAGAAATGAATTGTGAGACTGTGAGAACTAGATGACGCAGAATATTTAGTTAATGGAAATACTGAAATATTCAGTGATGATACTTATTGGTAGCAAAGCTTTTAAAAAGCTGCTAGATTGCTAAAAACCTCGTCCTGACTCATAGCAGATAGCAGTTTGTGAGTTTTAAACTGTTATAGTTGTATGGTAATAATTTTACAGATTAGAAATCTGAAGGAAAAGGTTCAGAATCATTTGATGCCATGGGCCTGTCTGAAAACAGTGATAGTGGATGGCAAATATGTGCTGATTCATACTTTACTTTAAGCAAGTCATGATTTTGTAGATCTCTCTTTATAAAACACCATACATGGCTGGTTGTGGTTAGTTTATTGCTCCTTTGAAATTATGTTCACAGTGCAGAGTGTCCTAGCATCTTGTCAGGTTTCCTTTAAACTGGGATATGTGAAATGGAAGTAGCCCATGGATAAATCTCTCAAATCTCACATTCTCTAGCAAAATAATCTAAAAAAAATGCCTGACATATAATTTGTATACATATATTCTTTGTTTTCTGTATAATTGTTTTGTGGACTAATAACATCGTATAGGAAAAGCTGTTTCCATTTTAAACGTTTTCTTGTGGCTTCAGTCTGTAAGATTGCAGAGTGACTCCCTTCTTTATCTAAGGAGATAAAAATATGTACATTTCACTGGTTGTTTCTTCTAATATGTAACTGTGTAGTAGTGCAGCATAGAGTGCTCACTGGTGGCTGAGAGTGCTTGTGAACTCATCTCAGACTTTTATTAAAAAACGAGCAAACAAAACTAGGAAGCTTCAAGTTTACAGTGGGGAAAAAAATTCATCAGTAAAAATTCAGCTTGTATATCAAATGCATAAACAGTATAATTAGGTCCCTGTTTAATCTGCTTCTGTGGAATTCACTCCTTCTTTCAGAATTGTACTCCAGAATCAGAGGTGTCATTTTAAAACCCAAAAATTAGACTTTTCATTTGCTAAAATAACAGTTGAGAATATAGATGCAATGTCACTGTGCTTAGTCAGAGGGCTGAATTCTTCTTTGCTCCAGAGCTTAGCTTCTCTGCAATCCAGCCTTGGCATAAATTGGAGCTGTTCTTTCTTATGGCATAGGCATAAAATTCCTTGCTGACTTTAACCTAGTGATGGATAGGCATAGTGGAGCTCCACACCATTCCACTGTAAACACCTCTTTCTCATGACAGGCTGTGACATACTGTACCTCAAAATAACAACCTGTACTCCATATTCACCACTTGTATATGGTTATGATATCTATCAGTGCAAAGTATGCTTTGTGAGGTACCATAGGAAAGTCATAATCTGTTGACAGTTACTGTCTTATTGAAATGTATATATCATCATTGTATATGAAGCTGAGATTCTGAAATGCCCACAGATCTGCTCCTTAGAAATAATAAAGGAAATGAAAACACAAGACTCGCATGTGAAACCTCACATACACAAAAGGTGTAAGTAAGAAAGTACATTTCATATGACGGACTGAATGCAGGGCCGTCTAACCCTATGACACAGCAAGGATTTTTTCTAGCACCTGCAGGAGAGTATAAAATAAGGGACAGTGACATCATTAGGCCACATCTCTTCCACCACATATAATGAAGGCAACAAGATCATTTGGAAGACAGATACATCACTGAATTGAAGGGAGTGGTCCTAACTAGAAAACTTTATAGTTAGCACAGACTGTTGTAGGCTTTTGGGTAAGAAAAACCTTATTGCTTCAAATTTGATTTAGCTTGATAAAGTTTAGGAATTAGGCTGCATTTTTATCTTTATTTCTTTATTTTATCAATTCTGATCTTTCATGCCTATGTCACTTGTGGTTGCGTACCTGAAAAAATTCCCTCATTTGACAGGACAGGACTAGAGATCCAGCCCTCTCTGAAAAAGGTAACTAATGGTTAAGTTGGTTGGGGGCTAGTTCCTCATCAGTATTCCAATCAGCTTTGCTTCTGCCTTCTACGACTACTGGAAAGGAAGATTTTTCAGGTAAGCAACCAGCAAGTCTCCCACTACTTCCTAGCAGTGTATGTAATTTTGGCATAAGTAATTTTAAGTATTTATTTACTAGTACCCTTGTGAATATACTGAAATATCCTTTAAAAAGGTAACATGATTTTAGTATGAGACCTCACTACAGCACTCCAATAGATCTTTGCTGAGAAGTGGAGTGATACACTTTTTGTGAGAATTATTGTATTATATGAGTTAGCCAAGTGAGGCACTAGTGTGGTAGTGATCTCCAGAACATGGACACTCTATTGGAAAGTTGTGCTTTCATTTAAATTTTCTCTTGAGATCAATATTTTGCTATAATTGTGGGATCTATGACTTGTATAAATATGGTGCAAAGATGTGAAATAATTAAGTGTATTAGAGGAATACTCAAAGGCCAACAAAGCTTTCTTCGTACCTACAGTTTGATCCTTTGCTCATTACTGTACATGAAAATCCTTGCCTTTTGATCCAGTTCAGAAGTTTCTGTTTTTGAAATACATTTTTAAAGAAAAAAAACCCTTCTTGTCAATATCTCAGAGAAATATCAGCATTCTTTGAATTTTTGGTTAAACATATTTAGTTAAAAGCACTTGAACTGCTATATAAATGTTAAATGTTTAATTTTTATGATAGGTCTCTGTAAATATCCTTGTACTAAATACACATCTTTACTTTGTGTATTGGCCTTTAGGTGGCAGTATTGACTTTGTAGATGGCAGTAACTGGCCTTTGTGTCCTTGGTATAACAATAATAAAATGCCATTACACAGGCAGTTTTTAAATACAGTACTGATACTGGTTGTTGCAATAGCATTTTTTCCAGTCATATACAAGCCACTGGATGACTATCTGCTTGTTTCTTTTAAAAGCCATTTCAAAATATGTTGACAACGAGCACATAACAGACCATTGAGCCCACAGTATTTAAATCTTGCAATACAAATATGCATATTTTGGTTGCAATTTTTTTAAAAACCTTGGCTATTTAAGTATAGGTCATTGCTTTGTTTCCAAAAAATGTTAAGAAAGAGTGGAGGGCAACTGACATGAATTGTGGTGTTTGGGGAGTATATTAAACCCTTTCTTTTATAAAGTAAAATTAATTAATCCTGTAGGATAGCAAACATATCCAGGGCAAGGAATATACAGGATAGAAAATAAATGTGTTGAAGCTAAACATCACGCATCCTAAGGGAAACGTTAGAGAGAAACAACTATTGTTCCTTGATTAAACTTTTGCCTTGTCTTGAGGTCGTATGTCTGTATTGTGAGTTGTGAAAGGTGTGAGGCTGGTGGTTGCTCATAGTGCACAAAGACCACATCTTCTCAGGATGTGGTGTATTTGGGAATTCAACCTGAAGAGGATGGAAATCTCCATCTAAGTACTTCCACTGCATTCATCTGACGAAGTGGGTACTAGCCCATGAAAGCTTATGCTTCAATACTTTTTGTTAATACTTTTGTTAGTCTTCAGGGTGCCACAGGACTCTTTGTCGCTTTTGCAAATCCAGACTAACATGGCTACCTCTCTGATTTTTGACATCTAAGTACTGACATGCTATCAATAATCAACAGCTAGCGTAAGGTGGTACCTCAGGAAATGATAGGAAATTTTTGTGACTAGAACTGTATTATTCAAAATAAAATGTGCTGAATGAGATTAATTTTTTTACTTTTCTGTGTGCTTGCACATTTCTCTATGCTACTGTGTGCATTTTTTCATGTACCATATTACATATCTTGGAAAATACAAAATAAAAACTAAAGCTCTTTGAAAATGTGTCTGAAGAGCTATGTTCAGTTATTTTTGAAGTTTAATATACTTTACTACTTCTGAGTATGACTTAAATCCTATTTAACTCCTTGTTGTCAGGTGAGTCAATAGCTCCTTAATAGTTGGCACTTATCAATTAATACTATTGCATCTCAGGTGCCTCCTCCTCTAATGTTATATTAACATTTTTTCATATTGTATAGTTTGTTCAAAAGGCATTTTGGTAGGTGCAGGAGGGAAGATTGCTTACAGTGGAGAAAATCTTTTTATGTACATAGTCACTGTTTGTGTTTTATCATTTTTAATAAATTAACTTAGTACTTAGGCCCATTATTACTTTTCAGAATTCTAATAACTTTATCAAGCAAACATTACTTAAACAAAGTGAAATATATATTCAGCATTAAAATAAACTTAGTGTTTTTGAAACATGTCAGATTGACAGCATTGGAAACTGAAGTCCTCTTTTTGTCCACTGAACAGGTACAACGTGAGCAGCAGCAGTGCAAGCTTCTCCACACTGCCCCACCCCTGTGCTGCAAACCCTGACCTAGAGGATTCCTCTAGGATGGGTAAGAGAGTAGTTCAGTCTCCATGCTTGTTCAATCGTTACTGTGGCTGCCAGCGAGAGTCCCCATTTGTGATAGTTGATAGCATCAAGAACTGGACTGAAACCACCAGCTCATTTTACATTAATCACCGAACATCTGTCAATGGTAATAACTTGAGTTACAGCAGACCTGGGCCATTGATAGAAAAGTGAGAGGCTCCATGTCCCATTTCCAATTCTCAGAGTCTAATCATTATATATAAACATTAATTATGATTGCTACTTTGTTATACTGTACAAAAAAGTGTACAAATTATAATTATTTTGTAAAGGTAATGTTGTACAATTTTTAAATGGCTACCTTTTTTAATTTTAAGGGCCATGATTTTTTTAAAAAAAAAACACCTCCAAAACTTCACTTATGTAATTGTACTACTCTGTACATTGCAGACACTGCCTTGAAGTTAGAGAGATTTTGAATGGCTTATATGACTTTGTCTTTATACTTTTTTACACACAGTATTTTTTAGGAACTAAGCAATTTAAATTGTAATATGTATCAGCTTGTGCATTGTTTATCCATTCTTTTTACTACATGATGTTTTCAGTGCACTGTTAGGTAATAAATGGTAGATTAATTGAATAAAAATTGTTCTACCTAAGTTTATAATTTTCAAATTGCCAATTTATCACACATTTTTGTATAAATTTATAATTTTGATATTTGATATTAATAAAACCTAAATATAAATAGGCTATTGAATATCATTTGTGGTATTTATTTAGGTATCAACTTGTTATATTATTCCTGGCTATAAATATTTGAGATATACATGAAAAACTTGTTGCATACATAGAGCTGTGCAATATTGCAAATTAATATAACAGAAAAGACTACCTTCAGTATAACTGGTTTTATGGTTTAAATAAGATGGAAATTAAAAAGTGATGGATACAAAGCACTGGTAAAAGCTGTGTCTGTTTTTGGTCAAAGTGTAAATGTGGTGTGATCCCGAATATTCTTCCATGAACATCATATGAATATTTTTTGCATGCAGTTGCATAGATTTAATGCTTTTATTAATTTATTGTTGATAGGAGACCTGCTAGTCATTAAAATGCAGTCACATTAGCACTACATAAACTTGTACATTGAATTTACAGTGTACAATAATGGATTCTAGTTTTAAAATTCTTTAAATCTTACTATATCAATCATAGCGTAATGAATGGAGTTGAAATTGAAAATTCAAAAATGAAAGTGGAATGAGAGCTAAATCCTGCTCTGACCTGAGTAATCTAATGGAGTCCTATATTGTAATTTAAATAAATACTGCAGGTAATGGGACTAATCAAGTGCACAAGATGGAAGAGGTTTGTCCCTGTTTTTATAGAATGTTTTTTTTTTAAAAAATTAAACATCCTGTTGATTTTTATTGTAATAGGAAGCTAAAATGTAATTAGTAGATATTTAAAAATAAAATCCTAAAATTTCATTATTGCTGTGGTTTTTTGGTAATTTGAAGTGTTGGCTTTTATGGATCATGGAGAAATGTTAACAAAATTAAACTAACAGAAAGGTTGCGTTAAGCAAACTTGCTCCAAACCAGGGCATTGTTTTAGTTAGAAAAATTCTTTTACGGAAGCGAAATATTTTACTGAAGGATGTTTGTAAAGTGCAGAGTATTTATCCCATACAGCCACAATCACCTTTTTTGTGAGGTTTATTATGCTTCAGATTTTTTACTAAAATAACCCGAAAGTTTTTTTTCTAATAAATTCTAAGCTGTCTGAGCAGGATATTTCAATGTTGGTTAACAGGTTTGTGTATTATGTAATGAACATAATATTTTTTTGGTTAATCTGAAGGATATGTAGCTGATATTAGTATTAAAAACAACCAAAAAATCTGCCCTGAGCTGCATATGGAGGAGCTCCTTTGCTTGAACATATGCATTTAATTATACCCTAGGTCAGTGATAATCAAAAGTCATTATATATTACAGTATATAAAATGAGAAATCTGTAGTATTAGTGACCATATGGTTAGGTAAGAAGAAACAGAATGTTTTAGCATTTCTAAAGTACTTGACATCTTTAAAGCACTATACAAACAGTGAACCTCTGAATAAACCCCTGTGACCTAGCTAAGTGTTATCTCCATTTTATGGATGGAGGGTAAATGAAACACAGAGGTTGAGACCTGTCAGAAGCCACACAATGTATCCGTGGCAGAGCTGGGACTACAACTTGTGATTTCATTCTAGACCTGGCCCGTGTCTAGTTCCTTAGAGCATTTACCTACCTGTAAAAAGCTAGGGGCAAATTTTTTCTAACTTGGGAGCGCACAGTTAGGCACCTACATAAAAATTACATAGCAATTCAGAGTTGCTCAGCACCCAAAGGGAAGAAGAAGAAGGGAAAGAAAGAAAAGGGGGGGGGGGAACCCATGCAGCACTGTGGGAGAAGAATATTTTTGAAAATCAGTACTTAGGAGTCTACAGTTAGACACTAAAACTTGAAAGACTTGATGCTAGCTCCTTTTATCACAACTAAATTAAATAAAGAACTATTCAGATATTTCATTTTAGTGTAACCACATCTTTTAGTTGGAGAGTACTGAAAAAACTCTAATTATTTGCGATTTTCCATTTACACAGTAATAGTCTTGACCTCTTTTATATTGCTAAAATTTTTCAGGCACTCACTAAAGGTGAGCAATGAATCAAAACAGTTAATGTTGCTTTCAGTGAGCTGTAGTACCTTCTGTTGAAAAGAGGTCACAGGTATGATGATGTGAAGTGTGTCCTTATAACTGTTGGTACCATTTCTTTAAAACGGTAGCAATTTGCAGCCGTCAAAAATAATATAAAAGACTTTTTATATGAACCGAACACAGACAAGATCATGCAAAAATAAAATGCCAAACAAGTCTTCCTACTTAAATGAAGAAGTTCCAACAAATACCAGTAAACATCCTTTTAGCTTTGCGAAGCTAGGTTAAATGATATATTCTTCCTTGTTCTCTGTTTTCTCAAGCACGACTTCAACTATTTCTGTTTTCTCAAAGGAGATATTGATTATCACCATAAGTAGTTGAGAGTTTGGGAGTATAAAGTGCTGTCTCATGTTCCATAGTCCAGCAAATGCCTTTTTTAGTGGAAGAAACTTCTACAAATTCTCTCCATCCATGCCAGTATAGTGCACCTATCACTGTTGTAGCTAAGTACCAGATCTTTTTATTTGTTTTGAGATGATTTTAGCACAGTTACCCCTGCATGGTTGGACACAGGTAACATTGTTGGCATATGCACAATAGAGGCCACGGACTGAATGGGCGTGGAGACTGAACTATTCTGTCAGGGTTTAGAGGTAGTTCCTCCTAAATCAAGGTTAAACCTTTTTGCTTTTTTCTCCATTGGTATGAACAACAGAACCTGTCAACCAGGTTTACAATCTTGAGTTTTTATTTTATGCTTCCCTTTCCTTCTTGCCAGGTTTCCAGGTTGTCACCATCTTTTGCCACATCAGCAACGTAAAATCTTTCCTGTGCTGTGCAGATCAAGACCTCTGTTAGACCCTGTCTTAATTACTGTAACCTCTATTTTGGCCTTTCTGTTTAGTTTGCCCAAAAATAAGCTTTTAAAGTTACTTTCTGTTTATCAGGCCATGTCGCTTCATTCTTCAAGTCGCTTCATTCTTCAGATCCCTTTACAGATTTACCTTTACTTGTCATTTCAAAGTTCTTGTCCTTGTCTGCAAAGCCATGCACAACTTCATGTCAGATTCCATTTCTTACCATGCCATTGCTCAATGACTGTAGCTTTGCCTCCTTTGCTGATTACTCCCACTCCTGTCTTTTGCCTTCTTCCATGGCATCCCATCAACACTGAAGATACGCTACCTTTTCTGCTGTTTTTGCGTTCCTCCGACAGACTCTTCTGGTGTGAAGTCTCTGAATACTAATCAGGTCAATCTGATGTCCTCTCCACCCCAATACTGTAGAAGAGGGATTCACTTCATATATAAAAATAAAATTTGAGTATCTTCCTCTGGGTTTCATAGTGAGATTTGTTTTGATTGTTTACCTTTATAAACTCTTAAGGTGTAGAGATTCTGTACTTATTTTGTGCAGCATTAGAACATGATAATGCATGCCACCTAATAAGACTCGTTAGTAGGGTATTGGGGGAGGATTGCATTGCCACTGTCCCATGCTCTACTTATTTTGTAGGTAAATTAGGAGACCAACTCTGTTTAATAGAAGAAATGTTTACTGTGCAGAACTGGTTAATTGTCTGTTCCTAGACGACTTAAATGTTTGAAAAGAGTGAACTACTGTTACAGTAAAATGCAATGAAAATGACTGAAGGGAAAACAAAAGTGGCTTTTTAGTCTACTCATTTTGTTTCTTGGTCTTGTGTGAACTTCACTTTTGTTCTGTGTCTGATCCACAAAAAAAAAAAGTATGTTTATTTACAAGCTGTACAGAGACTTAGATGAAAAGAGAAATTAAGACTTCGGAAGGGTCAATGAAAACTTGCTGCTGTTACTATTTTTGTGAAACTTCAAAATATTTAGTTTGATGTGACAACTAATTCTTTTATTATTATAGTACTGGTATTGGAGGGCTAATAGCAGTAGAAGTAATAATAAACAAATTTATGGTACTTGCTTTAGCTTTTAAATGGTTGGTTGAGAATAAAACAAAGGCTATTGTCAAATTATTTTTAAATTAATTTAAATTCATGACTGATAAAGATGAAACACAAAATATTAATGGTTGCCAGGTTATACAATTCATTATGCTTCTTTCTTCTGGCCAAATATTTATCAGATTGGTTAAATGTAACCGTCAGTCTTGTCCCTCAGTGGATGTTTGTTCAGCATAAAATATGCAAATTTTAGTACATTTGACTTTACATCCTTAAAATAGTATGGAAATAGTTGATCCAGACTGAAGAGCATTAGAGTTTGTGCCTTTTTAGCTACTATGGTGATTGTTCTATAGTGTGATCACTGATAGGTACAAGGATATAAACAGCTCAGCACTGAGAAGGATGTGGAAAAGACAATACTACAGCAGCAGCAATTTTGATCATCTCATCCAGACCTCCTCTTGCAGCTTCCAGGGAGTATAAACTGCAGTGGTAACTCACTCTTTTAAAAATGATTCTTACTAGTACTAAGGGAGGTGTAGTCATAGTTCCACTAACACCCTTCATGCTCCATATGTAAATGCTGGTGCTAGTGTCTTTTTCATGGAACAGTAGGTATGCTTCTAGGCCACTCTGCATTGACATTGCTTGTGCCTCTTTCTTCCCACAGCCTTCCTTTTGTATCTGTGTAGGGCTTTCCAAAGTGTGAACCTCTTAAGAGAGGTCTTTTTGCACTACCAAAATCTGCTGTGTTCACAACTCCTTGTAAACAGTTGTGTGTCACTGAAACAGCTTATGAGGCTCACCACTGCTTCGACAGGTTACTCTGCACAATTGTAGTGCTAGTGTAAAGCAAAACTGCTGCTGTCTTTTAGTTGCATTGTTGCAATTAGTTTATCACAGTTCAACAATACTGAAAAATAAATATGCCCATGTTTGAAGGAAACCCTATTTTGGTGAATAAACCAAACGTTTTTCAAAATTTAATAATAGAAGAAATATTTGTTCATCATGGGGAACTGCTGCTTCGGAACTGAGGAAGAGCTTTGTGTAAGTTTGAAAGCTCGTCTCTCACCAATAGAGGTTGGTCCAATAAGAGAGATTACCTCACCCAGCTTATGTGTCTAATATACTGGGGCCAATCTAGCTACAGCAACACTGTGTACAATGATGAAATATTAATATTGTAAGGGGTAGTTTGTAATAAAATTGTCTGAAATGCTTGTTTTGTGTTGGGAAAAAAAAAAGAGTACTTAACACTGAAATGCTATTTAGGTGTTCAAAACACTGTGTGATATTAACAGCTGTAAAATTATTTAGTGACTGTATACATAGAACAACAAGACATGGCTCATCCTTTATATGTTATTGAATAGTTTAACTGGAAGCTCTTGTAAAACAAATTAAATATAATATTCTAGACAATATATCACCTATATAGTCTACATTTAAGATATTTGATGTGAGAAAATGTAGAGAATTTCTGCAATGGACAACTTTTTGGGAATTTTGGCTTTCATACTGTATTATGCATTCCTGAGAAACTTACAATACCAACTGCCTTAGAAGTCTTATTACAGATTTCAGAATGAGTTAGATTAGATAATACGTGCTGACATTTATTTAATTGTCTTCAACATAGCAGCTAGAGCTGAAGTCTTGGAGACTCTCTTGCATTGCTCACAAGCATGGTTTGAAACTATTGAAGCTGAAAAGAATGATGCTTTACCTCTTGCATACAGGTGATATTTTCTCCAATTAAAAAACGTTTGGCATGATCTACATTGCCAGAAATGTACTGAATGTGAGCGGTATTAAAGTGGAGTTCAACGGAAGTAAACTTAAGTTAGAAAATCATTTGGTACTTAATGTGGTACTCTGGATTTTTTTATAATAGTTGTCACCAATGAGTAGCATTAAGTGGTATTAGAACATAGTATAAAGTTATGGATTTTGAGTTGGGACTTTCTTTGAATTAAAGCAATAGTTTTAAGAAACTATTTTAAATTACAGTTCTGATTACCTGAAAGTCTTAGGCATCTCAAACTTCGGAATAATCTGGGAGAGCAAGCCACAGTGCTTTTGAAGTCTGTGTGCATGGTACCCGAACTCTGAGCACAGGCTTCAAAGCTTGCTGATGATCCTCCTCAGTTGTAAGTAATCTCCAGCTTTCACAGGGCTTGGAGTTTTAGTGGAGCTGCTGGAAGAAGAGACCACTCAGGTGAGTTGCCAAACTGTACGTAGCTGAAGCTCGGAAATTCCTTTTAGGGATCTCAATATCCCTCTTATTTCCTGAAAATTTCCTGTATTGCTCTTTGTGTTCTTTCCCTCCTGGCTGCTTCTTTTCCAGTTTCAGCCGTGAAGAGCTTGTTCTGTAGAACGAACATTAAAGGTTAAAATCAACCTCTCCTCCAAATTCTCCCCAGGCAGTCCCTTCTCTACTTGTGCTTGTTTACATCCCATGCAACAATCTCAGATGCTCACATGACCCACGCAAATCTCACTCTTGGAGGGTAAAATAGTTTCGGATTGTTAAAGTTCACATGATCAAGTTTGTACAATATTTTTATATATTGTATCTCCTTTCTCTTATCTCTCTCCAATCAAAGCTTTTGGCAGAATTTTGCTCTGGATTGCATAAAGGGATGCTGGTAGAACATTTGACACACTTTTTAGGACGAAAAGCGTATCTGCAGAACTGTTTTCATTTATTGTGGAGTAGAAGTAATCTCTGTCCTGGTTAAAGTTGATTTCTCTATATTTAGACCCATGGCATGGATTTTAAAATCCACTGTATCTCTTTTCAAAATCCTGCAGGTATTTTAAGATTGTGGAAAGGGGGTTTTGAATCTGAGGGAAGTGGGAGAAAGAGGGATAGAAAAATAGGTCTACAGCTATGTGGTGTTGAACTACGACGACAATGCTCCCACTACTGGTTCTCTAAAGCCTGGCAAACGGAAAGCCAAGAGAGATTTTAGTGCTTTTGAGGAAACAGCAAATTGTTCTGAAGTAATAGTTTTAGCGAATATGCATATCAGAGGGTACATTGTCTCTACTGATGTGGGAGTGGGAATGGTTCTGCTCCCCCGTGTTTTAAAAGCTCATCTGTGGTGTATGTGTGAGGGTACCTCCAAGCCTAAATTTTGGTTGGCGCTGCTGACAACCACTGGCATTTTCGCCACGTATATGACAAATCTGGAAGGACAACGTGGCCATGTCTGACAGCAGTAGCCTACCTGAATCTTTTCTGCAAATGGCTTTTTGGATGTTACAATGGTAGACAGGAAGTATGGAATTAATTGTTAATGTATCATGCAAATATAAATACTTTCTCTCTTCCCTTGAAGCCCTCTATTTGCGGATCACTTCTTCACCCACAGGAACAGTAAGAAATTTTATAAGAGGCCATGCAGTATTCCTTCACTAGTATAATCTGACGCTGCTGCCTTAGTTTGTCTTTTTTAATATCCCCTCATCTTCCATCAACAGAGTTTTGTACTGTAGGAGCTAGATGGATGCAAGCTGTTTACTATAACTGAGTTCATAGGGAAAACACCTTAAAACCTAACTTACTTCTATTTTTAAGGGATGTAATTAAACTAGGGTATGGTCAACTTGGTATCCAAAAACATTTTACTGTCAGTGTTAATTTAAAAATTGAATCCTAATCGCTGTGAAATAAGGCATTCTGGAAAAAAGAATTAAGTCTTTGGTTTCTATTTGTGCATAAAGTTGTAGCTGTTTGGAAGATTGGGGCTCAGGGTTTTAATGTAGGTATTTAGATATCAAGTTTTAGTTTAAAAATGTACTTCTAATTTTAAAAAGTATAGTTTGCAAAAAAATAAAATGAAAAATTGGTTGCTGTTACTGACCATTGTGTCTGTTAGGAAATGTTTCCTAGTAACTTAATTTGAAATATATATATATTTAGCTGTGTGTGCGTGTGAGGTTTATTGAGGAATGCCTAATTATCCTACTTTAGGGCATGGGAACAGTGTTAAGATTATAATATACATTTTGGCATATTCTCATTCATTGTTTAGTATTGGCCAAGTGATTAAAGATGAAGAGGGTATTTGAGCATATCCGAGCTATTAAAGGAAAATGTGCATACTCTAGTTATTCCCCCCAGGAATGTCTAAGACCTGATATTTCTGGCCAGGAAAGTGTGTACTTGATTACAGCTGGTTTCTTTTCTGCAGAAGATATTAGCTACACTATGATTCCTTTGTAGTGTAATAATGTAACTAAACATAAGTGATTTTCTAGCATGCTGTTTGAAGAACAAAAATTCAAAGATTTCATTACCTGCTTTTAAAAAGGCATACTATTGGAATCTGTATTTTAATAAAATTTGGATCCAAAAATGTAGTAGTTCATTTTTGTGCAGTAGCTCAAATAGAAATTTTAATGGTTTCCTCTTGAATTAAACATGCTTTTTATCTTTCTGCTGCCCGTAGTTTTTAGGAAACACTGGTTTGAAAGAAGATAAATTTATATTCATAAATGAAAGGCGAAAGACAGATTAAAGATTTAGATCCAATGGTTCAAGACTTTGCACCCAAAATAAATGTGTTCCTTTTATCTGGTAGCTGTGTTAATGATGTCATTCTTTATGTATCAAAGCTACCCTGCTGAAGTCATTAGTATGCTGAGACTGTGTTCTCAGGAACGTTTGGCTTTTGCAGTGCTTAAACTGGTCATCAAATTGGAGTATAATTCCTATTCTTTGTACTGAATATTAGATTATTCTATAGTTGCTTGCTTTTGACAAATTTTATTATTTTAAAACTAAAACTGGATTATACTATCCTAGAAAGTTAAAATTAGTTTTCAAAACAGTATCCTTTTTAGTAATTTTTATTTTCCTTCAGATTTCTTTGGGGAGGAAATTACCCTAAACTATTTTCTTTCCAGTATTGGTGGGGAATCAAGGGAGATTTTATTTCCCTTTTTAATTGATTTTGCCCATTTGCGGACAAATTCCACACTTCATGATTTTTGTTTTTCTCCTGACTTATTTTTACCATCCAGCATAATTAGATTCATGAATTATAGTAGCTACTATTACTCTCTCATAATCTACAAAAGCAGCATGTTTATAAAGGAAACTGGTTTTAGTTGATACCTATATTGCAAGGGACAGTTTACTATTATTTATTATTTATTAAATTATTTTTAAGTTGGGACATTACCAAATAATTGATGATGGTAGTTTAGTTTAATGCCTCTAGTTAATGTTGCCAGATACTATAAGATCCTATTTTTAGTTGCTTATAGCTTTGCCAAGCTTGAACTCTTTTTAGCTGGGCTGAAATTTTCCATGTAGGATGTTTATCTCAGGGTGATTGTGTATGTGTGTATATGATGCTTTTTGAAAACAAGGTTTGAGAAAAATAGGTTGTTCAGCCAATGTGAAATCATAGTGTCAGGGAAATGTCATTTGCTGTTCTCGTGAACAAAATCTACTCAAAGTGAATCAGTTTATAAGCCTCTGAAAAATGCAATTTGAACATGTTCAATCAAGATTTGTGGTTGACTGGCAGCACTATTCTCTGAAGATTGTCTGTCTGCTTTGAGCATGTCCCATTCCCGCACAGCTCCTATGTGGCAGCTGGACTGTGTGTCCACAGAGTGACAAAGCATGTTTTGTTCCAGGTTGGAAGGGGCTACCAAGCAATTGCTCCTCCCGGTGCCAGAGGCTGCTATAGTCCTAGTAACGCGAACTAAGAGCTAGGAATCTGAACTGGGTCCCTCTACTAGCACCCAGTAGGAACTACCTGTCTCAAATGCAAAGGGTTGAGGAGCAGAGAATGGGGGAGTCCTAATCTTGTTCATAATGTGGGGGTGGTGCAAATGCTTCTGCATGATGGAATTTTTTTCCAGTTTGTTTTTGTTAAGCAACTGCTATGTTGGAATATTATATTTGCAACATCAAGCACTCAGATATTAGAAACAGAGATTGCCAACTCAGGGCATTTCCTAACTTTTTTGAGTGCTTGATTTTGCAATGTAAACTTTCTTCTAACATACATTTAAAAAAACTCACACACAGAACTTTGTATAAAATGTATAGAATGACTGCTCCAGTTTAAACAAAAATCTGGTTATAGTCTATTAAAAACACTGAAGCACAGTGGAACAAAAACTTGTGCAAGTAAATCTTTCATCTAATGTACATTGGATATCAGGTTTCATGTGCTAAACATATAATAATATGTGAATTAATTGAATAAAATACTCCTGAAATGTCGTTAGTTTATGTACAGATGCAGTCAGATCCTGTACATTCTACATGCACAAATAAATTGCATCACTAGATCCATGCTTCAAAATGAGCCATAAAAAAAATTGTAGACGTGATATAGATTTTTATGTCCATTTTTCCAAATTAAGGTGTCGTGTCATGCTGCCCTTTTAGCTATTATTTTTTATATTTTAGCACCAGTCTTCTTAAATAGTTGTTCCCTTCTGGCAGCTGGTGGATAAGCAAGACAGTATATGAAAATTTTTATTACTGCAATATGCTTTTAATTTAGCACTTCACTGAGAATATTGGTTTGCATGCTGTTTATGGAATTAGAGCTGTACTAGTCTATGATAAATTCCACTCCCTTCTTTAACAACCTATTGCACTTTTTTTCCATTTGCAAAGGGCCAGTTAGCAATGATAAGGATTTATCTTGAAGGTTAATCAATCCTTCTAAGAATGATGTTCAAGCCTACTGGTCTCTGCCCCAATTGTATGGGTCCCTTTCAGCTAGGTGTAAAGAACCAGGCTGTGTGATTACTAAAGAGCTTACAGTGATGCAACTGCATTGGAGAAGCTCTCCCACCAACATAGCACTTTCCACACTGCTGCTTAGTTTGGTGTAACTTATGTCATTCGGGGAATAGCTTATTCACACCTCTGAGCAACATAAACTATATTGATATAAGTGATAATGCAGATATAGCCAAAATGTTTTCTGACTAAGAATAACTCACAACCTTAAGACTGAGTCCATCTTAACAAGGTTCTTGCATATACAAATGCTAATTCTGGATAGGGTATTTTTTTTAAGAGACTCTGAATGCTCCTTCTTTCTCCTAGCTAACTGCATTCCACCTCTACCTGTACGCACCTCAGCCCAGATTGCTTGAAAGGTCATAACTGGTAGCTGGAAGCATGATCTCTAAAATCATGATATACCAAACAACTGCAGCTTACAATAGTTTGTGAAAACCTTTTGGTCTAGGTGTTTCTGTATATTCTTTTGATTCTCTAACATCCTGAGTTCTCCAGACTTTAACACATTTTGCCGAATGTGGTAACTTCACATCTTGTAGGCACCACCTACATTTGCTGAAGGAGAGTCAGGAGTCATGAAAAAAAAAATCTATTCTGACCTCTTATGTTAGAGGTAGCTTACTGTGAATCTTTTGGGTAATCTATGTATATATTAGAGCTGTGTGATACTTTATCCCCCCTTCCCAAATGCCCCCTCCAAAATGCAGTATTATGGTTGACAGTTTGTCCCATTAAGCATTTTGATGAGTACATTTATTTGATACCTTTATGCCTTAATTTGTGAACAGTGTGGCTGGTTAAAGTGGCTCTGGGAAACTAGCTGAAGTTTATCGTATTTTAATAATTTGAGCAGTACAGTCAATTATATTTGAATTATTTTCCCTTTAAAATTATCTAAAACATACATTTAAAATCTGTCTGCACATGTTTTAAAGGACTTGCTTTTCTAACTAGGTTTTTGGTGTTCAGTTATTAGCAGTGCACTGATGAATGTTTGACCAGTCATTGGCTCATTATGTTTTTGCAAGGACTGAGCCTCAAAGCTCCACGTCCTTTATCCTCATTCTTTGTGCTGTTTCCCAGCCAGTCAGAGCCTCTCCATAAGAAAAGAGGAGGAATGCTTCTGAAGTGGCCCTTGCTTAGCTCAGGTGTTGCAAGTGCTTGTCAGGGGAAGCATTTCTTCTGAAGATGGGCCTCATCTGCATAATCAACCCACGCACTGAGCAATTTAACCAACTGCTGGGGTGGGTGGGGGATGGCTTGAGTCTCTCATCCAGGTGTCTGTCTTCAAAACAATTGAAGAAACCTTCAAGATGTGGGGATAAGAGAGAAAAATAGAAGCAAGCTGCTTAATTTTGAGGTTTTGTATCTTTTGGCTACTTTTACAATTAATTATCACCTTTAACCAGATTTAATTTTTCAGATACCAGAACTAACTTCCTTCCCCATTCTTCTTAAATATTTTGAGTACCTTCCCCTCATAAAAATTTAATACCCCACTCCTCTTACTTGAAAAAAGATAGGGCTAATTGTCTGATCTCATGATGGTTCATATTCACAAATTTTAATGCTATGTTCATAGTGGTTTCTCTTAATCAGTGATAGTTTTTTCTGTGCTTCAGTTGCCTAAGTTAAATTGATATTTTTCTATCTTCTTCATGGTGACTTGGGATTTTTGTGCGTTTAAACAAATTAACTTTTAATTGTCGTCATGTTCTGGGAGGTTTTTTGATATTTTTGTCTTTTCATTTCTCTCTTCGTTTCTTCCCTAATCTGACACGTTCTATCTTCATGCTCATAATATTGTTTCCTCTTCAGTTTCAAGTGTTACTAAGTCCCTAGAGAAACCACGTAAAGATTTGGACTTACTTCTATATTTCTGGATTATCAACAGACCTCTTTATATTCTTATCATATTGTGCAGATCACATTTTCATCTCTTATCTACCACCCCTCCCCGGCGGTTAAATGTAATTGAGTCTGCAAAGATTTTAATATCTTTCCCACTGAATCAAAAGTGTGTAGGAAATGCCATATTCATAATATGTTTCTGTAACAGAGCGCAAATGGTCCCGCTATCTTTAGCCACTTCTGCACCCACAAACCAACCAGACGCCTCTGCAATCACCTATGTTCTGTATTTACAGTACAAGTTCCCACCACCTTGTGAGCCTGACGCTGTCTATAGCTACAGCCTCAGTGACTTCTAGCTTCCACAGCCAGCAGGAGAGAGCGTCCTCTGACTCCCTGGCTCCTCCCTTTCCTCTCCCACCATGGTTTCCTTCCTGCCAGCGTTTATGCAGCCCCTGGCTAATGAGGCTAGTAACTGTTCCCTATTTGCCTCTTAGGCCTGGGCCTACTCAGCCAGTTCCAATTCCCCTTTCCTGGCTCAGGGTTTCTTAGCCAGCATCCTGTAATGGTTTCATAATGCCTGTCACTGGTTTTTTTTCATTGTGAGCAAGTGGCCTGCTTATATAAAATCTTCATTATGCCTTGGTTGCTCAAAATATATTTTGCTTCTTTATGTTAGTGTTGTCTTGAAAACTACATTCAGGACGCTGAAGAGCCTGAAGTCATACAAGCCTTTCTTCCTCTTTAAAAAAAATAATTTATATGTTACAGGTTCTTTTTCTCTCCATTTTATGACATGAACACTTATTTTTTCCCCCCTGTTGTTGTTGTTCTGTTATGCTCTTGAGATACTTTATGATGTCAGTAGTGATGTTTTTTCCCCTCAAGCACACTTTCTCTTGACTGCTTATTTTCTCTGCTTGCAGTAGCTTCACCATTTATTCTCTGTTTACAGATGTTGGTGCCATGTCTGTCCAAGGTCAGTTTGTAGAACTGTTTGTCTACCAGTAACACTCTGCTACCTTCTGTAGAATGCCATCTTGCTTTATAATTGTTTCATTTTTTGTCCTGCAAGAACAACAAGAACTGCCACTTTTTTCATTTGTGAGTCATTTCCTTGTAGGCCTTTTTTCCTTCCAGAGTGATATTTTGTTTCTAGGACGTCTTTCTTTAGATCGTGCAGATGCAGAAATCTCAAGGTGTATATTTCTTCAGTATGTTTTTATTATGTTATGCAAATAATTTATCATCTTTGTGCAGGGTTTATAAATGTATGGTTTATTAAATGTGTTTTTCAGCGGTTTGTATGCAAGAACTTAAAATCAGAAACTAATTTCAAGTGAGAGAAAAATGTACCATCTTTTCTAAGTTAATTCTCAATATTTTGTACACTGATCAGTTTTGTGTTATGCAGCTCTGTTCTATTTTGATTCCATTTCAAGGATTTTCATGTATTGGCACCCTGTGGTCTCTTCCTTTTTGTTTTGATAGGAACAGTTTTTTTGCCAGTAAGCTAACACTGTGTATAAAAAATATAGTACTGTACATATTTAATATACTTATTTCAGAAAAAGGTTAGCTTAATTTTGCTGAAAATGCAGTTTCCAGATTAAAAATACAGCTGGATTAAATCAGTTTGACTTGCGTCCCAGGGAAGCAAGCTGAAGCTGAAGTCACTCAATTAGGGCAAACTGCAAAGAATGGGTCAGATAATCCCCAAAACTGGTAGATATTCCAATATTTAAGTTTACCAAGCCAGCACAAAACAGCTTCTTTATTATTACCTCACTGGTTACTCAGGAGTCAACTCCGGTTCCCTTAAAGTAACCTAGCCTCAGGCCTCCAAAAAAGCATCCAAGTCCAATATGATGAGGATTAATGACAATCTTTTATTCATCCTACAAAAAGGTTCTACCAATCCCAAAGGATCAGACACACTACCTCCCACATTAATGAATATTCCGGATTTTAGCCAAACACACACCTATGGCCCCAATTCTTATTAACTAAACTAAAATTTATTTAAAAAGAGGAGAGAGAAAGTATGGTTAAAAGATCAATATACATACAGATATGAGTTCAATTCTTGAAGTTCAGATTCATAGCAGAGATGATGAGCTTTGTAGTTGCCAAGAGTTCTTTTTAAATTTAGTCCACAGGTTATAGTCTAATGTCCAGTATATTCAGTGTGTTTCTGCTTAACTGGAACTCCATCAGTTCTGCGACTCAAACTTCTCCTGATGAAGCTCAAGCAGATCTGAAATGATAAGATCAGGATCAAAGGATATTTTATTAAATTTCAAGGCCTTCTTTGATGGGTCAGAGTCCATTGGCTTACACTAGGCAATCAGGGTGATTTTGAAGTAGGTCCATCACCAGTACTTAGCTACATGAATTAACATAACGTTTTTCCACCATTTGCAGATGATTTATTATACATTTCAAAAATAGATGAATACAGCCATATCCTATGTTTACAGTTCATTTATTTAAATGTTAAGTTGTTTTGCTCTCTGAATTAACAGAATATAGCATAGACAGTGACTGTTTGATTACATTGTTGATCTCTACCAATATATATTTAAATACACACAAACATTATCTCCCCCTATGTTTTCAAGAGTTGAATTTAAGCCATCTAATCTGCAGGACGTTTGATCCCTTTCTGGTCATGCATCACACAGTGATGAATCTGTATTGGTTTCTTATGTTTACATCAGTGACGACATGTGCTTTCCTTACAAATACATATGTGATCATTGTGCAGCTACCATCCAAATGGTTTCCTTTGCACAAGCCTGACACAGGCAGGCAATCTGTTGTAGCCTGGCAGTTTGTCCCTTGCTCTTTACTACTTTTCTGGTATGGATCTTGCAAGGACATAGTTCAAAATTCACCATGTTAAAGTGGTGATTGTGCATTCTGTTAGGGTGTCTTGATGGCTGGGATGAGAATCTGAACTGATGCCTCATATTCCATATTTCTTTCCTCTCTCCAGGTTACCTAGGTTGTGACCCTTGGTTACCTAGTTGATGATCTGGCCATATGGCAGGCTGTCTGTCTTGCTGAGTTCTGGCCCAGATCTTCAAATGTGCCAGAAGTTAGAATCTGGAGCCAGATTAAAAAATAACTCAGCACCCAGCAGCTCCCCTAAGTAAGTTGTTGGCTTTTCAGTAGAGTTTGGTTCCCATTCAAATATCTGTTAGAAAAGTTGTGCATGTTGAGCACTTTTGAAAATATGGTCCACATTCATTTTTAGTCTCATGAGTAAAAATGGCTAGAGTTTCAAAGGCATTGAGCATACTCCGCTCCCATTACCTTTCAAAAGTGTTGAGAATCAATAGGTCCCTTTGAAATCAGGCCACCTCTATTTCATGGATTATAGCTATTGAAATTTGTAAAAACTGACACATTCATCACATGATGATAAAATGGGAACTGTATGAAATCTACTGGGCAATACTTGTATTCTGAATAAGAGCTTTTAATCTGTTTTTCCAGACTAAAGAATACCACCATTTTCAAATGTAATATCTGAATATTTACAGTTGTCAAGATACTATTATATAATTACAGTAAGTCTGAGAATGATTTTAAACATGCTGCATGCAGTGTTCTGATCATTTTTCTTCCTTGCTTTGATAGTGTCCAAATACCATGGGTTTAATGATTTAAAAAAGATTGTATATAATATGTAGTAGACTTATTCTGTTACAGACGTCCTGAAAATGAAATTGCTGCAAAACATAGCCTTACTAAATTCTGAATTAAAAAAAATCAAAATTTGTAATTATCCCATGCATCTCATCTTTTGTAGTCTGAGCTGATCATAGTCCTCTTATAAGAAATTTCTATGTTTACTGCTAAAAGCTGCTTGCTTTTATTACTGTTTTTACATATGTAATTTTTTTTTAAAAAAAAAAAAAACATTCCCCAGCCCCGCCTTTTCACTGCCACTAGCCAGCTGGCCTGTAGTGACCTCATACAATATCAGTTGGAAACCTGTTTTTAAAAAACCTCCTTAATTTAACTACAGGACATTCAGTAGCTTTTGTTTTCTGAGGAAAGAGGATTTAAACAAACTTTCTATTACATCTGTTGAATGCGTATTTCATAGTAACCACCTTGAAGTTCACAGCATTTAAGGAGGAGACGAAGCTCAGATGAAAAGATATAAATTCATGAAGGCTTGGCTTCACAGTTGGCGTATAATCCTTTCTGCTGTCATTGGTACCCTAACCCCGGTACCCACCAGAACAAAAGAAACTGAATTGGAAATTGTGGGAGCTAGGGAATGTTCTGTTGGCAGCACATCTCATGGCCCATAGGCCTTGTCAGGTCTCAGTTTGATACCCTTTATCCTATCTGACAGATGTGAGGTAAGTTCTATGAAGGGGAAGTCATTACTAGAGTGAGGGCAGTGTCAGATCAAAAGTAACCAGTGATCAAACAAGGTGAAGGGCTGTGGAAAACAGGCTTTTTTTCTGCCCTTGACACCTGCCTGATCATTGAGGGGAACAGTCCTTGTTTGTCAGGCTGAGTTGATTCTCTTTGATGTACAGTGAATGAGTGAAGATGGAAACTGAACTGGAGAAGGGAAGATTTTAGTTTCCCTTTTCTTTTGGGTCAATTAAAGGTGCTTTGTTATGTGACATTGACGTTTGGCTACATAACTGCATGTTGTGTGTATGAAATGAAATGTTCAGTCTTGGGGTATTGTATTTTAGGTATCTTAGTCTTGCTAAATAAATGTGTAGTACCACAAATTGTTCTCAGTGAAAAAAGAATCTGGTGTATTAGTATTTAATATATACCTTTAAGAAAAGAATCAACTTGCGGTTTAAAGGACCCAGTCTTTCTAGAATAACTTGTTTAAAATATGATTACTATGTGCTACTGTTGAGAGAAAACTCTATTTTGTGGAGTTACTTTGAAAATTGCAGGATTTGGAAATTGTCTCTGCCGTTAGTATACTCACACAGTAATGTCTCTCTTGCCTTTCAATCTCGATTTCTACAGTTTGGCAGAAAATACTTTAAAAAAAAATTTATCTGCAAAAGTACTTTCGCTTGTATCATTAATAAAAAAGTGTAAAATATTGAATACTTCCAAATGCAGCATGTATGTAGAAAGCACACAAAGGATTCGTATAAATCACTTACTGCCAGTTCAAGTGTTTCAGTGAATCCCACAATTAAGATAACTTCTGCCTCATTTCTTTGCATTCCTTTTTATCTCTAACTCGATATTATTTTTTACATTATTTTAATATTTCTGATGGATGATGTCTTAATATTTGTAATGTAGAAGGAAGTATTGTATAAAAATTCTATGGAAAAGAAATTCAGTCTGCTAGTAATGCCTGGTGTTAACTATAACGTTCACAGATATGTACAGAAATGAAATAACTCTCTCATACCCCTGAGCATTTCATTTCACTTCACATCACATCACAGCTGTATTTTTGTTTTCCTCTTGGAAAAGTATATTGGGTATATAAACACATTCAGAAATATTTAAAATTGAAAAAGAGGTACTTTTAAAAAGAAAAGCATTTTAAAGAAGAACTGTTTGATATAATCTTAAACTGCATTTTAAATGATTTACGGTCTTTTTTTTTTTTTTTTTAAACATGACAGATCAGGTTCCAAGCTTTTCTATATGTTTTTACATGATTTCATTTTGAACACGAGTTAAACTGGAAATTTGACAATTTGGATTTCCCATCCATTTTAGTCAGTATTGAGCCTCTTCAATATTTTTTATTTTTTAAAAATAAAACATTTAAGTTAGGTTAAGTTAGATAATAAACCTACCAATTTTAATCATGAAAACTCTAATTGTTACCATCTTGTCTAAGTAATGCTGAAATGCTCGTGCAGTGTTTAACATTCCAAAGTTCAAATCTGAATGATATCACGGAGTTGACCATAAACATTATTAAAACTTTCACACTTGACAACATAGAGGAAATATTAGTATCTAATTTCTTTTTTCTTTTAAATAACTTTGTACAACTGTAAATTGTTTTTGTTGTAGGTCTGAAATTCCTAGGAGAGGAGTAATTTGATCTTGAGATGGTCTCAATTTTTATTCAGGGCTGTTGATTAATTGTAATTAATTCATGAGCTTAACTCAAAAAAATAATTGCGACTAAAAAGATTAATCACAGTTTTAATTGTACTGTTAAACAATAGAGTACCAACTGAAATGTATTAAATATTTTGGATTTTTTCCACATTTTCATATATATTGATTTCAATTACAACACAATACAATATGTATATTATTTTTTATTACAAATATTTGCACTGTATTGGGTCATAAGAACACCATTGACTATTTTCTGGAGATTTACTATAGATAATCTTTGGAGAGGTAAAAAGATGTCTGAACACATGGTTTATTAAAGAGAGCCCACTTCCCTGATTATAGTAACCTTTTTATTTTTTGCGTGAATACAG
Organism: Dermatemys mawii; assembly: GCA_007922305.1. Lineage (NCBI taxonomy): Eukaryota > Metazoa > Chordata > Testudines > Dermatemydidae > Dermatemys > Dermatemys mawii. Next base: position 5,805,334 of record ML677336.1, on the reverse strand, counting down.
CTAATCAGAACTGCACATCAGTTGCCCCTGAACCTAATAAGCATTTTGTTCATAGTGTTAGCTAAAACGTGGCACTACTAATTTTCACACTTTTTTGTACCTATCTTAAGCTCTAAATTCCAAAAAATGTTCATAAAAACAACCACCAAAAAATCCTACACCCATTGTTGCTGACTAAAAGTAAAAAAGCAATGACTAAACAATTTCATTATTAGGAGTGACAGAGTCCTGTGGCACTTTAAAGACTAACTAAAGTACTAAGGTGCCACAGGACACTCTGTCACTTCTGCAATTCCAGACTAACATGGCTACCTTTCTGATTCTTCATTATTATTTTTTCGAAGTAAGATTCTAGAAGAGGACTTCAAACCAAATATTAGTGTGAGGAGTGCCTAATTACATGTTGTGCTACATATACTTAACATCTGTCTGTCTACTACTAAATATCCGAGCACCCCACAATTATGCATTAATTTCATTGTTAGGGAGCTCATTAATAAACTGCACTTGAAACTTCCTAATACTTCCTAAAGTATAAACCTAATACTTTAGTTAGTCTTTAAGGTGCCACAGGACTCTGTCACTTCTGCAATTCCAGACTAACACGGCTACCCCTCTGATTCTTCCTAATACTTGTTTCTTTTGAAGAATATAAGTCCATTCTGTTTCTTCTCACCAAAAATGTAAATTGATTCAATACCACAGGTAGCAAGCATTAAGAAAACTGAAGCATCAAAACATGAACCAGCTCTTCATCCATTCTCTGAACTGTACCTTGTTGCTTTGGTTTAGGCTTAAGTCATTCTCCTTACCCATACGAATTGTGTATCCTTAGCTTCCTTCTTGGTCCTCCCCAATGACAGCTCTTCTTGTCTTATACCAACTTCCATGTTATATGAGATCTTTGGGGAAGGAAGTGACTACATCCTTTTCATAGAGGAATCATTAGAGGATGGAGAATCCCCTTCTTGACCGTTTGGAAGGAATATTTTGAGGCTACTGTCCCAGTTAGAAACCCAGCAGCTTATCTTCTGTTTGTTTTACCACTTTAGTAAGCATCAGTGTCCAAGATCCATTTTTAGAACTAGAAACTTTTGCAGAAGGAGAGGTATATGATAAACTGAGGTGCAATTGAAGAGAGATCCCCAGTGTGGAACCAGTTCTTTCTGCATAGTTGTTCTCATTATGCTATTGATGATCAACTTTGCAGAAGAATTCTTTTGGTAAATTGCAGCTCTCTACAATGATAGTGAGTGTGTCGTGATAGTATGGCAACCATAAAATTAGAGAATTCTTTAATATAGACGATAGACATCTTGTTTTGAACATGAATTGTGGTTTGCCTTTGTAGCTGAAAATCTAAAATAAAAAACCATACAACCATCCTCCCACCTAAATAAAACTAACACATGCTTTTGGAAAATATGTATTTTGAAATGCAAGTTAAAATAACCTCACTAAAGATAAATAAAAATAACTTCACCAAGAACTACTAACATAAGGGAACATGCTTTTAGGCTTCTTCTCTTTATTACACTATTCTTCCCGCCCCACTTCTAGATCTCTGAAAGTCAAGATTCACAACCACCGGGAACAATATAAGCTGGAAGCAGCAGAAAGTTTTCAGATAATTGTTCACTCATGAGCAAGGGCATTTCTGTGGTAATCGTGTTGAGGTACAGCATAAAAACAATAGCAGTTTGTGGAATTTAAGTGGGTTATTCCATTTTAAACCTGTTTTTCATACTTTCATAACTTTGTCAAAATGTATTTGGGATTGAAATTTCCTATGCATGGTAAATTTCTTTAGAAAGTTTGAAGAAGATCTGTCATACTTTGAGTCTGAAGAATGTTTTGTTGTTTTGCCCTTGAACTGTAAGTAGTTCTGTTTTCAAAATTTCAAACTTGGTGTGTATGAGAGTTCTCCATGAGGAATCCCCTAAGTGTGAAATTTTTATGTAAATAAATTTAGAAGCATTCCAAAATTCCATAGTAGTGCATGTGTAGAACTTAAATCTCCTTGAGAAAAACTAGTATGCACAGTATTCCAGATGCCCATATTATCACTGCGTGTATTTTTAATATACAAGACATTCCCTCTTGACCTTGTCATAGTCTTGGTTCCTTGAGGGAAGTAAATTAAAATATTAGGATTGGTAGATAATTTTGAGGAGTTGGGTGATGTGGCCACCAGGCTGCCATTGGAGGCACTGAAATGTCTCAGCATGTGTAAAATACTGATTGCACATACTGTTTCTAATTCAGTTAAGGTTTCAGTTTCTACATGAACTTGGACAACTCTCCTACCTGTTAGGTACAAAGTTGATACTGAAACAGTAACCTTAACTTTTGTGTGTTTTGACACTTTCAATGTTTAATTTTTCAAACTTTCTGGTACGTTGGTTTAGTTCCTTTCAGTGAATGATTTGCAGCCACACAAGAGTGAGAAGGAGCCCATCTCTTTCTCCCATTAGGCTCAGAATTTCCTGCAGTCGTCCACCTTAAGTCTTGGAGTAGATAACAAAGGATCATCACCATAAGAAAATAATATTTTTTGTTGAGCCCCTAAATTAAAAAGCTTCATCCAGAGTCCACTGAAGTCAATGGGAGTCTGTCTTGATTTTGAGGGGTTTTGGAGAAAGCGGTATATGATGATTTTTATTTTTTTTTATTGAACTGGCTTAAAACACTTAATTCTTCTTTGTTGCTGTAAAATGCATTTTTACCAAAATGTTTAGTATTTCTCACAGTGCACAAGAGCTGACTACTAAATATCTCAGCTCTTCAGAAAATCAGGGAACTTCAAATAGAAGCAGCAGCTATTTCAATTTAACATGGCAGATACTTCAGGTATGTTTCAAATGCTGAAAGCTTTCTGTCACACCTGCAGTGCTATCAATCATTAACATGTCATCAGTACCAGCAGAATATTAGGGTGTGTCTGGTATATACAGCATAGCTACTGTACTGTGCCTGGAACATTAATGAACAATTAAAATACCGTGTCCTAAAATGGTATAAGCACCTTGGATATAAATATCGAAACTGTGCCTTAATGACCAGAAAAATATATATACTGTACCCTGTAAAGTTCTAATAATCAGCTTTATAAAAGATAAGTCTTCAGTTTTCACTGTTGCGTTAAGGAATTTAAAACTAGTTGTGTCTTAAACTTGTTTTGACTACTGAGGTGTACTTAATAATAAAATAAAACTGTCTATTTAAAAAAAAATTGACCAAACCAAACTGCATCTTGAATGCCCAAGAGAGTGGCTTAGAAACAAGTGAGTAAAATATAATTGTAGAAATTCTAAAAGGTGGGGGTTTGGGTTTTTTTGAGTGAGAGAGAGTGCACGCACATTTCAAATAGTATTTGAGGTCGGAGGATATTTTCTTGGAGGAAGACTTAATTTAAATCATTAGAATTCCAAAGACTCCTAAACATCAATTAGTCTATAAGGTGCTACAAGACTTTGTTGCTTTTGCAGATCTAGACTAACATGGCTACCCCTCAGATACTAAAGACTCTTGAGATGCACTAAATTATAGGATCCTACTTAAATTTAGTATCTGTTTCTGTAGATTGCTTTGAACAAACAAGTGGGTGGGAGGTGGGGGTGAAGGGAGGGGAGTTTGGAAACTTTCCAAGACCACAATCTATGTGTATGAGAAGTTTATAATTACTGGCTGTGAAGTCTGAGTTTTATTGGGCAGGCTTTTCTGGTGGGTTAAAGCCCCCCTCTATCCCTTCCCAGATGGTAACTGGCTTTTATAACAAGAATTTGTTGATATTCTCAGACCTAACTAAATGGGGCATCCATTGTAGGGTTCGCATGCTGCCAACTGAAAGAAAGTAACAAATGAGAACAGATGACAAGACAGACTGGTATAGTAACTGAAAGGAAGAAGAAAAGCAAAAACAAAAGGTATGAATATAAAGAAAAGGGAGATGGACATTGGGGAAAAATGAGGAAATAAAAAAGAGAGGTAAATGAGCTCTAACAAGTTGCAGGACTTCAGAAGAGTAAATTTATTACAGGAGTAAAAATATGCCCTTTGCAATTAAGGATACAGTGAAAATTTGATGATCTTAGCTAAGAGGTGTAATAGTGAAATGGAATATTATCAGCAAAGTTTGCAAGATATTTCAGTGGTCTTTTTAGGTAAGGCTGTGGGGTTTTGAGTTTTTAGAACCATTTTTCAAGTGCAGCTGGTTAGAAATATATTTGAAATTGGTTTATATAACCTAATCTCTGTATTTACCTACTATTACTGGTTAGAACTGGCCCTTTGATTTAATTGTCTAGAGAACGTAACCATTTGCATAGTGAATACCAATAAACAGAACAGATTTCAAGTAAGGGAAAAATTACAAAAAAAATGGGCCTGAGGCATTAGAAAAGGAATTCTAAAGAATTCCACACTTGAAATTATATATTTATTGTTTTTAAATAACTATTTTAAACTACCACACTAGAGTATTACTTTTAGTGTTGTAAAATAAAATAATGTAGAATGTTGTTTTTAAAATAGCCCGAGGAATATGAGAGCTCAATTGAATTTTGGTTAGAACTGCTGTAAAATAATTCTCTTTTATAATGAATCTCTTTTGTAGAAGTTAAAAGGGACCAGTTCTGCTCCCAATGAGTCCAGTGGGAGTTTGGGCAATGATTTCAAGAGTAGCTGCGTTTGGTCAAATTCAGTAAAATCTAACACACTCCTGAAAAATTAAAAATTAAAATCTAGTATTTTTTAGCAGCTGTAATGCTCTTAAGCAATAACATCTCTGCTATCAGAATTATAAGGACTGGCATAAACAAATAGTTGTTTATGCCAGTCCTTATAATTGTGTATTTTGGGGCCTAAATTATTATACAGCACCACATGCATTTCAAAATGTAAACCAAGTGTCATTTCTGGGAAGTTTTAGGTATGACTGTATTAATACATTTTTTGTTGCTGATATTGGAAAAAATATATTGCTACATTCCTGGGGTAGTTTATAATTGGATTGTAGACATAAAAGCCTAATAAATCTGCAAAAGTCCCAGACATGTATAAATGTCAAACCTGTTTAAGTGACAGGAATCTGCTTTACATCCTAAAGGTTTGCAGGAAGGTGTTTTGTTTTCTAAATAAGGTATTTAACAATCAAGCAACCATCTCATCCAGTCCAATACTTAAATTGGCCATATGGTGAATACAAGGTTCATAAACCTTGGCAACAGTGAGATATTTTACATTCATGTGCTAATATAAATAGAAATGCCAAATTTAAAGCTTTAATAACTCAGGCAATATAAAAGTTGTACTTGAAGGCTCAAATATTTTTCCTATTTACTGTTTGTTTTTCATACTCTGAATATGCTCTTGGAAGGAAGTTTTCTTGTGGTGATGGTAGTAGCAGTGTACCCTTCAGTTAATTGCTAGAAACTGGTGATGTAATTAATGTTTGGTTAAAATGGTAACTGCTATTGCTGGTTGTGTACAATATTAAAAAGCTACTAAGCTATTAATTTTTCAGATTACTAAGACATATATTTTGATACTTCTGCTATATATGTAATTTTCTAAGAAACACTTAAATTTTTTGTTTTCTATAAGAACAATTAAAATTTCAGGGCTTTTTCCCAAATTCAGTATACAGTAACAAACACCTTAATGTCTTTCATTTTTTTCTTAGTTTCTTGTCCTCCCTTATTTCAGTGACTGTTACTCAATGTTGGAGTTAAAGCAATCGATGACTTGAAAAATATGACTTTTCAAGCTGAAAATAATGTGAACTATTTTTGTTACTTAAGTAACTTAGTTAAAATTTAGAAAGCAATTTAGATTGGAAGCTCTTTGGGACCAGGATCTTATTTTCTATCTTGCCTCAAAAGCGCTATGTTCTAAAGTATAGTAAGATTTTTAATTCTGTATTTGGGGGTCCTATCATTCCTTGCCAAGCATGATCATTGATGTAAAGCTATCTGTTACAGCCAATGTCTGTCTTTGCAACTACATGTACAAAGTGAAAATAACCAGTTTGTTTTTGTAGGATTTTATCCTGTCGCGGGGCAAGAAATAACACTGACTTGTAACATAGAGAAATTATGTCACAGCATACATGGGAGTTGGGAAGGAGTTCCTCTTGAAGGGGGTTCAAAATGTTTGAAAGATTGCAATGGATGGGGCAGCACTCACCAAATTAGAACTCTCCGTAAAAATTGGAGATGGTGGAAAATGTGTGTGGAGAAAGTCATTATAAAGGGCAGCTCACCTTTGGATCTTGTATTCTATTGTGTTTTCTTTCTTACCCCAAAGTAAATTAAAGAACCTTGATGATAGTCTGTAGAAGAAATCGGCTGTAACACAGCTGCCAGTCTATTTCAGCCTTATGGAAAAGCCATTGCAAATACCTAATTACTATTCAAAGCAATCTAGTAACTTCTGTGCTGTTACAAAAGCATTCTTACAATTTACAAATAAAAAGCATCAAGAATACTCACTTCACAGCAAAGACTTTGGTATCGTAGGGCTGTGATGAGGTTTCAGTTTACAAAGATTTCATTATTCAAAAAAAAATATATAGAACATAATGTTTATTCTAAATAATTAAAAGTAAGTTACTTTTGTCAAAATAAACTAAATTATGTTTTGTGATGCTCTAGCTCTGCTTTTTATTTTTTTTTCATTTACTTGCTACTTTACAAAGTTGAGAAATATTTAATGGGTTTCCTAATTATTAATGAGGTTCTACTGGCTTTTTGGATACTGACCATCTTTGGGGTATGTGCTTTCAGTTTTAATTACTCTTTTGTTTTAAATAAGTAAATAAATCTAATAGGCCTCTATGCCCAGTTATATATTTCGAGTTTCCTCAGCTCATACAGTAGTAATTGGAATATATTTTCAGTAGTTTTCAATATTTGTTTGGTAGCATATAGGACAAAATGTAGAAGATTTGAACAAATGAGGCATTTTCTACACTCAGTCATGTTAAGGACCACAGTATTTCATAAATCTAATGAGCCGTAACGGATGTAAGTAGCTTAAGGAAGGAGTGTTTGCCTAAAATATTACTAACAATGTTCACATTATTTGAAAAAAAAAATGTAAAAATGTAAACAAAATCCTGCCTTTTTTCATCACCTATGCTTGTTCATTACTCTTTTTCATAAAAATAGGGTTTATGTGGAAGAAGCTGGGAGGGATAAATAGGCTCATCAGAATAAGAAGGCAGCAATGATAGTGTCTTAGGACACAATCCTCTGAAATGCTAAGCACATTGAGCTCCTTTTTTAACATCATGGGTACAGCCTTGTAAGTTTTACCCTTTATATAGGAAGTGTGAATGTTCATTTTCATTTCAAATTTAACTAGGAAGTTTTGCATTTGACGAAAGCTAATCATGCAATAAAATGGTTCTACATACTATTTGTTCATTTTCATACTCTGCTTGTATCAATATTACTCAAATGCTTCAGTATTTTATTTTTAAAATTGGAATAGATTAATTATGTATTGATCATATAAAAGCACTTAAGCTAATTGGTTTCTTATTTTATCTACATTTTAGTCCTGAGATAAATTGTTTTCTTTTTATGTTACATTAGTAAGAGCACATCCATTCTTGATAATGGAGAAGATCATTAGTAACAGAGAGAGTGCAAAAATGCTCACAATGTAAAGGAGATTAACAGTTGCAGATTACAGCACAGGTGCTTGTGGGTTTTTTTTTGGGGGGGGAGTGGTATTTTTTGGGGCAAGCATATTGGTTTTCTTGTATAGAAATAAGTGCCAGTATGCAAAGTACTTCAGTATTTTGAATCTTGTCTTCTATACATAGAGGTTTGATGAATGTGTGCTTTTAAAACGTATATTTAATGTATATGCTTTTAATTTTCTGAATGTTATATGGTACATACTTGATTATACAGTATTCTTATAATAGTCATAAACAAATTGATTTACCGAGGCTGAGTCTCCTTTTGTGTTTTATATGCTAGTGAGTGAAAACTAAACAAGACTGTCAACGGAAAAGAGTAGTGAATACTTCCAATAAAACAAAACAGAGTTGAGCATCTGTTGTGTTTAAAAGCAATAGACCTGTAGGCACCTGGCTGATATTTGTATGTCTTCATTATAGATTAGGTTCCATTGCTTTATTAAAGAACATTGCCATTTGTAATTTATATATACAAATCTGCATTTCAGTAAAATACACACATACTATCTGTAGTCTTCAAAGATTTGGATGTATGCACTGGTCTTGGTTCATATTAAAGGGATAATATTAAAGACAGGCCTGAAATGTAAGGCACCTTTAAATTATATGGGATATTACAAATTAAAACATGTGCATTTTTCTAAAATTCATTGTTTTCATCTAATTGTTCCACAAGTCTGAACAATTTAAAAAATGAAACGAAACAAAAGTATGGTGCACTGTATAGGTCCCAAGGATAAATAACAGTGCTTGCAAACATGAAATTTGTGGTGATATGGTTGTATATCTCATTGTTTCTGTAGTACCCATTAGCACCACTGAGGGGTTTGTTGGTTTGTTTTTACTTAATGATTCTTGCAGTATATTTAATTTTACCCAAAAGCACTGTGAACATACTGTGTTTTATTCCCCTAAACTACATAATTTTTTAAAAAAGAAGTTTAATTTTGAGGTCTAAGCATGTTGAGAATCTTAGTAGTAAATAAAGCAAGAGATTTTTGAAAGCTACTTTAAGGCATGTCTTCCCTTTCTAAAACGCACGTGTAAATAAATTATATTTATGCACAAATACATGCAGACAGTTATATATTTGTGCCTGTGTAATAAATGTTAATAATTGAAAAATCAAAGTAAGTTAAATTCACACATGCAGCTATGTGTTAAACTCAAAGAAATTGTATGCTATGTCCTCTAAAATTAAACAGATTTTTCCTACTTAAGATCAGACATTTTCAGTAACACGGCTTCACTAGGAAAACCAGTGGCATCTACATGAATATTTATTCAAATTTTTAAAGTACAGCTGTAGGTAGCTAACCAATAAGATTAACAGTTTAATATGTAGAAACAACCCATTTATTATGCTGAGAAAACTAATTTGTCCTTTTTAGGAAATGTCTAAATTCTGTTTTAGTGCAATAGCAGAAAAACATATGTGACTAATAATTTGAGTTTAGTTCCTGACTTTGTCACGTTAATATCCATTATCTGGCTGTTGTCAAAGCTGTAATTTGGCTTTATTGATAGCAAATAAAATCAATCTAAAACGCATAGTAGGATTTTGTAGTTTGTATAGATAACACTATGGCTCTCGGAAATTGCGGAGTGTTTTCTTATTGACAGCTTCTATTTACTGTTACCACACTGTAAAAGTAATTTGTTTACTAGTAGTCTCTTACAGTGCTCTAGTAGAAGTATTTTAATTGGTAGTGTTTATTAGAAAGTTTAGCTTATGGCACACACACACTAACTTGAATGTACTCAATACTTTACGTTTTATCTTTCTGAGTTGTAGAAGTGTTCTTGAATTGTATTATAAACTTAAAGTGCTAGGTTTGATACTGTGGAGACTTAAATGTTAAATTATGACTTAAATATTATATCTAAGGTTTATTTTGCTAGAAATATTAACTATTGTGAAGGATGTTAGATATGCAATAACTTCAATGTTTATCTTAATGGAGACTATAGGTGGACGACAGATAACTTTGATGGAAAGCAGTAGAACTTTGGAAGTGTTTTAAATCATTTTAGGTGGCTGCTATTTCCTGTGCAATAATATTGTAATATGTTTTTAAGGTCCTTTTTTTCTCTTAATGAAGTGGGTCTGCTTCTATCACTATGAATATTTTAAAAGCCACTATATTTTAAGGTAACCTATTTTGATAGGCTATTCTTATCTCTATCTTCTGAGCTTTAATAGTTTGTAATATTTTATTTTGGCAGCAGTGTGGCTCTTGTAAGTGCCATTTTAGTTATGAGCGTGGTTTCTTGATTTACTTTTGAGATGGTAAATTTATTTTTCTTAGTTTATGTATGTTGCTTTTTAAAAATATTTAAAGTATTTTTGTTTAGATAAGTTGAACAAAATACTTTAAAGTAATAATTGTATATGGGCCTTCTGTTTCCTCTTATCAGATTTGCAGATATGCTAAATGATAATCTGAAAGTAGATACTTTTTGCTGCTAATAATACATATTATTTTATGCCAAGAGTCCTTAATTTTTTATCTCTGTATTTGACTGGTATTATAGATATATCATAAGAAGAAAGGGGAGATAATGTGATGCTAGCAACTCTCTTTGGAAATTCTTTATTGTTCTACATGAATAATAGAAAATCTGAAAATAAAAGAGCATAAATGATAAGAAAAGGTGAAAACAAATAAAACCTTATACTATCAGAAAGGGTACACTGAGGGAGGGGGTCATAAAATATCAATAGTTGGTGAGAATGGATTTTTGAATCTTTATTGTTTGAGGTAGACTGCAGAGGTTTTGATCTTTTGCGTGTAAGAGCCACCTTTTTTAGTGTAGTTTGACAAAACTAGAAAGTAGATTAATCTCTCTGTCATTCTGAATTGATTGTTAGAGAACCTTGTCAGTGTACATAATGATGTATGACTTTGTCTGCTGTCGATAGTGATATATTTACAATCTACAACCATGCATCAATTTATTTTAATATGTCCTTGAAATGAGCTGCTTATACTACATTTTGTGAAAAACACTTAGTTTTTATCAAAGCAGAAAAGTAATGTGTTACTAGAAAGTGTAACTCATTCTAGCTTTTTGAATTTGTTAATGCAGCGTCATGGTAGTGGCAGTATAACTGTGGTGCTTTTAGTACCTCTGAAAGTGACTTGATTGGAATGAAACCTGCTTGCCTTTCTTTCCTTGTTTTCAGATTTGTGTTTGATATCACAGCAAGATCACAAAAAATGTGGTTTCAGTGAGTGTGGTGAAGTAGTTTAATCTTTCATTACATGAAGGATGGTCTTGTGCCTAAAACACAGGATTAGAGGTCAAGAAATCTGCACCATATTCTTAGCTCTGCCTAATTATAGGCACACTACATTTTTATTTCTCTCTCTCTTCCCAACAGCAACATCCTAGAGGCCTGCAGGCTGGGAAAGAGGAGAGAGAATTAGTTATTTCTGTTGTTAAATACTTGATGTGCTCAGACACTACAGTACTTGGCGCCCTGTGAGGCGATAGATTAATGGACTTCCTGTTTTCCACTGCATGCATCTGATGAAGTAGGTAAATGTCCAGAGGTAGGTATAAATATGCAGGCAAGAATCAGTCTAGATATAACAAGGTTAGTTCAATCAGGGAGGATGAGACCTTCTTCCAGCCTCATCCTCCCTGATCTGGAGGTGTGAACACCAAGAGAGGAGAAACTGCTTTTGTAGTTGGCTGGCCATTCACAGTCTGTTTAGTCCTGAGCTTATGGTGTCAAATCTGCAAATTAACTGAAGCTCAGCAGTTTCTCCTTGAAGTCTGGTCCTGAAGTTTTTTTTGCTGCCGGATGGCTACCTTTAAATGTGCTATTTTGTGTCCAGGGAGATTGAAGTGTTCTCCTACAGGTTTTTGTATATTGCCGTTTCTAATATCTGATTGAGACAAAAGTGGGAGGCAGATCTGTAGAAAGTCTCTGGATAAGGAAAATTTTGTCCGGGAATGCTGTGTGCTTTTTTTTTTTTTTTTTTTTTTTTTTTTTAATAAAAAGCAGTGTTGTAAGGTCTTGTGAGATAGAATATATCTCATCTTAAGTAAGGCTTTTGATACCATCTAGTGCTTCTCCTCCAACCACAAGGCTTGTTACCCTGCCAAGGAAGGATATTAAGTTTGACATGATTTTTTCCAGACAGATCCATGTTGACTGTTAACTTACTTTATTTTAGGTCCTTACAAATTGATTATTTGATTTTTTGCACCATTACCTTTCTAGGTAGCAAATTAAGCTACCTGGTCTGTAATACCCTGGTTTGTCCTTATTCTTCTTTTTATAGATAGGTACTCTGTTTGCCCTTTTCCAGTCCCTTGGGATTTCTCCCATCCTCCACAAGTTCCAAAAGATGATGGCTAATGGCTCAGAGATGTCTTTAGCCAGTTTCTCAAGTATTCTAGGATATATTTTATCAGGCCCTGTCCACTTGAAAACATCTAGCTAATTCTTGTTCTTTCCCTATTTTAGCCTCAGATCCTACCTCATTTACAATGATGTTCACTGGGTTAGTCATCAGCTCATTGCTAACCTTTTTTGGGAAAACTGAAACAAAAAAGGCATTTCATATTTTGGGTACTGCTTTGTTTTCTGTTGTTGTCTTTCCCCCCTCATTGAGTAATGGGCTTACCCTGTTCTTGGTTGTCCTCTTGCTTCTCATATTTTGTAAAATATTTTCTTGTTACCCTTTATGTCCCCAGCTAATCGAATATCATTTTGTGCCTTGGTATTTCTAATTTTTTCCCTACATGCCTGTTTTTTTTTATATATTCATTGTTTGTAATTTGACTTAGTTTCCACTTTTTATATAGCACTTTCGTTTTTGCATTTCAGATCATTGAACATCTATTGGTTAAGCCATGCTTTCTATTTTCCCTGTACATTGGAATAGTTTACCCTTTTGTCTTTAATGTTGTTTCTACAAAATTGCTGACTCTTGTAAACTTTTTTCCTCTTACACCTGCTTCCAAGTGGGTCTTACCTATACATTTTTCTGAGTTTGCTGGTGTCTGCCTTCTTGAACTGCGTTGTTTTTTGTTCTGCTGTTTTCCCTCTTACCATCCTTAAAATCAAGAACTCTATTGTTTCACAATCATTTTCACCCAAGCTGCCTTCCACCTTCAAATTCTCAGCCAGTTTCTCCCTATTTGTCAGGATCAAAACTAGCCTCTCCACTCATTGCTTTCCCCATCTTCTGAAATAAAAAGTTGTCTCCAATGCATTCCAAGAACTTGTTGGATAATCTGTGCCATGCTATATTTTTCCAATAGATGTATGAAGTCCCTCCCCATAATCACCACGTCCTGTGCTTTGGATGATTTTTAGTTGTTTTTAAAAATCTTCATCCACCTCCTCTTCTTGGTTTGGTGGCTTGTAATAGGATGCTCACCATGACGTTACCCTTCTTATATACCCCCTTTTTCCTTATCCAGAGACTTTCTACAGATCTGTGTCCCACTTTTCTCTCAACCTCAGTTCAAGTGTATATATCTGATATAATAGGCAACACCTCCTCCCTTTTTTCCCTACCTGTCCTTCCTTAACAAGCTGTACCCATCTATACCACGATTCCAGTCATGTTAATTCTCTCACCAAGTCTCTGGGATGGCAATTATGTTGTAATTGTGATTATTCACTACAATTTCTAGTTCTTCCTGTTTTGTTCCTTACACTTCTTGCATTTGTATACAAACATCTAAGATGTTCATTTGGGTTTCCGTCTACAATATATTTTGTTTCATTTGCACCTGCTGTGATTGCCCATATGTTCCCCTTCTCCCCCAGATTCTGACCCTTGACCAAGATCTTTCCCCCTGCTCTCTGTCTCCATTGCACAGCAAGTCCCAGTTCCTTTCTTCACACTCCCCGATCTCTTTCTCGGGCTGCTGGCCTCCAACTTGTTGTCCTTCCTGCTCATACTCCCCATCCCCTTCATCTTGCTCAATTTCTATGTCCTTGCTTTCCCCAGGATCTTGTCCAGCCTTTGTTCAGCCAGTCCCAGTTCTCTCTGCATCATATCTGTCTCGCCTCCCCGCACTGTCAGGCAACCCTAATAGGTGGTGGTACACAGAGCATATTCTATGTGAAGGGATGGGATTATATACAGATATATATGGTAAATTGAAACCTATCTAATAGAACATAAGCCATTAAGAAAGAGAGAGTAAGACTTCTGGAAAGCCATAAACTGTGTAATTGATTCTTCCTGTAAGGTTATAAAATGAAGTATTTTAGCTTGTTCAAGTCACTTTTTCAGGGTACTGTTTCTTGATGATTTATTCAAACAACTTATTGATGCTCTTCGATATTTGTTTGAATGGGAGAGCATTGGTGAGACAGAGAGAATGACGCTACTGTTTGCACAAGTTCCAACTAATGAGAAATGGGGTTTACTTGAATTTAAGAGATACGAGGCTAAGAACTATTCTTCATTTGCTAGTATTGTTTGGAAATGTAAACACGAACTACTGTCCAAAAATACTGGAGTAGTCAATGAATAAATAAACGTCTTAATAAATTTCATCAACTTGACTGATTTATTACAAATAATTTTTAATATAACAGCACAGTCTAACTTTATTCTTGGAATTGTGTATAGTGCTTAATAAATTATTTTAGTTAAAGGAATGGGTAAGTAAATTTTTCAGTGAGAGCTATGAATATAGAAACCAGAAAGCACTTATGGCTGGTAATGTAGAAAGGTGATGGTCAAGCACAGGAATTTCATCCTCTAATTTTTTTTCCAGATGAATGGTCTATTTGGTGAGTAACTCACAAGGGTAAGTCTTACCAAAACAAAAAAAACCCCATCCAACCCCAGGTGTTCAGATAACCTGAAGTGGTCAAGTTATTAGACACCTTTTCCCACAGACAAGGAAACAAGCGATTGTTTTTTCGAAGGATAGAACCTAGTCTAAGTATGGCACAAGAGTCAGTCACCAAGGTTCTAGGCAGAAGACCTTCACTAACAATGCAGCTACATCTTTATAATTCAATTTCCAAGGCTAGCCACAGTACGTTTTTACTGTTCAGAAAGACTGTCAGACAATTTGTACTGTGGAGATCATATGGGAATAATATTCTCTAGGATAAAAAGAGATGCCTCAACCAAAGTTTTTATCCAATGATCAAAATCCAGCAGTGCCCTCAAACATGAGGTGATTACTACTGAGGTTTCACATGAGTTACTTTATATTTATGATATTTTAAAAAATAACAACTGGAGAATCATTCTTAACTTCATATGTTTTAACAAATGTAAGGTGCAGGATAGAGTCCCTGGATTTTTAGACAGCTTCCAGAAACAGAGGATTTAGTATCTTAGATCTGGGGGATACTTAGCTTTACTTCACGATCAGGAAATCATACCAAAGTGCATGTGAGGGGCTATTAGTAGAAAAGACACTAATTTGTAAATAAGCTCTTTTGAACTCGTTCTCAAGAACTCTATCTACAACTCTAGAACTCTCTCTACAGCTACACCTTTGTGAGCACACAAATAGTGAGTATTGATTCCCTTTAGTCATTAGAAGTACATATTTTCTCCTTTTCGATGGCACTCCAACAAAGATATAATCCTTCTAACTCTTATCACCTGATAGGGCATGAAGGGACAAAGCTTGAAAGTGGTCACAAAACTATGACAACTAATCACTCAAGTGTCACAGTTTTGTGATGAATTTCAAGTTCCATTTCTTCATACACTGGTAGGTGATTGATTTCAGCGCTACTCCCAGATATTTAAGAAAAAAATGTTCCATGACATTGCGTTAATCACGAATATTTGATTCAAAAGATCTTAACTGATCTGAGAGATAATGAGGGTATTGGATAACTCTTCAGTTCCCTGAAAGTGTTTAATCAAAGATTTGATTTTTTTCAGATAGGTTATGTAAATCAACCTTAGAACCCAAGTCCAAGAGTTTAACTAAAATCCAGCAGAAATCATGGAAAGAAAAAGGACAGACCTTTTTAATCTCTTATCTTTGCAAATCTTTCTTAGCCTATTATGTGTGGAATGGTCCTTCAGAATCTGCTAGTCAAGCCTCCATCTTGCCTCATTCAAATTATACCTACAGATTTGTTTCTACAGAAACAGTGTGCACACACATGTACTTGTGTGTTTGCACTAGACAAAAGGACTATCAAGATAAATGAACACCCTACATCACAATTGTGTATCTGAAATCCATGTCTTTCCTTACTGCTCCCCTTCCTGGTATATCTTATGTTCTTGTTAGTTGCAAATCCATCCATACGTTTATAAACATTATGGGATAGGACCTGTTTGTTTTATGTGAAGTGTCTAGCACACTTGAGGGTGATATAAAATAGTTGGGGTCTTTGTTTTTGTCATGGATTGGAAAAAACCCCACAAATAAATATTCAGTTAATATATTAAATGATTTATGCAAAGTTGTTTCAGGAACATCTGTATGCATTTCCCATTTGCTGTTTTGACTGATGAAGTTGAAATGCAAACATAAATAAGGTGTGTGTACTATATTATATATACAAACACACTTTTATATATATGTGGTAATGTTATGATTTTCTTTATTAGCCCTTTGGCTATGTTTTTGGAGTATACTTTTGTCTATATATCTTCAGACAGGAGTCATAAGAGCTCCTATAAAAAGTAGGAAAAACTGAAGGTGAGGATTGTTAGAAATTTGTGTGAACTGGTTCTATTTCTATTTTTTCATGTTATTGTTTGTATATGGTTGGTGGGTTATTGTTTCCAGCAGCACCTAGAAGAAGCTAGGTATTGGACAAACATGAAAGCAGATTGTAACGAGTTGGGACTCACCACCCAGGAGCCTCCTGCCGGATAGTCTGGGAATTAGCTCAGTTCACAGCGGAGCGCCCTCCTCAGGTGGTGTCCCGTCCGTCCCTTGCTCTCAGTTGGCATCTGGACGTGTGCTGCTGCTCACGTGCGTCATCGTCTTCAGGGCACTGCCCTTCGGCAGTACTCCAAAATCCACACCCCCTTCCAGTGAGGTGGGGTTAGGTTCACAGCAGTCTTTTAGACCTTCAGCTGCAGTGGCCAATTACACCCTACATTGAGCCCCTTCTGGCAGGGATCGGGTGAAGTTCACCGAGGCCACTTCCGCAGCCAGGTGCAATATGAGGGGAGAAGGGGCGGACCTAGGCCCGCCCTCTGCTCTGGGTTCCGGCCCAGGGACCCTTTGGCGGTAGCTGTCCTGCCCTCTTTCTCTCCCTTAGTCCCTCTCGCTCTCCCCAGGTCACTTCCCCTGTGGCCCCTCTGCACCTGATGGCCCTTCTCTTAGGGCCGGCAGCCTGACAGGTACCCAAGCTGGAGCTCCCTTCTGCTCCCATGGCCCTGCCCTGCCCTGCCCTGCCCTGCCCTGCCCTGCCCTGCCCCTGGTGCTGCAGCTCCTCTGTCAGGAGCTGGACCTTCCCCTTTGAAGGTCCAGGAGAGATTGACTGCCTTTCTCCAGGGCAGCCTTCTTATACTGCCCAGCCTTCCCCTCATTGGCTGTCTATAAGTTTGGCCCTGATTGGCCTTCAGTAGGCCCTTTTCTGATTGGCTGCTTGCCCACGCAGCTGCTCTGGCCTACTTTTGCCTACTCCGGCATGGGGGTGGAGCAGCTGCCCCATCACACAGATATATCCCTTCCCCGCAAAAATTTACAATTTAAAACACAAAACTCCACCACTTCCTACTCAATTTTCATGTATTGTGCTAATTACAAACAGATGAAAAGTTAATTGAACAACCTCTCCTGCTGCAATGAGTGCTCTATAAAAATCACAGAACTCAGCAAGCCACCATACTATTGGTGTCCAATAATTTTTTAGTTGATGGAAGTATAACGATAATTTTTGCATTAATATCTAAGGCTCTGTCAAATACCTCATTTAACAGAATAATTAGGTGAATATTTGCCAGTTTGGATATTCAAATCTTGAAACCTAAGGATGGAAAGGATTGATTGGGAACTGTGCTAGATAAAGGAAATCGTTGGAATGTTTCTAATATAATAAGTAGCGTTGACATTAAGTGTTCATAAGTAGACTTCAAAGTTAACAGCTCATTTAGATGAATGAGTGAAATTAATTCCTGATACTTACTGTTTTAGTTTTCCCAGCAGCAAACAATTTATACATAATTCACATTCTGAAATGGATCTGAAAGCTTTGAATACTGGCAGGCTTTTTAAAATGAATTACTAGATTCTGGAGTTCTGTGCGAAAGACTGTGAATCTTAAGTAATGTAAAGGTAAGGAAAATCTGTTCTATGTAAACATAACGCTACCTAAGAAAAGTGAATAAACAATCATTGCTGCGCAACATTTCATGCGATGTTATCACAAATGTAAGGCATTGTCTTCCAGGCCATAAACTGGAATGGTCCGAGTATCAGTGCTGACTAATATGAAGACATGAGTGAATGAGATACTGAAATGTGACGCCGTCTCTAATTCAGAGTCCATGACATGGGATCATAGTGAAGGAGAATAAAGAGAAAATAAGTTTTATGCTAAAGAGAGGTTGCTGGCAATTCATACTGCTAAATTCTATCTAGTTTGAGGTTTTAAAAATGTTTGTTCTTAAATTTGTAGTAAGATAATTTTCCACATTATATGAATAAACTTATTTAGAGTGTTATCAGCTTTTCTTCATAGCATTTAAAGACGTTTTGAATACTGGAAACTTTTTAGTTTTGTTGTATGTGGAATGGGATTGTAATGTGTTTGGCGCATTGATTTTTTTTTTAAATGATGGATTAATACAAATTATGAAACTTTAAATCTTTAATTGTTGTATAAGCATTAATTCTTGTAACCTTCTGAAATACATTAGTTTCATCTTCATTTATGGAGAAACTGAGGTACAAAGAGTGACTTGTATGATGTCATGCAACAGATCAATGGAAGAACTAGGGGTAGAACTTGAGTCCCTGCTTTTTGAACACTTAGTCTGTTCCCTGGAGTCTTTCTTTTAAGATTCTTAGGAAGTTATTGATGAATGTGTATAATTTCAATGAAATTTCATTCCTTTCCATGTATACTATTTGGCTCCCCTTTGTCCAGCCTTCATTCTGTCCTCTAGGTTATCCTTTACCTACTGCTGGTCTCGGCTTTCCAGAATAGAAAGTGAAATATACAGGAATGTGGTCATTTTGAGTGCTGCTAGCACAGGGGTCAGCAACCTTTCAGAGGTGGTGTGCTGAATCTTCATTTAGTCAGGGCTTTGCGTGCCAGTCTGGAAGGGGCGGGGCTTCAGGCGGAAGGGGAAGGGCTGAGGGGGTCAGTCCACCCCCTTTGGGGTTTTCCCCGCAGGCTACTGCCAGCTAGGGTCCCACTGCCTGCCCCAGTCAGCTCCCGCTGCTAGCTTCGGTACAGAAGGCTGCTAGGATCCTGTGGGGGAAACCCCAGAGCGGTAGCAGGTTAAGCACTCAGCCTGGGGTGCAGGAAACCCAGGCTGGCAATGGGAGCTGAGTGGGGCAGGCGGTGGCTGGCAAGGCGGCAGCGGGGGGAACTCCAAAGCTGCATGGGGCTAAGCTCCCCCCGGGTGCCAGCAGAAATTGGCTCGTGTGCCACGTTTGGCATGCGTGCCATAGGTTGTTGATCCCTGTGCTAGTCAAGCTGACTACATTCTTGTAGTGTACATTGTTTTAGCCATGTCAGTCTTAGGGTGTTAGCAATACAAGGCAAGTATCTTTTATTGGACTGTTCTCAGTGTCACAGCTAAATACAAGGTGGAACAGATGTTTTAGGATAAGTAGAAGTGACAGAGTCCTGTGGCATCCGACGAAGTGGGTATTAGCCCACGAAAGCTTATGCTCTAAAAAAAGAAAAAAAAAATTTTAGTCAGTCTTTAAGGTGCCACAAGACTCTTTGTCACTTCTGCAATTCCAGACTAACACGGCTACCCCTCTGATTTAGGATAAGTAGTTAACGCATATTTCAAGGAACCATTCACACCCCTAGAGTTATAGCGGGGAAAGGAAGATGTGGGAAAAGCCGCTGTGTGTTTGTGGGGGTTGTTGTTGGGTTATAGATTGTTGTAATAAGCTCTAAATCCATTGTTCAGGTTGTGATTTTTAGTGTCTTTCAAAGTTATGAGTGTAGCCTCCCAGGCTCGTCTTCTGAAAGTATTGTGCAGCTTTCTTTTGAGGAAGAGGACTGATAGGTCAGATATAGAGTGATCGCTTTGTGAAAAGTGTTAATCCACAAGTGATACAGTTTTTTGTCTTATCGTTTTCCTTTGTGTGTTCATTCAAAAGCATGATGATTGTCTGGTTTCACCCACATAGTTGTTGGGGCATTGAGGTACACAGTATGTGGTGATAGGCATGAGTTGGACCCATGGATCTTGAAAATGTTGCATGGGGTGTTGATCATCGTAGCAGATGATATGGAGTGGAGATATGTCTTCAGGTTTTGCATCTGTTGTTCTGGCAGGACCTGGTGCTGCTTTGAGTTGGTGTGTCTTGGTCGGTGGGGAGCTTGCTTCTGATAGTAAGCTTAGAGAGGTTGGGAGGTTGTTTGAAGGCTGGAAGAGGGGGGTTCAGGAAAGTTTTCTTTCAGGTTGGGGTCCCTACTGAGTATGGGTTCTAGTTGTTTGATGATACCTTGAATGGGTTCCAGTGTGGGGTGGCGACAACTATGGTGTGCAGTAGGAGGGAGTGGGGGCCGTTATTTCTGTATTGAAGCAGATTCTCTTGGGATATTTGGGTGGCCCATTCCATGATTCAATCTACTTCTCTTATGGAGTGTCCTTGTTTGGTGAAGGCAGTTTTGAGTTTGCTAAGGTGTATATCGTGGCTGTTCTTCCCTGAGTATACTTGGTGGTATCTGAATGTCTGGCTGTAGATAACAGATTTCTTGAAGTGTGTTTGGGGTGGTTACTGGATCTATGAATAATATGGTGGTGATGCATAGGTTTCTTATGTATAGTTATCTGTTGGGTTCCATTGCTGAAGCTGATTGTGGTGTCCAGCAAGTTGATGCCAGGGTGAGAGTGTTCCAGAGAGAGTTTTTAATAGATGGGTGATGGTTGCTGAAGTTGTGTATGAGAGAGTTCGTCCTCTGTCTGGATGATGAAAATATCTTTGAGGTGTCTCATATATAGCATTAGTTTCATGGCGCACTGTTTTGCTAGTTGGGAACACTGTCAGAAGTAGCGGAAACAAACTGAATTCTCTGCTGCTATTGTGGTGGACGGAAGAAAATGAGAGACAGAAAATGTTTAAAGCCTTCACTGTATTTTCCATTTTTGCATATATATGATCATCCTCGATCTATACTATACCTGCTTATATCTTTCAAGCTTTTGTAGTTGTCTGGCTCTCTAAAATCAATAAGTATCAGGAGTTAAAATCAATCACCTTGCTTTGAAAATGACTCCCTTCTTAATATAGTTATTTCTTTTATTAAACATGGATTTCTACTGAATGTTGTTTTTATTTATTTGTAAGCTTGAAATAGGAAGTGTGTGACTAACAATAGATATCAAATATATTTACAAGCGTCCCAGATCTTATCCATAGAGTAGCATGGAATAAGTCTGAACTGACATTTGCTTCTGTCAAAAAGGCATTAAAAATATATGTTGCTCTTTAAGATGAGGCACAAAAGGAGCTGTATTTTTTTCACTGCTGACATCAAAGTAAGTGCTAGGACTGTATCAAAATCTTAACCCTTATCTATTAATAATGTACAGTAAATAAATCTGTGCTTTTGGGCCTTTGAGAGGTTATTCCTTTTCCTTTTAGGTTGTATTTCTTAAATAGCAAGTATTCCTAGCATAGTGATCTCTTTTTATTAATAAAATATCTTGAATAAATCAGGACGGTCAAAATGAAGTACTGCATAAAGCACACAACCTTTCCTCCAAAAAAACTTAAACAAAAACTCTCCATTTGTCATATGCACATTCACTATCTTATGAGTGTTTTCTTTTAACTAGATCTTTCTGTTTTTAAATGGATTTTGAGAAGTTCAATTTGCAAATTGCTTGTAAAAAATTACTTTCACCTGAAATTGGGTATACTGTACATACAGTTCTGTAGTCTCAGACCAAAGTGAGTTAAATATATTTTTAATAATATGGCACAAATATATTTTATTTAAAATAATTTTGTCTGGTGCTGTTTCTTGGAAAGCATGTGCAGGCTATTAATCTGTGTTATGGACTAATGTGTTTTACTTTAAAACAAACAAAACCTATTGTGGTTTATAAAGTAATTATAGTTTATGTGCAGTTCTTTTATGTAAGGATTTTTACTAGGCCTTTTATGGATGTTCAGGTTAGCATAATGAACATTTAAAAAAATCTAAATAGGAAATTTGTCATTTCCCTTGAGGAAAGTCATTTAAAATGCATCATTTAGTAAAATAAAAATATAGAACTTTTACAGTCATAACACTTTGTTTTGTTTAGTGTATTAAATAGGACATCTGGTTTTAAGTCACTGTAAAAATAACAACTGATCAGCAATGAGAATAGTGGAATTGTAAAGTTTTCAAATATGCCTGGAATAAGAAACATGATGAAATAAATTATTTTTATAATGTGGCTATTTTGACACAAGCTTCCACACGGAATATTAGCAATTTTTCCAGATTTAGACTTGAGGTATTTGCAGAAAAATCATTTTACTTGCTGTTAATATAAAGCTGTTTAGTGACTTTACATTTGCATTTATATATAGTTCAAAAGATGTTGTCTTCAGCCTTGATGTCCAGCAATCAAGTATATTAAATCATTATGGACTGTTAGCAGGAAGTCTATGTGTGTGTTTGCACTAAACACAATTTTATCTAAATAAAAATTAAAGCAGAACACATTGAACAAAGCTTCATGGCTAGGACATAGTGTCATAATTCACCTTCTGTTGTATCCATCTGAGTTATAATAAAATTATTGGAATACTTGAATTAAAATTTCAAGCATGTTTTAAGAAAAGATTAGTGTGCTCAGAAAATATTTTCATAAATGAAAATAAGTCAGAAACACACAATAATCAAAAGTAAATGATAGAAAAGTTAAGAAATAGTGTTTTTAAAATTAAAATTGACTTATCACATAGGAAGGCAAGGTTATTAACTCTGAACCTTGTGTTATCTGTAGTTTACTGTTGTAATGACAACTGACTGGAGCAGGTAATAGTACCTAAAATACTGACAAACAGAAAGGGCCTAAATATTTTATGGACTGGATAATGCTGTTTAATAGTCAAAATGAGTTTAATTGCAAAATTAATAGCTTGATGTAGGGTATATTTTTTTTTTCTGAATTTCATTCATTCTTTTATTATGAATTTAACTATAATTAACAGAAATCTTAAAATAATTGTTTTTAAAGTTGATCAGTTTGCACTTACATAAGTTTCCTTAGTGGTGAATACAGTAACTAAGTGAAAGTGTTTTGCAATGTTATAAACTTGCTTTCACTTATTACTAACATTCTGAATAAACTATTTTTGGCTGAAATTTTCCATGCATGTTCTCAGATGAAAGGTAAATTATTTTTTAATGTTTGAAGGAAAATGGTCAAGCAATTTTTGAGTTGTATGAGGCAGAAGAAATACTTTTCCCCCTTATTGAAAATAAGCACACTCAATTTTTTTTCCTGGTCATTTTGATTGCACAGAAGGATGTTACCGGAATAACTTGTATGAAAAAAACATATTTTTTTCATTGAAATAGAAAAATCCTCAAGCTCTTCGCCATATTAACATCAGGGAAGGAGAAAATTGTGGGCCCATAAAAACTGCATATCCCATGATTTTGTGATTTTCCTACAATTTTTGTTTAATTCTCCAACACTCTGTTTTCATTTAAAAAAAATCTATCTTTCTTAGTTGATAAGATACAGATATATAAAGGTGGGGAATAATATCTGATTGCCAAATTGCAGCATTAATGGTGTGAACTCAGCCCTCCCCAATCTACTCAACTCAAAGAGGTATGAACTTCAAATTCTAATTGGAACCATTTGAATGGTAACACATTAAGCACAGGCATTCTCCCCTCTCCCCTTCTTTTAAAAAAAATGGAATGAAAAACTAATATGGCATTGAGGTTTAACAGTTAAAATCACAAAATGGCAGGAATTTCAAAAATCAAAGGTTCCTTTACCTATATTAGGTCAGTAGCGTTGAACATCCTATGTTTTATGGCATACAAAATATCATAATCCTGCAAAACCCTTACTCATAAAAGTAGTGCTTACTCATGTGAGCAGTCTCATTCATCTGCATGAGGCTGCTCATTTAACTACTTTGTGCATATCTAAGATTTTCAGAACTGGCTCTTTACTCAGTGATTTATTCAGCTACGCGTTTATCCAGATGAACAACGTATGGTACAGTTGGAATGTAAGATTTTATATTTCCTTTGTTTTTGAAATGTACTTTGAAGTTGCATTAATAATAATTTAGACTTGATATGGCACTTACTAAAACAATGAATTACTACTAGTATTATATCAATATTTTTTTCTGTTAAACTGTTCATTTTCTGTAATAAACTGAGTGCTGGTGGTAATTGTTCCTTTTCCGTCATTAAATGTGACCAACAAAGAAAAATTAGATTGGATTTGTCCCCCTTTTTCTAATCTGTTTTTTTTGTGTGTGTGTGTGTGATATATAAAGACTTGGAAGTTGGTCTAGGTTCTTTATTTTAATATTTTTTTCTTCTTGTTTTACTTTAGAAATATAAGGAATATTATTTCTTATTTGGAAAGGGGATGGCGGGGCATGGTCTATTTAAGGACTAAAGAACTGTAAACTTTCCCAGCCTAATTGAATTCGTGGATGTTGAACTGTTAACAAAAAAATATTTTCACCAAAGGGCTTGTCACACATTTGAGTTATGTGGGTGTAACAAATACAAAAATAAACAAAAATCCCAGAATTTTAAACAGAGGGTAGAAAATTACACCACTTTTAAACTAAAACCATTTGGAAAAAAAATCAGTCTGGTTAAACTGATGCAGACCCCTAATGTAGACACACGGAAATCAGTGTAACTCAGTTTAGATTAAGTCAGTAAAGAACCAATGCAAGCTAAACCAATTTAAGCAAAGGTTAAACAAACGTGTGTGTGTGTCAGGAGTTTGTTGATTTAACTAGATCAGTTTTTAAATCACTTAAACTAAACTGATGTATTTTTCTAGTGTAGTCAAAACCTAAAAGTTCTTCCACTTGCTCAGATATCACTTCCTAAATACTTGCTATACATAATCTTCCTAGTGTAGTTCTCAAATCATCCACAAAATGTGCCAGGGACAAGAAAGTAAACAAAGTCTGAATTCCTAATGGAGAAAAAAATGATCAGGAACTCCCATTCTTTTTAAAGGAATCTTTTAAGCTTTCTTTGTTCATCATAAAGGGCAGTAGAAAAGGCACCACGCTTTCTCCTCCCCTACCTTTTTCTGTAGTAAAGTACATATGGATTTTTCAAGAATACTGTATAATTTTGAGTGAAATTTCCTTAAAATTAAAAATTTTATTTATTACATTTAGCCCAATCTGTGAAATTGAGAGGTGAGTGATCCATGCTGCTGTCTTTTGAAGTCCATGGCAAAACTCTTGTTGAATTCAAAGTGAGCATGATTGGTGCCCATAAACAGCTGTGTTAATGCATACCCTTGGCTATTTTACTTTTGATTATTCATTTTTAAAAATGAATAGTGTCCTTTTGAGAATTATAGTCTGTTGATATTGACTTGTTTGGGTTGGTAGAACTGAGAGTTCGTACACTTTCTGAGAGTAAAGTACTGTAAAAGTCAAGTTTTATTCTAATAGCACCCATGGTGTGCTAGACATTTACAGTAAGTACGGTATGCAAAATTTCTTCTTTCTGTGGGAAGCCAGGTATACAAATAACTCATGTGTAATTTTGTTCAAATCTTTTTTGTTAATAAAACTTATTTTACACATTTAGCTTTGCTGTCTGTAGTCAGGTGCAGATAGTATAGCAGTTTCCAGTAACTGAAATAGTTTTCACTTTACATTTCATTTTAGGAAAGAAATCAAAGAGGAATTGAACAGAGTTATTAAACTTGGTTGACTTTATTGATTATCATAATCTTATTAATAGGAGTATTGTATTGTGGTTCTCTTACTAGATTTATATAATCTCCTTTTCTTTTCTAATATCAAATGCAACAAATCATATCCATCTATTATTCCTGTAAAGGTGACTGGTCAATTAGAAATAATATGGAATTTGCACCATAATGTTGTATGGCTATTGAACAGTTTTATTAGAGATGGTTTTTTGCTTTATCCTTTCCTCCTCACCATGAGCCATTTTGAGACTTATTTTAAAGGTATACTGTTGTGTTAAGACAACTTGGTAAACAAATATTTAATTTAGTCTGTGTCCAGTTAAAACATTTATGTATAAATACTTGTATCCATATAGGTCTCCTGCTTTCTTCCTTGATTCAAGCTATTAGCCCGGGGTGGGCAAACTTTTTGGCCCAAGGGCCACATCGGGTTTGTGAAATTATATCCAGGGCCCCCAATCCAGCACCCTCCTACTTCCCGCCCCCTGACTGCCCCCTCCCACTTCCTGCCCCCTGAGAATCCCTGACCTATCCAACTCCCCACACACACACCCTCCCCCTTCTAGAGACCCCAACCAACCCCCAGAACCCCACCCCCCTACCCAATTCCCCTGCTCCCTTTCCTCTGACTGCCCCAACCCCATCCACCTTCCCACCCCAGGACCCCACCCCCACTCAACTCACCCTGCTCCATGACTGCCCCCTCCAAAGCCCCCCTCACCACCATCCTGGAACCTCCCCCATTCCTCCTCTTACCATAGCTGCTTGAGGGGCCGGAGCATGCAGCCGGGCTCCCAGACCTCTGTCCGCACAGGGTGGCTCTGGGGGAGGGGAGGAGTGCATAGCCCTATCCCCTGGAGCCCTCCCCGCACCGTGTGGCTCCCGGGGAGGGGCAAGCATGGAGCCCCGGCCCCCTGGAACTCTGCCGGCACCGCGGCTCCGGGGGAGGGGCCAGCGCACAGCCCCGGCCTCCGGAGCACTCCCCGCGCAGCGCGGCTCTGGGGGAAGGGGGAAGCATGCAGCCCCGGCCCCCAGAGCTGCCCGGGGGTGGGGGGCACAGCCCCGCCCCCGCAGCAGTGCCCGTGCTGCACGCCTCTGGGGGAGGGGCCAGGGCAGCCTTCCCAGCCGCGGGCCAGATGGGACGGACTTGGGGGCTGGATGTGGCCCGCCGGCTGTAGTTTGCCCACCCCTATATTAGCCAGTATTTGTTACTATGCAATATTTGAAGACGATTGTTGTATGTGAAAATTTAGCATTTTTTGTAACGCGTGTGTGTGTAAAATCTTAATATGATTATATCGATGTAATTTTTGCATTTGGCACTTTGGGTTTTTAAAGGAAGCCTATGAGAATAGTTGCACAGTGATATTAATGCACAGAGTTTATTTCAATATTAGCAAATATGCATGGGATCCCTCATTCAACATACTGCATTTATATGAATGTATAGTCATTACATGAATTATTTCAATGCTTTGCAGTCCAAATATATACAAGCTTCTGATGCACACTTAAACTGATAAGCACAGTACAGGTTCTAAACAAACAATGTAGATTTGTTTCATAATTTTTAACCACAGTTTTTTTCAAACTTGGAAAACCTTGAGAACATTATACAATCAGAAGTTGAAATTCAGACAAATGTCTTTGAGTACAAAAATGACTGACTAAGGTATGATTTTTTTTCATTACCCAATTACTGGCTAATGGCTGGATTGAAGTTTGTCAAACTCCCCCCACCCCCAAGAGAATACCGCCTTTGAACTCAAAATATGCATGAAAAAATTTGGGACAGAGGGCTATTTTCTGGGACATTTATATGTGCTTGAAAGCAGGGCCTTAGAATTTGTGGATTTTTTTCAATACTGTGGGCTAAATTGTGTCCTCCTTGTGAAAAGACGTGGTAGTGGGTTCTTTTGGAAAAAAAACCTCTCTCAAGATTGCTTCATGGGAGTTCTTTCAAATTATCTCAGTGGAAATAGGGAAAAAGCAAAGTTTTTTCTTTCAGGGTAAAGTGGTGCAGAGACCTCTCTCAGACTTGGCAGATCCTATTAATGCCACATTACTAGGGGTTCCCTGACCACACATGATTACATGGAAGGCATATTATCTTTTCTGGATAAATTCTACAAGGTTAGAAGTGGGGCCATTTGAATCCTCACCTACCCAGTCTTCATCCTGTTACCAAGAGTAGATCAAGGAGAGCAGGGCAGAGGATATGGGTGAGCTGTTAATATCATCTGTGTTGTAATTCTTACACTGTGGACAGGCAGGATGTGCATGCAGAATAATTCAGGTTATCTACTTCTCATTCTAATTTCAGAAAAACTACTAGGGAGGTTTTGGATATCAGCTTCTTGCTGATATTTTTTTTAACCTCACAAATTAGAAATGGGAAAATGCTATTAAGTCATCTAGTCCATATGACTTATGTTTTGATGGTACCCATCACCATCTAAGTGCTCCCAGTACAGCACAGGTACCTACAGTATGTTTCTTCTACTTTGTCCAGCATAATTTTAATTGTGTCAGACAATGAAACTTATGTCACTTTCTCAGTGATATTATTCCACAATCTAATATGTCAGTGCTGATTTTTTTTGCTGATATTTAACCAAATATTTTTCAGCCAGAGTTCGTAATTTTCCTCCTTTACGTTTATACTCTTCCTGCTTTACACACTTCATATAAGTGCAAATGATTGTTTTAGCTAAGATTTTTTAAAAAATGAGTGTCCAAAGTTACGCTCTTAAATAAATAGCCTGATTTTCAAAAGTGCTGTGCACTTAGCAGTACCACACAGT
This sequence comes from Dermatemys mawii, assembly GCA_007922305.1. Classification (NCBI taxonomy): domain Eukaryota; kingdom Metazoa; phylum Chordata; order Testudines; family Dermatemydidae; genus Dermatemys; species Dermatemys mawii. The sequence continues at coordinate 5,776,760 of ML677336.1, read as the reverse complement.
TGGTCTATGGCTTTTTCACTTCTCTCCTTTTTTGTATATACATATTTACATATGCATATTGATTAGGAGAGTCTGTGTAGATCCCCCAACATAGCAGCAAAATTACAACAGTGGGTTCTTTTGAGTCTGAAAATGATTCCTCCATCCCAGGTTTGTGCCCTGAAATATAAAAATGACATAAGACTATCCTGGAATATAAATATCACAGCATGAATGTTTCTTAAATGTGAACATACACTATAGATTGACTGCAAGTTTGGAATTAGATTTATGCTTTTAGTGATGTCAAACAATGATATGTTCAAGTGAATGGCAAAGTGCTGGGTAATATTTTTTTTTTGGGGGGGGGGGAGATTTATTTTTAAAATGAATTTTTCCTGTCCTGTCCAAATAATTTGATTAGTGTCAATATTTGACACACAGGTCTATACTTAACTCAGTTTTCTTTTTCGGTTTGCAGTTAACCTTTAAATAAGTTGCATTAGCTCTTAATCAGAGTAGCTTACTTGAGATATATGAAAGCATAACTAATAGGATTTATAGCATAACTGATAATATTTTTGAATGGGATTCCATGATTGAGTTAAGAGATGTTTTTAAAGATGAAACAATACTTTTAATGTAGTATTACACTATACATATAACATATAGATAAGTAAACTTTAAAAAAATATTTAAAATCTGTTGTTTCTTTCTCTACTTGCCAAGACATGAGTTTAGGTTTCTATTATAGATGATAAATCAAACTTCAAAATAAGGAAAACAAGGAATTCTGCTCCTTGCTGTTGAGAAATTTACCAAATAGTAGATGAGAAAAACAGAAACTGAACTCAAATTTTGTAGGGGGTGTGGGTGGGTGGCCCCCCAGGCAGGGAGGAGAGAATCAGTTGTTAAAGATCCCATGGCTTCATTCAGAGTCTCGTGATTGGTGTTTTTCTTAAAATCCCAGCTGCTGGAGTCAGTGTTAGAATCTCAGCTTTTTTTTTAAAAAAGTAAACTTCTGCCTCTTATGGTTGGAAAGTAAAGCCTACAACCGTGAACTGAGTGTGCTCTAAGGACTATAAAGAAAAAACAAACCCAATTTACTATTTTTAACAATCTCTTGATTTTTAAGTTAAGGTCATGATTTTTGGAGTTGGCAATACTGAGGAGCAGATAGATAGTTCTCTTAGGCTTGTATTTAAATTGCCAGTTGTTCCCATTCTCCTAAACACTGTCTGTTTGAACTGTCCCTGGATTGTGAGGTCAGACATAACTCTCTATATGAAAAATTATTTTCTTAAGATTACTGAAAATTTTTAATAAGAGTATAGTGGTGAAATCTCTAAACATCAATAATGTTTCTGAGCAAAAATAGCAACTTTGTTTTGTTCCACTTAGTTTTTCTTGGTTTAAGAAACTTCTATTTTCTGTTCAGATTTGCTCTTGACTTTCAGTATACAGTATCTGTATTATTATTGCTGCTGCCTTTTGTATTCTGGAAATGCCACCAATGTGGTTAGTAATTTCCAAACACACAGAGACATAATTACTGCCCTGAAGAGTTGATAATTTGTTTTTAAAATAGTGTAACGTATATGCCCCAGCAGGAATTATCTCTCACATATTCCTACGTGATTTGAAAACAGGCAATAAAAAAGATTCCATTGACTGTGGAGTAGATGTTTTGGCATAGAGTATTTGTACTATATTTATTCTGTTCTTTGCATTTAAACTAAACTGGCAGTTGTTCGCCCTACTATTTATTTATTTGGATTGTAGTGATGCCAAAAGGCTCACTGAAGTGGTTCTAAAGGATAGTGCATGTATTTAGCACCCAACTTTTTATTTCCGAGAAGTTGGCCTAGATTTTCTTTTAATTGTACAGCTAGAATATCTATATGGAAGCACTATTTTTGAAGCATAACTGACTAGAAAAATCCCAGTACTTAAGACACACAGCTTGATTGTCTATGTACTTGCATTGGCTGGGCTTGTTCAGAGGGATGCATGTCCATGGGTTGGCTCAGGGCTCTGAGGAGGCTCCAACAGTGCTGTGCTTCAAAATTCTTCATAAGGTCCAGTGCCTATTGCCGTGCAGTGGGGCTCTCTAAGTAGGGGGTCCAGATGTCATGATTTTATAGGGACAGTCCCGATTTTGGGGTCTTTTTCTTGTATAGGCTCCTATACCCCTCCACCCCCTCCTGATATTTTACATTTTCTGTCTGGTCACCTTATATGCAAGACATAATTGATCTTATAATGCCTGTATCAAGCTAAATTCAAATAAAAATTTGTTTTGTTGTTGCACTCTAAATTTCAGTGAGCAAAACTATTATTATTTTTTCTTCTTTTCTAAGAATCATTTACTGTACTGTCAGTGTTGAATATTTTAGAGGAACATTGAAGCTGAATAGCTTTCTCATAAGTTTGTCTTGACAGTAAATGCTGTAAAAGATAATATACAGGTTGCTAAAAGTAGATGATAAAATATTATGCAGAAGTAGATTTTCTAAATGGTTTTACATAATATAGTTCTTTAAATAAAAATAACAGGTCTCTTATAGGAAGCAATGTCATGAGTAGGTTTTGAGTGACAGAATGATGTATATTTTAGTTTGAGCAATGTTTACTTTAAATCAAGGCAAATTAAAATTGCAGTGTTTAAATAAAAATATTCGTTAAATGTTCACAGTAAAACATCAGTGAAGTATAAATTGTTTGAGGAAAACATCTTGCAAAGTATAACTATTGACTAAATCTTTGAACCTTAAAAGACACAAAATACATCTTAATTAAAGTGGAGATGTTGTAAGCCTGACAGTGTGAAGAAGGCTCTTCTCATAAATAATTCCAAGATGTCTCAGTAGATTCTTGAATCACATTTATTCTGGAATACTCTGCAAATGACATTAACTGCATTGGGATAGAAATAGTTTACCAGTATCCTGTGCTGTTCAGAATCATTACCTTATTTAAGATTTTCATGCTATTTATGGTGCTTTGTGTGAGAGAAATGTGTGCTGGAAAATTCTTCCCTGCCCTTTCCCCCTCCCTTATTTAGATATTATACTGCCAGTTAGCTTGTCAAAGAGCATTATGAATAGGGAGATAAAAATACCGGTAGTTAGATTGCAGTCTTTTATCCTTGCACATTATTGATCCGTAAAGACTTGCAATGTATTATTCTAATGTTGCTATTGCTAAAGGGGACTGAGGAAAGAATTAAAAACTGCACGCACAGAAGTTATCATTTTAATAACTGGCAATTTTGTTTGGGATACCTGGAGCAGGGAATAATATCATATTTTAAGTATTTTTACAAAATTTCATAGTTTATAATAAATGTTGTACATACCATCGAGGTCATTTGATAGTGTTGCCAAAATATTTTTTTTCATATCCTTGCAATACCAGTGTTTTTGAATAAACTGCCATGTCTAATTCCTTGGAGTTTCTTCAGCACAGTAGATAGGAAACAAGACATCTGCAAAATGAAACAATCACTTCAAAATAATAGTTCTAGTATTTTTTGTAATAAGCAGTTTTTAGTACTCACCCTCCTCTCTTTCTTGTCCCTAATAAATGACCTGTGGCAGGGCAAAAAACAGTCTGATCCCCTGTAGAAGCAATAGGCCTATGCCATACCTGAACTCTGACAACCAGGGCAGATGTGTTGTCTTTCCTTTTAGTTTTTACCTACGGTCTTTAATGCTCCTTTTCTCTTGTAATATAAACTCAATGATAGAGGCAGAGATGGGGGGAACACTTTATGGACTTGGGAAAGGTTGCACTGAGGTATAGCCTCCAAAAATAATTTGCATGGGGCGTAAATACATCACTTTGTCATGAGGAAATACCAGATTTTTGTTGGAGATGGAACAAATCTAAAGTTTTCTTAATATACAATTAAAAGGTAAAGTCAAGCCTCCTAACAGTAGATGTCATTGAATCCATGCCACTCTGACAAGAAAAAGGGTTTTATTCAGAGTACTAGGTGATATAATCTATTACAGAGATTCATGTAAGTTAGTTTTGAGAACACTCTTCTCCTTTAAGGATCCCAAAAAGAAAAAGTTAAGTATTGTAAGGTATGGCAAATGGGGATGGCTTCATTGAAAACCTCTACACCTGGGGTGGCCAACCTGTGGCTCCGGAGCCACATGCAGCTTTTCAGAAGTTAAATATGCAGCTCCTTGTATAGGCATCGACTCTGGGGCTGATTGGGAGATGTGGGAAGGGAGTGGGGAGGCACTGATCGGGGCTGCTGGTGGGTGGATGGTTCTGGGAGCCGGTGGCAGGGGATGGGGCTGCTGACGTATCACTGTGGCTCTTTGGCAATGTACATTGGTATATTCTGGCTTCTTCTCAGGCTCAGGTTGGCCACCCCTCCTTTACACAATAAAACATTCGTACATTCATTCAGTGGAAGATTCTTCTCTGTTCATTTCAGTGGAAGATTTTGGGAGATATTAAAACTTGGGTACCAAGCATCTAACTATACTTTTTATTTTTTCATTAAGAAGTATCCTGGAGTAGCCATTTACTAGTACATGTTTATATTCAGCCAGGCTTCTGGATGTTATTTCTGTCTCCTCCATTTTTATTCATGTCTTTAAAGCCAAACTGTTAATCTTGGCACAAGCATAAATAGTTATAAACTGAACATGTACAAATTCAGTCTGGAAATTGGAAGAAGGTTTCTAACGATCAGAGGTGTGAGGTTCTAAAACAGCCTCCCAATAGGAGTTGTGCAGGCAAATAACTTAATTAGTCTTGAGAGAACTGGACAAATTTAATAGTACAATTTTATGATGCAGTTGCTTGTGATGATGGAGGACCTCACTTCTAGTTTGTCTTATGTTCCTAATGCTCATATTTCAGGGTTTCAGCTGGCCAATATGTTTTGGGAAGTTTTTTTTAATCTCCTCCTTCTGAAGCATCAGGGATGGGTATGGCTAGAGTTGGGACATAGGGCCGAGTGAGCCAGGGCTCTGAAGTGGTACTGAGCTTTCTCTCTGAGGTGGTAAGATGGCTGAGGATCTAACTGATACCTGTATGTGGGGTTGGAAAGCAATTTTCCCCCAGGTGAGATTGGCAGTGACATTCAGGTTTTTTGCCTTCCTCTGCAGCATGTGGGTCAGTTGCTAAGATTATCAGGGTATATCTCATTTAACTTATTTCCCTGCCATTGTGGAGGCCTGGGGAATTGGTGACCCTCATTCCTTCCCATTCTCAGTGGCACATAATAGTCTGGTCTCCTGTGGGTTGTAGTACTTTGGTCTAATTTCCATTGTTGGGTTTAGTGCATGGGTGCTGGGGGTATTCATGGTCTGTGAGATACAGGGGGTCAGACTACATGATCTGGTGGTCCCTTTTGGCCTTAAAACTATGATTCTCTAAATCCCTTCTGGAGCACAGAGCAGTGGTGGGCAAACTATGGCCCACGGGCCACATCTGGCCCACGAGATAATTTTGCCCAGCCCCCATGAGCTCCCGGCCTGGGAGGCTATTTCCCAGCTCTTCCCCTGCTGTTCCCCTTCCCTGCTCTCTTGGAGCGTCAGTGTGCCCCATCCAGGAGTGGCTCTAGACAGCGCTGCAGGGGCATGGCTCTGCGATATGTGTGAGAGCTCCTGCCACACGGCCCACCAGAGCTCACAGCCCCGCCCCATTATCACACTGTTCCTCCACCCTCTGGAGGCTGTGTGTGCTGTGTCCAGGAGCAGCCCTGGACAACGCTGCAGCAGCATGGCTCTGACACGGCCTGAGCTGCTGCTGGGAACGGCATGGTAAGGGGGCGGGGCTGCGAGCTCTGGTGAGCCAAGCGGCAGAGCTCAGGCCCCGCCGGAGCCATGCCACTGCAGCGCTGTCCAGGGCCGCTCCTGGAGATGGGGGCAGGCGGAGGTAAGCAGCATGGTAAGGGGGCGATAGGGTAGGAGGGGGTTGGATAAGGGGCAGGGAGTTCCGAGGGCAGTCATGGGATGTGGAATGGGGGGGTTGGATAGGGTGAGGGAGTCGTGGGGGTCTGTCAGGAGGCAGGGGTGGGTGGGGTGGATAGGGGACAGGGAGCAGAGGGAGCGGGGTTGGGTACGGAATCAGGTTCCGGGGTGGTGGTGGTGGGGTTTGGGAAGGGGCGTTCAGGAGACAAGGAGTAGGATGGTTTGGGTATTCTGAGGGGGGCAGTCGGGGACAGGAAGTGGGTGGGGGTTTGATAGGGATCAAGGGTTGGATAGGGGGTGGGGTCTTCCCTACCTGGTTCTCCGTACAATTTTGGAATCCTGATGTGGCCCTCGGGCCAAAAAGTTTGCCTATCCCCGGCATAGAGTCTCCAGTAGCTAGATGTGCATTCCCCTTCTGAAAATTCCAGGAGGGGAGAGAAAGGGAGAAGATAATCCTACTCTCATGGCATGGAGTGGCAGTAAATCTACTCACCAGCCAAGAGACATTAGTGCCAACCCTGGCTCCTGTACTTCTGTTGTGTAGTAGAAAATGGCTGGTGAATCAGCACAGCCTTTGCTCTGCTCCAGATTTTCTCTGGGAACCCTCATTGAACTCCATTCCCCAATGCAGGCTCCTCAAATCTTGTTTCTCCCTTCGGTTATAGCAGAATTAGTGTGCCTGCACAGCTGCGAGGCAGAATTTACCTTCAAATACATTGCATGAAATCATGATTCTATTAAAGTGAATGAGAGCTTGGCCATTGACTTCAGTGTGGCCATGATTTCACCCACTGCTCTTCTTGGAATCCACAGGATGACAAGGAGTCAGTCTGACAGTGTTGGTAAATAAAATAGACTGGCATATGTTTCAACAAAGTATAGAGATAACTTGTATATCAGTGTAAATGTGAAAATACAAGTAAAATGTAATCACTCATCTCAATCCTTAATGGAATGTCTAAGGAAACTACTGTACTACATTATAGAAACTTACTTTCTAGAACTGGATTTAACCTGTTCTCCTTTTATGTTTTTTTAATAAGTTTGAAGTGCAAAAATGAATTTATGTTGTGTTCTGCTAGTTGAATTGAATGCAAGTTTACTTTCAATTCTTATTTGCATTGGTAAATTAGTCTCCCTAAGTTCTTATGCATGGGTCAATTCTTAATATGACAACTTTTTAGATATGTTTTGAAGAGATTGCTGGTATGCTTGAAAAAGTTTACAGATTATTTAAACAGGCACTTGTAATATTGCAAATACTGATAGTTTTAATTGTGCAAAGTATTGTATTTAAGTTCTGAATATATGGTTATTGTAATTGGTTGCTACCAGTGTACATTAACTGTGATTCTCACTTTATTCTCATCACAGAAAAAAATTACATCTCTAACAATTCTGTGTCCTCTCATCTTGTTCAGATCTTCTCTAATGCCATCAAATTGCAATTTTGGCTTGATTGCAGGTTTAGCAGATCCTGCTTTTCCCTGTCATCGATTGAGAGACTGTTATACTTCCATATTTTTATATTTTTGTACATAGTCATAAAAAGGAAAAAATATGAGAAAATACTTATGTAAGGACTTGGATATATTGTGCTGATATGCAGGAAACTACTTGAGGTTCCTTTATGGAGCACCAAATGCAGACTGGATATATATGACCACAACTCTAGTGAGACAAATTTATTTATAACACATCTAAGTTTGGCAGGGAATATTTGCTTATGTGTCCACTGGGAAATACACCAAGTTGCTTAAATGGATCGCTCATCATTAAATAATTTTTTGCTAGACTGTGCAAGAGCTAGAGCAGAAAGTAATGTGCGGGAACATTAGGAAACATATGAGTAATGGCCAATCTTTCTTTTTCCCAAGATGATGTTTTTCTCCATTTTAGAGTAGGCCTAAGAGGCCTATATTTAGGCATATTTCCTTGAACCAACAAGAAATTTCCTAATCTAGGTCTAGACTCATATATTCAAGTTTTTCCCTGTCTATTCCCCACAATATTTTTCTCAGTGGACTGGATCAATAATAAGTCTTTCCTATCTTCATGTCAGCTTCAATGTAATGTTAAGTTTTAAAGAACATTTAGTTTGAGTATATAGTGGTAATCTTTCTCTCACTCTGTCCAAAGAGCATCAAGTTTGCAGCCTAGGATTGATTATTAAAAGCTAACATGGTGTTGAATCTCATACAGACTAACTGCTGAGTGAGGTTTTGAATGAAGATAGCCCAGCTAAAAGCTAACTGATTTCCTAACCTAGACATACCCATTATTTAATCTTAGACTATAGTGCTGGCCACACTTATACTCGTTATCCTGACTTTGTGGGCTGATACTTCTTTCTATGTACAATCAGTTGCCTTTGTGGTAAAATAAAAAGGAATTCAGTAGGTTCTATTCCACAAATGCTCAAATTTGAGCAATTCTCATCTTTTTATTTTTATTTTGAAGATTGGGTCACCGGTGCTATATTAAAGATCAACCTGGGTTTGAGGTACACATGCTTTCTTTTAGTCTTCCTGAAGCTGTTCTTGATGGACTTTTGCAGTCGCACTGTTGCTGAGTTTTACAAAATATGACATTTTGTGCCAGGTCCCAGCTCTTGGAGTAATGTGATTCTGTGAGAATTTCAGCTTTCATTTATCAAAAAAAAAAAGTGTGGTGGAGTGTAGTGGAGGGAAGCTGAGACCCCAGGGCACAGAAGAGAGCCTGAAAATTTAAAATTTCAAAATGAAAAAGGCAAATGAAAACCCGAACTTGGTTTTGAACTGTGGCTTAAAAATTACAAATTTCATTACTTTTTGGGGCCCAGCTCATGATGATTGAATACTAATACTGCAGTAGTAATGGCCACGGTTAGAATATGAATTGACAATGAACTTTTTTAGTAGCACTTCTGTGTGTAACACAGAAGCAAATTAACAGGCATAAAATATTTTTTCAAAAGATTTAAGTTAAAAAAAGGATTTAAATTTGTATATTCACATTGTAATGGCAAATGTTTGGGACTAGGGATTTCCCAGGACCTGGGAGAGAGCCCAGCAGTCTGGTCAAGAGAGGAGGACAGTGTTCTATAACTGTCACTCTTGGGAGGTGGCCAGACAGTAATTTCTGGAAATTCTGTGTGTGGTTTGGGTTACTTCAGTGAAAGATCAACAAGACTCATGTACATAGTGGAAATATGTCAATAAATTGCACTATCCCTTATTTAGGGTTACAGATTTCTTTAACAACTCAGTCTGACTTGCTGCAAGGCCTGAAAAAGAACTACTGTTTGTCAAAGCAACAGCAGAATTAATATGGAATAGAAAAACTACTTTTAGGCCTCAATATATAATTGGTAAGATATATTTCTTTATTATAGATTACTTTTATAAAATTCCTAGTTGCACAATTCAAGCTGGGAATATTTCTCTTCATATTACAATCTTAATAATATTGCAAGCAGCTCAAATACTAGTACACTGGGAGACTGATCCCTATCCCTAAGAGACTGATCACAATAAAGCTTTAATTGAAAAAAAAATCCCCACAACTACTCTTAAAGGTTGTAAAGAAAGCCTTCTAAAAGTGCTGAGTCTGCTATTGACAGAGAACCCAAAATTATTGCAGTAAAATAGTACACTCCCCTTATTATTTTTAGTGGTCTGTTAATGATAACAGTATTAATGCTAACAGACTGTATCTGGAACACTTTTTAAAAACATTTTAAATTATTTATTTTAAAATCAGAATTGGGAGGGATGTCATTCTCTCCAAATCGCAGGAGGCATGAGAACAGGAAGCCTATGGAAACCCATGCAGAACCAGGAAAACTATAAAGTATTCTCCATTAAAGGCAGGGGAGAAGGACGACCAAGTAGGGGGGCATAGCTGGGGGCCAAATACAAAGGAAGGGAGTAATAGAAGCAGACTGTTGTGAAGAGTGTTGTAGAAGAACCTGAGTAGCAGACCTGGACTAACTCGTATGTGGCCTGGCCTCTCTCCATCATGACAGAGGGGATGTTTGGGCCAAATTGAGTGTCACAGGGCTGTATGACTGTGGGGTGGGTGATGGAAGTGAGAGGATCTACCCTAGTCAGAGAGGAGTGCAGAGCACTGAGCTGGAGAGTATCAATGAGTGGCCACGAAGGTCACCAGGTGGTGGGTAAGAGGCTGGGGTACGCTGTTGATGTTCTGTGAGGTAAGTGGGACTGTGGAGTGTGGAATTGGAAGTGAGAGGCGATGATGTGGGTAGTGGTCCAGGATATTGTGGGCTGTGGTCAATAGGGCAGTGGGGAGTGGCATGTGGTAAAATAAAAAGGAATTCATAGGTTCTATTCTCCACATATGCTCAAATTTGAGCAATTCTCATCTTTTTCATATATGTATGTGAGTGCTGCTGGGATATGTGTGGTAGCTGTCAGAGTAAGTGTGGTTAGTGGAGGGTTGTTGTGGTTTGTGATGTGGGAAGAGGTGAATTTTGGGGTCTGGGATGGGGGAGGGGTGTAAGGAAGGTGAAGGTCTCCGTTTTCCATTATGCACAGGGCTCCAAAATTCTTTAATCTGGGCCTGCTGAGTAGAATAGAAAAAGTACAGAATGAAGGGAGAAGGGGCCAAACGAAATGGAAGAGGACAGAGGAATTACAGGATATTAAATAGAACCAAGGATGGAAAAAGGCAAGAGAAGACAGGGATTGCCAACATCTCTGACCCTATTATGTTTGCACAGTGTAGATCATCACATATTTGCTATTCTGCCTGTGACTACAGCTAATGGAGAAAAATCTTCTACTGTTACACCGCTGAAGAACTACTGACACTGTAAAATGACCCAGAATTATTTGAGTGGACTAGTGTTTATTCATTGAGAGCTGGCTTAATTGATTGCTTTTCAAGAAAACCAGGATCTTGAAGATTTATTGTTTGTGTAAAGCAGTAGGTATTATTCTATTCATTATATTTACACAAAGTTGGATCTCATTTACAAAAAAAAACAAAAAAACAACAACCCTCAAAGATGAATAGTGTCAATGCTTTAATTTTTTTCCATTTATGTGGTGGCTCTAAGTGTACATTTTGTATATTAATGGAAAGAAATGTGATTCATACCCATTTAAATAATAAACATGAATAAAGAAAAGAACTTTTCAGATACAGTACTGTGTATGTTGCACGTTGGAGGTAACACAGAGATTTATGTAAGCAGTAAGACCAGTTGGGTTCTGTAGCATGAAGCTGAAGTTAGTGTTGCTTAAGTATTCCAATAAATGGTGATATCCCTAAGACAGCTGACAGTCTATAGCAGGGGTGGCCAACGTGTGACTCCAGAGCCGCATGCGGCTCTTCAGGAGTTAATGTGCAGCTCCTTGTATAGGCACCGAATTGGGGCTGGAGCTACAGGCGCCAACTTTCCAATGTGCCAGGGAGTGCTTGCTTCTCAACCTCTGGCTCTGCCACCAGCCCTGTCTCCACTGCACCCCTACCCGCCCCTCTTCTGAGCTTGCCGTGCCCTCTCTCCTCCCCTTCCTCCTCTGAGCCTGCTGCACACCACAGAACAGCTGATTGGGAGGTGTGGGAAGGGAGGGGGGAGGTGCTGATCGGTGGGGCTGCTTTGCAATTTGTTGCAAAGAATTCCCCCAGATCCAGTCATAAAGCCTGCCCCTCATAATTGAGGAATAGAAATTGAGAGGGTATGATTCCCCTTTTATCTGTTACTTATTAGTAACATCTGGCTAATTCCAAGTAAACATCGCCCACTCACAATGCTGAGCTTTATGGATAAAATGTACTCTTTTTTACACTGGGCTGACAGAGCTTCTGCACCATGTAAGCACTATAATGGAGATGTGTGGGGAATTTTTTTCCTTCAGTGCATACCACGGAGAGAAGGTGGTTGCCAACATCTCTGAATAGGTTTATAGAAAGTGGGGATGGAGGAGAGCTATGAGAGGCCATGGTATCTATTGCTATGCTGATCCACTATCCAGTATTTGTGGGTCACAAAACCCACAGATTAAATTTGTGAATGGGTAGTTATTGTCTTTTCCAGTCTGTAGGCTAAAATAAGTGGCTGTATTTCAGTTGTATGGCCTTCTTTACGTTAAGACATGTTCATTTAATTTCCATAACCCTGGTCAGTTCCCTATTAAATAAGCTCCGTTAATAGTTTATTTCTGGAGTTCTAAGTTTTTCATAGTTCGGCAGGTCTTAATATAGAGAGTGCATTGTGAACACATTCCTTCTCATTCACAGTTGCACGGACCGCCTCCCCTCCAATGTGAATTTGCCAAACATATCTGTGATAATGAAAGTAAAGATGTAAATGAAAAATTAATGTCAGGAGGTATAGAATCTTAGTTCTTTACCTAAGTGTTTTGTTTGTTTAATAAAAATTAATCACACTCTCTGTTTAATCCTTCACTCTAAAATGACCACAAAATAGAGTGGAATATATTTTATACACCACCGGAGTCTATTCTCCTAGAACAATGCTATAGCTAAGAGCTTTCACATTATACTTCAGTTATTTTTTTTAGATGATGTTTGTTTAAACTGTCACTGTTGTCAGGGCTAATACACTCAAGCATTAAACTAAAAAGTATTTATATTATTATTTATATTAATGATCAGATTTACATTAATGATTTACATTAATGATCAGATTGCCAGTCAGATAGATGGTTGGGTGTTGTCAGCTTGTGGGATTTTTTTGGTTTTGGTTTTTTTTGAGAAATATATAACAATTATTTCCCTTCAGCTCTCCTTTCTGATTTTGTTACATTATTTCACGGTTATGTAAGTTTTTGCACCTGGGGAAAAATCTGGCAATTATTTTTCACACAAATCTACCAAGAACCAAGTATATCACAGGTGCTTTCCACATAAATTGTATGAAGAGAATTTTTAGTAAATTCACACTGATTGCAACTCATTAATGAGTTGGGTCTGATGTGTAAAAATCTCTCAGAAGTGATATTTGTTGCTGTTGGACACTGTGCACTGGAGTTGAAATATATGGACTTACCCCATAAAGCCATATTAAAACAAAATGAATATATGGTCCTCTTTGAATTTTGGAGCAGATGTTTCAGTTAATTCTAGTTCCTTTTAATTTTGCTGCCAATACACAAAACTGGGGTTTTAAAGTATACAAATAGATCGTCTGTGTTGTTTTAAAGGGTACTATTATAAATAGAGAAAAAGCATCTTTTTACTTTTTGGTTTTGTTTTTGAACTTAAGGGTGAAAAGAGAATAGGTTAGAAGAAACAGTTTAAATAAATCTACTTTATTTAGACAAATTTAGACTATAAATAATGAGTAAATGTTCAAGGGTAAGAATAATTAACCATTGCAACAATTTACCCAGGGTTGTATGGAATCTCCATCACTGACTCTTTTAAAATCAAGATTGGATGTCTTTCTGAAAGCTATGCTCTAGGAATTATTTTGGGGAAGTTCTGTGGCCTGTGTTATGCAGGAGGTCAGACTGGATGATCTTTGGAATCTATGAAGCTATGATTGCGATATTGGCCAGTCATCACAGGCTATTGGGTGGAAACTGTTGTGAGCTGTTAATAATGGAGGCATACACCATAGAGTTGGACTTATGGAAGTTTTGTTCTTGTTTGAAAGAACACATTGACCCATGAGTGTAATGTAATAGAAGAATCCATCTCCAGTCCACTTATTGAATCAAATTGCAACATGACTAAATGTCATCCAAGCCCTAGTTACTAGAGGCTTCATATTCCTGAGTATAAAGCTAAAGCCATCTAATGATAACTGAAGCCAAAGAATTTCAACAATGAAAGAGATGGGAGGGGAAGAGAAGGAGAAAACACTGTAAGCCAGGGGTCTCCAAACTATGGCCTGGGAGCCAGATCCGGCCCGCGGCTTCAATTTATCCAGCCCTCCAGCTGAGCAGGCATGCTAAGCAGGCACATGGAGAAGACGCCACTGCCGGCAGTCCCATACCCCATGTCCCATGTGTGGAGAGGTGAGTGTCACCGCAGCAGCGGCTGGAGGAACAAAGTTTGGAGACCCCTGCTGTAAGCGAAGTTGCTTAGCTTATGACAGGGAATGACAAACAGCAGAGTCCACTTATGGAGTCTGCTATGGCTAGCTCAATGCAAATCTTAATTACAGTATTCAGTAAATGTTCGCTTCCCTTAAGGAGGTAGTTCTTCACTGAATAATCTTTTTTTTTTAATGTGGACACTCACCAATTATGGTGGATCTTTGAGAAACCTTAGCTTTACAAGTTCTGTTATTCTTTGTCACACTTTTATATTAAGCGTACATTTACATATAGTTTATAAAGGGGTAATACGTGATAAATGTTTTTAATAGTTAATTGTTGATTTTAGCAGGTCAATATGCTAAAAAACCATCTACAACACACACTCGTCATAGGTGTAACATGCTTCTAACATACGTTAATATTTATTGTTTCCAAACTATTCATAAATATACCTTTTGAAATAAAGTGAGATCCTGTTCTCTTTAGAATCTTATACCATATTCATTACCAGCGTATCTTAATGATCCAGATTATGCAAAGAATTATATACTTCAGCCATGCAACTAGTTGGAATTTGACTCTCAGTTGGCATTGTCAAAGTTTCCTGGCATGGCAAACTATTCAAACTAGAGGAAAACAGTTGAGAGACAAAATGAAAAGCAGCTACAGCTACTAAAATGAATTGACAGAAGTTGTGGAAGACGATGACAAACAATTGTAGCATGAAATATTATTGAATTAAAAGGAGTTTTAACAGTTTTAACAAATCTGAAAATTTGATGGCAAGCGGATGGTCTCTAAAGTCACTTAGATAAGGTCATCTTTCTGGAGGTAAAGCTTGATTGAATCAATGTAGGAGAAATGAGAATAATTCTAGGAGGAATCAGTGCCAGAAAGAGAACATCCTTGTGTATGTGTTATATGAATTTCTTTTTTGCTACCTACAGTAACTGACTCTCACACTTGCTTAAGGTCACTCAATGAGATTCTCCTTGCTTTCGTAGTCCTTTGTTATAAATTATAAGTGGCCTTTCTACACAAACTATTGGAAGAAGGAAGAGAAATAAAGAAAGATTTGAATAATTAAACCTATTCTTCTAATTTTGTAATACTGGTGAAAAAACCCCTAAGATTAGGTTGGCAAGAGCATATAATATGGTAACAAAATGCCATTTGGGGATCAGTGATAGGTACTCTAGCTTAATACTAATTACAAAGGCAGGGTCTTGAGTGCTGCTAGGACTGTACTGTCAGCTATTGTGTCAAAATCAGATGTTGCTTTGCACTGGCCACTTTGGTCATTTTGAATGTGTTATTTCTGGGATCACCCAGCCTTTGGAGAAAGGATCACTGAGACATAAAGGCATTTAGGGAGGATGGAGTAAATGGCGGGGGCGGGGAGGGAGATTATTCTTGCTCCCAGACTGACTGAGGGATTCTTGCTCCCAGAAGCGAAAGATAATCATTTTGGAATTCTCCGGCCTGTATTATGTAGAAGAGAGAGGATCATTATGTAAAATATTGCACTTATTTTCCATTCTTTCAACACTAGTGTCCCCTTTTTGAGACTGATCTTGGCAAATGTCCAGTGCATTGCAGATAGACTTCCCAGTAGAAGAAAATTCTGTGTTTGCAGAGTCTAATTCCTTATTTAGACACATACAGTAATTCTGGACTTTAACAAGAAGATCATACATGATAAAACAGTAATTCTTCACCCAGAGATTGGATGAGATTGCAGAGTAAAATAAATGATTGCCTCTCTCGGATTACTGAAGGTATTTAAAGTACCATTTACATTTTTTCTTATGAATTTAATATGCAATTGACAGCCCTGGTAACTGATATCTTCTTTGTGCAGTGTAAATGCAAGGCAAATAAATTGGTAATCTTCTCCACACTGCTTGGTCAGTGTAGTTCAACTTCTGTCCTGAAAGGTCCATTTAGGGGGAAGATGAGAGAGATCTGTGTCCAAGCCATCGTGTTAGCATCTTGGTACTACTGGGACTAAAGATGCCAGCTGTGGTGGTATCTTCAGTGATAAGAACATCTATCCATTGGGAGCTTGACTGAGGGAATTGACCAGATGAACATGCAGAATCCTATAATTTTTAATGAAAATGTGTAAGAGCAGATCAGTGCGTATAGAAACAAATTAAAATGTGAAAGATGATACTTCTGAGAAATCTATTTTAAACAGGCAATCAGATTTGTGTGGAGAACCATTTAAGGGATTGTTAGCACAATGAAGATGAAGCTATTCTGTGATTTGAATGGTTTTTGGTGGCTGTAATATTCATAAAATGGAACAGAAAGATATGGTAGTGTGCTTGCTCTTTCACAAAAGAGAATGTAGCAAATGGTCTTGAGTTATTACAGAGTGGATAGACATTAGGCACAGCTGGTGTCTGGCAATGACTACCTTTTCTTATGATGACTGGTTCATTTTTAGTCACTGGTTGACACTTGAAAATTGTTCCTATTGTACTTTCAAGAGTTAAAGTACGAGTTTTAGAAAGATGTGGTTGAGCATTCCTGAAGCAGTGAGCAAAGATTAAATGGTCAAGTCAGTAAACCATGCAGCAAACTTTTAAAAGCTTATCCTTAAAACTCTTGCCATTTGAGTATGAAAAACAGTTTAATCTTTACTGATGGAGTTGAAAAGGAGATAAAGATAACGAAAGCCCAACTGTGGAATGGGAAAATATTGATTGTTTTTTTCACAGGATACAACAATAGACTTGATAATCCTGATGATAGTTCCATTCCCTCAAGGCAGAGCTAATATCATTGGTAATGAAACTGGTACCTTTCTTGGGATTTAACTGAGATATATTTGGCCTAAAACAGAGTTGTCTGGTAGTTTTATAACGTTCATCTTGTACTAGTCAGAATGATACTATGATAAATTAACTTCTCTTCCAAAGCTATTTAGAAGAAGATAGCACATGTACATGCCATGTTTTAAAAACTATATATGGATGACAGAAGAAGATGTAAAAGTAAACAAATTGGGGTAATATATTTTAGGGATAACTTCTTAGGAAATGGACATTCTTGTATTTTTCTTTCTTAACTCTTCTGTACTTGTAAAAAATAATAATATAAAATTCATTAAAATAAGCAGAACAATGTTTACTCTTTTCCCAACAATTTTAATATATATTAATGCATGCTGTAGAAAATAAAGTATGTAATAAAGGCCATATAGATTTCTAAAATCCTTAGTGAGTAAACTATGTATCTGGTTTGTAAATCTCTGTAGATCATTTTCAGTGCAATTGTGCTATGTATTCTGCAAAAAAACATTTAGAGAGTTCTCTGCAGTTCTAAACATTAGCAGGATCTTATATAATTGCACTCTAAGGGAAGATTAAATGCTATGCTTTGGAAGCAGTATTTTTAACAATCCAGAGTAAACAACATCTTGAATTGAATAACATTTTGGCAGTAAAGCAACATTTTAATAACTTAAAGAAAATACTTATTAGTTTTAAGAACTTTATTTCAGTTTCACAAGAAATAAGTGAAAATGTTTTGATAGTCCTGTTCAATATAAGGGCAGTCAAATAGTGCTTTGTTAAATGGCAGGGCTTATTAATGTTGAATCAGATAATTTTATTGTAATCTTGATATTTCTTTAAGTTATAATTAAAATTCTGAAGGCTTGAGAGATGATTGTACATATAATTTTTCAAACTTCATATACTCTTTATTTGCTGAGGTTTAACCCCTGACTAGGTCAGCAGTTAAAGTAGATCAAAATAGGAAGGGAAACTCACCAATTTTGATGGCTATCATCACAAATCTCTCTGTGATATGATGATTTAATGACTAGGTGTATCCAGGCAGAGAGAATAGGACCAATAGAAGAGAGATTCCAAAAGGAGGAGGTTTGAATATGCAGGACCCTACCCAGAAAACAAGTGTGAGCTCAGAGGGCATAGTCACTTGCATTATTAAACTACTTTTGTTATAGTCTTGAAAGTTGGATTATTAGTAAGATCTGCATAGTGCCAGGTGCTCTGAGTAAAAGTCAGTTTGACAAGTTATTTCTATCAAGTAAACTGGTAGAGTTTGTTCAATGTTAGCCTTTAAAGAAAGGGACAGGAAACTTTTACCAGACCAAATCTTGAATTGTAAGATTCAAAGCTGGCCTGTGCCAGGCAACTCAGTCTCGTAGTGCTAAGGCTGTGGGGCTGTTTAATTGCTGTGTAGACTTTTGGGTTTGGGCTGGAGCCCAGGCTTCAGAATCTTGCAAGTGGGCCGTAGAGCTTGGGCTCCAGGTGGAGCCTGGAAGTCTACCTAGCAAGGAAGCAGCCTTGCTACCTGAGCTGTAGTCGGTTGGCATGGGCCAGCCACAGGTTTTTCTTTGCTGTGTGGACATACTCATAGTGTCTGGACCTTCGTGAAAACAAGATGAGGCTATCTCAGAGTGCAAAAGTGTTTTATATTTACAATGTATTTTAACAAAACTCGACGTGACACAGAATTATTGTAATTCAAATGCTCTTAGCTTGGTCTTAGCTACAGGAACCTGAATTGAATCTCGGTAGCTTTTGTTAGAGGCTGGCTGCATGTAACAAAAGAAATCCTTTGAATGTTCCTTGCCCTTGGCCAGAAGAAAGACCTGATAAAAACTTAACTAGATTGCAATAATCAGTAGCAAAATTTGAGATGATCCGTTATAACAAATGATGAGAGAACTGATGAGCCTTTGCCTTGTATTTCCCATTAAGTAGTATGTAAATCATTCTGAGACCTGTTACAGAAATACTAATGAAGCAATACAGAAATTATTTTAGGTATTGTAGCTATAAAATGGCAGTATGTCTTCCTTTTTTTAACCATCTCCTATTGAAAATCTTCATCAGAAATTAACATACATTACATATGCTGAAAATTACCCTATTGAATACTTGAAATATAGGTTGGATTGTGCAGTATTTTCAACTCTTAAAATGTCATTATAAATTCATAAATGGTTTTGAAATAACTTTGTCAAAGAAGAGGACATTGCTCCAGGAATCATCCCACTAGAGAGGGATGATTCCTGGAGCAGCTTCACATTACACAACAAGGTTTCTGGGCTTGATAAACCCGTGTCGATTGCTGGGAAAGGATTTATCTGCAGATGTGGAATGACCAGTGGGGATGAGAGAATTTCAAGATGGCAAAGGCAATCTTTTTTGAAATATGTGCTGAACTAGCCCTGGAGCTGCAGTGACAGCGCACCAACACACAATACCCCGTGTCCATGGAGAAAGGAGTTGCCATTGCCATCTGGAAGCTCGTTACCCCAGAATGCTAGTGATCTATAGACAAATGATTCAGCATGGGAAGATTGAATGTTAGGGCTTTTGCCATGCAAATGTGTGATGTCATGAAAAAGGTACTGTTGCACTGGGTTATAAAGCTTGGTAATGCTCAGGAGATGATTGATGACTTTGCACTCACGGGGTTCCCAAACCATAGTGGGGCAATTATATTATTACTATTATCTTCCTCCCTTCTGCTGTCCCTACTCCCCCAAAGCTCAGAACTTATAAACAGAAAAGGATATTGCTCCGTGGTGCACCAAGGCCTGGTTGATCACTGTGGCAGGTTTACAAACGTGCAGAATGGTCTGGGAGGTTCCACAATGCTAGATCTTTTGGAACTCCTCTCTGTTTACTTCCATGATTAAAGGACAGCTTGCCCACAGGGTCATGATGGACATTAAAGGTGCGGAGATTGCTCCAGTTATCCTTGGAAACCTGGCTTATCTTTTGCTTCCCTGGTTAATGAAGCTGTTTACAGGTTACTTGGACAGAAGGAAGGAACTGTTTAACCATCACCTCAGTAGTTGCAAAATGGCAGTGAAGTGTTCATTTGGCCATTTGAAAGGAAGGGAGGACTCTTTGTGGAATTGAGGTTGGTAGCTTGAAAAAAGACATTACCTAAGGTTATAGCTGCATGTTGTATTTTGCATAATATTTGTGAGGATTAAGGAGAAAGCCTTAGTGAGAGTAGGAGACTGCGGTGTGGAGACTTGCTCAGCAGTTTGAGCAGCCAAGAAGATATCCAATAGAAAATAAAAACATCAAAGGCAGTGCTGTAAGGGATGCCTACTATTGCTCTTATATTGACTCTCAGGTCTGAAAATGTGCAGCTGTACATCCAGCTGTTAGCCCATGGCGGGGGGTAGGGAGTTTGGGATGGATTATGAGCACTGCAGTCTGTTATAGATTATGGATGTAGAATGTGGTGGCAGTCCTTATTTTATCTTGTCTGTGCCTAGATACTTTTAACTAATTAAAATGTACAGATTTTCTGTGTAAAATGCATTGATGCATCTTTATGAAGAAATTTTGAGCAGCTGTTATTAAATAATCTATGATTTAGCACCAGAAATAAACCTTTAATAGAAACAATATGAAGTAAACATTCCAAGTGACACATTGCAAGGGGAGGGGGGATTCAAGTCACAAGCAAATATATGCCTTGCCTCTCTGCCTCTTGTTCTTGGGCATTCTTGTGTTGACTGATGATGCTTGAAGTTATCAAGGGTGTTGGGTGGCTCAAAAGAGCTTGGCTCCCAAGCTGCTGCTTGCTGCTCTGAGCATGGGTCTGTGAAGGGAATGACCCATGGAAGCAGAGCTGATGCTCTGTATATGCTCAGTGGGGAGGAGTTGCTGGTGTTCCAAATAGATTGTATAATCAAGGTGCTGCAGAACATGACTGAGTCCTAGTTTACAGATTTGCATTCCTGGTGCCCTAACAAGAGCCTCGGTTGCAGTAGAGCACTCTGGCTCTATATTGTTTCCAGGAATTGCCTCTGCATCTCCCTCTCTTTTTCAACAGTGTCATGGCAACTCTGAGTCTGGCCATTCCAATGCTGCCTTTGGCCATTCCATTGATCTTTCTGGAAAACTCCATTTCTTCTCTCTTTGTCCTCAAATACAGCCGCCACTTCTCTGTTCTTTTGGGCTATATTTTTTTGCCGCGGGGGAAGGCTGGGGGAGGGAAGGAGTCTGTAATGAGGTGTGCAAATATTTCATCCTGAGTTTTCCATTCCCCCTCCCTACCCCCGGATAGCCAGCCACTCAGCCGTTGGTAAAGGTCCTGCAGGTACTGTGGCTGGGGAGTAGGGAAAAAACCACAAGCAGTTGTTGTTCATATTTATATTGCTCATAGAGAGGCTAAGTTAGCATTTTTATACGCATTTCTGACTTTCCCTTCCGGAGAGTCTTCCCAGAATTGGGGGAACTTGAGAGAAGGTAAATGGTGTATGCATGAGGGCTGTGTTGGGATTTTTGTTTGCACAGTATATGCTCTTTGGGTTTGACTTTGTGCCTTGCAGAGTGGGGAAGGGGTAATAGGAAATACGGTCTTGGTTTCAGTTTGCAGTTTTGCTTATTTGGTGTCAGAGGGCTTAGCAGGGACATCTGGGACTGAATTGGGTAGTAATCTCCAAGTCTCCTTTAGGCTGTCCTACTTACTTACTGAGAGGTAAGTAACTAGAAGGCAGAGAATGGCCATAATTCAGAAAGGAAAATGGCAGACCATTGAGAGATGCTATGAAGTTATTCATCAGCATGTTCTTTCAGAAGTGCTGCAGGAGTGGAAGGGATTTGGAGCTATTCTGGGGAAATGACCGTGCAGCTTTTCCTCAGAACGGCTGGAGCAAAATAGAGCAGTTGCTCTATCTTAAATTCTGTTTTATCTCCCCTGCAAACATGGTGAAAGTACAGAGAGAAATAGATAGGGTTCTGCAATGATTGTCTGAACCATTCAGTGTTCCCAGTTTTTCTTGGTGTAAGCTTGTGAAAATCCATTATGAGCTTTGCAATCCCTAAGATAGAGCTCTTTTCCTGTAAGAATGAGTGTGTTAGGGCATTTATAACTAAGTGGGGAGCTGTAGTTTTTGTACCTTTATGGGCATGCAGTGCCATATCTACTTCATGTAAACTGACAACATTAAACAAATTTCTTTTCCTGTAGCCCCTGTTTGAATAAACTGTTGCATTTTCCACAATTGAATGTTTCATTATCTCAATCTGCTGTGGAAGGTGGGGAGCGAGGATGCTGTGGCTGTGCCACGTTGCCCGACTGCCATTTTGAGCTGGAGAACCAGGTTGGTGCGGGTAGTGTTTGCTGGGCAGGACAAAGATGGGGTGAGGAAAGGAAAATAGGTAGATGAGCATGTAGCCTCTGTGCTGTTGGCTTGAAAATGGTCAATGGTCAGGGCTTTAGCATGACCTAGAGGAGAGTGTGGGCCATGGGAGGGAGGGGAGCCAGAGATTCTCAAAGGCTCCTAACTCACATCTGCCTAATATGGCTTTAGCTGTGGAACTTCTGGAACAGAAACTAACAGGACAGGGCAGCATAATAATAATTAATAAATTGTAACTAGAGATACTTGTATGATGAGTTTCCCTTGATAGGATTGGCCTTCTTATTCCTGGCCTGTGTTTCTGGCTGGGATTTGGGCTCATTTCCTCCATGGCAGGAATTCAGCCTTCCTGTGAACTGATCGGTATCAGGGTAGAGCTAAGAGAGCAAATTCTGGGGCAGCTTTTCACTGGCCGCCTCGTATACATGCTCTGATGACTTGCTGCTAGTCCTCTGGGGAGGTGAGAAGCAGAGCCAGCAGCAGGGTCCAACTTTCTTGGGTTGTGTAGTTGATCAAAATCCTGTCCAGAGCCTCAAAAAAAGAACAAGTCACATGTGCACTGCTGGACCTTTTCATAGAATCCTTGGTTTTAAAGTACATTTTTGTGAGCTGTTTGCTCTTTATTCTGCACCGATAGGCATCCTGGTTGTGGCTCCTCATGACCATTTTCTTAGCAGTGTCCACAAAAGGTCCTGGTTCTGATGTCAGCTTCCAGCACCAGATCTTCTCCCCAGATGACAGAGAGATCTAGAATTTTAGCTCAACTCAAGGCAGCTGCTCGAGACCTGTTGTAGGGCTTCTGGAGTAATATTGCAGCAATGCTGATATACTCAAATCTAGGAGAAAAAGGTAATTACTGGCTATGCACCAGTTTTTAAACAGGGAAAGAGATTCCCTGTAACCTTGATGCTGAAGCAGTGAACACACACATGTAAACAGTCACCTTGAAAAGCAGTGTGGGATTGCAGTTGGAGGACTGCCAAAGCTGTGCCCAGCATCATAATGTACACATTAACTATGGACCAAACTAACTTGCTTTGCATAAAACATCTTCCATTTTGAAAGAGGACTGCAGAGTTTGTGATAAATGCAGTTAGTGCACTATAGTGAGTTGTGTTGTGTGAACACAAGTGTTTTCAGACCAGATTAATTTAAACTAATCTGATTTAACCACCTAATGTAGACAAGCCCTTAGTCATAGAACTAGTCCTTATCCACGTGTGTAGTTCACTGATTTCCTTGGGACTATTCCCATTAGTAAGATTCACCTGAGTTCCAGGTTTTGACTCTGTTTTAGAAATAATAGATTATAAGGCCAGGAAGGGCCATTGCTAGTCTGACCTCCTGTGTAAAAGAGGACATTGGACTTTACTAGATTAATTCCTGTTTGAACAAGAGCATATCTTTTTGTAAAAAAAAAATCCAATCCTGGTATAAAAATTGTCAGGGATGCACAATTCACCACAATCCAATGGTAAATTACCCTCACTATTAAAAATGTGTGTCTTATTGCCAGTCTGAATTTGTCTAGCTTCGGCTTCCAGCCATTGGATCGTGTTAGAGCTTTGTTGTATTCCATGTTTACATTTCAGCTTTAAACACTAATGTATATTTCATGTGTTCTGTTACTAGAACATGTGTAGGTCTTCTGTAAAATTCATTATTGAAAATTTCCACTGTAGTAACATTTTCAGTTTATTGTTGATGTTCAAAAGTTGGATGACTTGCAATTTTGGTAACAAAAATTTCCCCTTGTTTTGAAACAATTAACTAAATTAGGACATGAAGATTCATATTTTTGGTTAATAATGTAGAACTTTTATTGTCACGATAATAGAACTCAGTGGAGCAACTATAAGCTCTTTTATGAAGGACTGCACGTTTATAAGATTATTTCTTTTGTACATGGTAAAAAAACTAGAAAGCGTTTATAAATCCATATTATGAAGAGACTGTATAACCTTAAATATTGCAAATAATTAAAAAGAAAAAAGGATAAATTCCTTACCTGCTGAGACTAGAGCACGAGTCTGTTATCTCCCTGCCATTCCCCTCCCCCACACCATGTTTATAATACTGAGTTGGCAATAAACATGAAAGCTCTACTTATTACTGCAGATTTAACCCAAAGCTCTTGAGTTGTCTTTTTCAATAAATCTACAATTAAATTATCCAGCTATTGTACTGAGCCTTAAGAAATTAGTAATGTACCCAAAAGTATTTAGATAAGGTGGACATGGTACTAAACCATTAGTGAAATCTGGATGTCTTGTACATTGAAGAATAATGATAAATTATCCTCACCTTATCATTTGCAGATGTTTTGTAATTACTGTAGGGGTTTGTGAATTAAAATAGTCACTCCAGCACTGGTTGTTTTCCCAGAATGTTTGCTCCAATTATCATTTAAATACAGTCCGCTATTTGTAAAAAGTAAGCTTCTGTATCACTTCTTTTAAATTCTGTAAGAACCTTTCATTTACATTTTAGATGTCTTTTTTATGTATTGAAGCTGTTTTCCACCAATTTTGTCTGGGTGGAAATGTATCCCCATAACGTGCGTGTGTGTGCGTGTGCGCATGCGTGTGTGTGTGAGAGAGAGAGAGCTGTTATTTCCATCTAACCCAATAATACCACTTTAAAATCTGAGTTTTATATTTGCACACTTTAAGCCAGCACGACACAATCAATTTCTATAAAACTTTCTTTATTAATAAAGGTTAGAAATAAATGTTAATGGGTGCCCCTGGCAGGCTAGAGGAAGGTGCCTTTAATTGCCTCTGTACCCAAAAATGATTGCTTCAGCCTGGTGTAGAAATGGATTTCAATGAAACTGAACAATTTAACAGTTCAGATTAAAAATGTAATAATGAATGCTAATTTCTAGGGAGGCATCTATTTTAGGCTTCTTTCAAGCTCATCTGTGATTGCAAGTTACGTTTTAGTCTTTGATGTATGTTTCTCTTTTCTTATTCAACCAATAGGGACATTGCAGAACGTACAGTGTTATAGCTTCACCAGTGAGGAGGTGAATAGACAAATCGGTGTGCAAGCCCTGTGTATAAAATCCCGGCACATCTGCAATCTTTTTTTTTCTTTGCCTCCTGTTCCTGGAAACATGAAGAATGTCTCTGTTCTCATGCCTAAGTTTTGCTCTTCCCAATTCTGGAAAAAGAGGGAGGATAACAAACGAGTGTGTGCCAGGAAAATAGAAAACCAGGAGGAGAGATCAGTTAACAGAGTCCTTAATGGGGAGTCCTCTGCTTCCTCCCTATCCTTCTTGCAGGGTAGGGTGGTAATAGCACTAGTAGCTGTGAAAAGCAAAAGCCCCTAAAAGCTTCCATCTTTAGGGGCTTTTAAGGTGCATTGCCTAGCACTCAGCCCCACTCTGTTCAGTCTCTCTGCTAAATGGTTTGTGACATCCTGTGCTGTGAGAGCAGCAACTGTGTTGTGCTGTGAGAGCAGCAACCTCCACCTAAGTGCACGAGGCACTATCAGATGGATCAGTCTGCATCTGTAGATATATTCTCTGTTCACAGGGCTTTCAAAGCCAAGATAAGTTCTCATCCCCAGGGTACTGCTTAATACATCTACTGTCTTAGACTATCTCTAGCAGTAGTATGGGAGAAGGGGGATGTACCATTGAGGGAAAACTTGTTTGCTGGTAACTCCTTTTGTCTTAATTTTCTCTTCTTCCAATCTACCATCCTTCCTTGTCCTTGTGAGAAGCATCACCTTGTTCTTTTAGCATGTTCTCTTACTTCTTTATTTATTCACTTATTTGTTGCTCTGGAAGAAAGTCTGTAATTTGGGGCTTAAATAGAGGGCTCAATTGATTCCTTTGATGCCTTGCTTGCTGGTAGATTGAGTCATGATACTTTATATGTTTTTTTACTATTCTTATTGATAGGATGAGAGAAGAGAGAATTATGACAGAAGGAATTGCCCATGCATATTTTTTTTCTTTTTTCCCTGTTGATAACATGAAACTGACAAATTTGGAGCGATTCATAGATTATAAAGCCAAAAGGGACCATTGTAATCATCTAGTCTGACCTCCTGTATAACAAAGGTCATAGGATTTCCCTGAATTAGTTCCCTTTAGAATGAGAGCATCTCTTTAGAAAAAGATCCAATCTTGATTTAAAAATTGGTCATGATGAGGAATTCCCCACAACCTTTGATAAATTGTTCCAATGATTAATTACCCTCACTGTTAATTTTGTTCCTTATTGCTAATCTGAATTTGTCTGGCGTCTGGCCATTGGGCTTTGTTAGACTTTTGTCTGGTAGATTGAAGAACCCTTTTATTATTAAAGCTTGGTTCCCTGTGTAGGTACTTATAGACTGATCAACTCTTCACACTCTCTTAAGCTAAACAGATTGAGCTCCTTCAGTCTTTCACTGTATGTTTTCCAATCCTGTAATTATTTTCATGATTGATTGCGAACCCTTTCCAATTAATGACATCCTTTTTGAATTGTGGATACCAGACCTGGACACAGTGTTCCAAGAGGTTGCACCAGTGCCAAATACAGAGGTAATAATACCTTCCTATTCCTGCTGTGCTCGAGGTTCCTTCTCACACAGTGAGCTGATGTTCAGCTGATATTATCCACCATGACCTCCAAATCTTGAGTCACTGCTTCCTTATAATAGTCCCCAGCTGTAAGTATGGACTAGTTCTTTGTCTCTAGATGTATGACTACTTTTGGCCATATCAAAATGCATGTTGTCTGAATGAAAATTTAACTCTTGATTTTCCTTTACATATACCTGTAGTACAAGCTCGCAGCTCTATATATGGACAGTTTATGGAGTCTTTGGAAAGCAGATGAAAAGATTAGTATTTTATGTGTAAAAAGTGAAGAAATTTGTTTTGAAAATTAATCATTTATCATAAATGCTCTGTAAGATAATAGCGTAGAGCAGGGATCTCAAACTCAAATCACCATGAGGGCCACATGAAGACTAGTACATTGATCCAAGGGCCACATCACTGAAAACTTTTCATACAATGAAACATAAGTATAGTAAAAAATGAAGAGTAATGTGGTATGCTATTAAAAGTGAATGTATTAATTTTTTAAAAACTGTAATGCAAAGAGGGGTTTTAATAAAATATAAACAGTAATGGATCTCAACAAACGACAAAACATGTATTTACTTTTAGATTACTTCGGTTAAAGCCCCCTCTCCACCCTGGTCCCGCCCCCACTCCACCTCTTCCATTAAGCCCCACCCCTGCCCAACCTCTTCCCCCCCGCCCCTTCCCCACCCACCATTCAACCCCTTCCCCAAATCCCTACCCCAGGCCTGCCTCTTCTCCATCTGCTCCCCTGGGCACACCATGTTCCCGCTCCTTTCCCCTCCCTTCTGGAAAGTCCTAAGTGCTTCCAAACAGCTGTTTGGCGGCAGGAAGCACTGGGATGTAGGTAGAAGAGCAGAGATGTGACATGCTCGGGGGTGGGAAAAGGTGGGGCAGGAGGTGAGGGGAGCTTGGCTGCTGGTGGAGTTGGTGCCTATGGTGGGCCTCAGGAAATAACATGTGTTTGAGACCCCTGGAGTAGAGGAACTGTCACAGGAATCATCAATACCATATTTGGTAGATGTGTAAGACTAGTACTTGCATTCACGTTATACACAAGTGAAAAATAAAACTCCTCTGTGTTTGGTATAGAAAAAGTACTAGGTAACTGCAAATTTTTGAAGTAGGCTGTTCTGTATATGCTTAACTTGACAGTGTAACAAGGTAGATTCATTATGCCTTATTGCAAAGCAATTTATTGCTTTTCCCCCTTCTCTTTCCTTATGAAGGACAGTATCAATTGTATCTCCTCTTCTGATAGGCTCTGATGTCTTCATAGAAAAACTTTAAATCAGTTACATTAAAAGAAATGTTTTGGTTGGTTATTGTAGCAGTGCTTGTTTACAAATTAATTTAATTTTTATTTTCCCAGCCATATAGCTTGATTTAATACGAAACATCCCTAATTATGCAAAGAGTCTGACAGTGCTGGTGGTGGGACTGACACACCCAAAAATCGGGCCCTGAAGCATGTTTCTAGGGATGACAGGCTAAAGGCTACTTTTCCCAAACTTGCTGGCTCCTATGGCTTTTAAGAGCTTTTCAGGGCTGTGGCACAAACAGCTCTGGTATGCAGAGTTTAGCTTTAGACTGAGGCTTCAGACAAATCTCTCAGGCTTTAGTTGGCATTCTCATAACTGAAACTCTGTTAATTGGGGCTTGGATTACTGAGGTTTGACAGTATTCAGAATTGTATAATATAATTGCTCATACATTTCCAAGGTAATTTTTCTACATCCCTCAGACAAACCTCCAGATATGAACTACAAAATGATAGCAACTAATTCATTTGTAAAAATATCTTTAGTGACAGTCATTGTAACATTGAGTACGTTTACTAAAAATTCCTCTAAAAAATACTACCAGGCCCGCAGTTTATTATTTATACTTTTCCCAAATGCTCTTTAATCTAACTTTAAATGATCTAAATATTTTCAATTCTATTATATAAAAAGATTTGCTGTGCTTGCCACCCCCTAATGCCAGCCCTGCACTTGCAACCCCCCTAAACTCGCCTTGCGACTTTCCTGGGAGTCAAATCCCACAGGTTGAGAAACACTGATCTAAATGAAGTGATGTATCTTTTGGAAGACTTCTCTGTACCCCTAGGGGTACATGTATCCTGGTTGAGAACCATTGGTCTAGAGTTTAGAGAGAGGGTTAAGGAGCCACTGGTAATCTGAATTTGTGTAATAAATATGTGTAATAAATATACTGATAAAATATAAAGATAAAAGAAACTGCAAGAAGATAACTTTGGTATCTCAGATGCCAGTGTGTTGGCAATTTTTGGAAAAGATTGATTTATCTTAAAATTAGATTCACTTTGGGATTGTCTCTTTACACTGGATTAAATATTCTAGAACTAAAAGCAGCCATGCAGTTGGGGATGCAGAAGTATCATGTCATGGGACAGTACTATGATAATCTCACTCTTTTATTATTCTGGTGTGACAGCCTCTGTGATATTGAGATGCGTTCTGGGTTCTTCATTATCAGGAAGATAGACAAATTGGAGGCATTTTATGAAAGAGATCTGGAAGTAGTTAAGGGGCTGGTAGGTTTTATTTAAGATTAAAATATATGTACTTTTAGGTTAGCTACATGATGTCTACACAGGAAATAAATTCACAGGTACTTGAAAGGTTTAAACACTAAGGATAGACAGAAATTCTTTCAAATACTTGTATATCCAGGTTAGAAGAGAACTGTGAAAGAGGAACACTGGCCAGGCTGGACCAAGTTGGGCTCTCCAACCTTCTGAGTCCCCCTGCTGAAGGCACCTTTGTAACTCAAGTGATAATGGTCTGCAGTACAATGGTGCAAATTTAGGCTTCCAGTCCTGATGATGAAGCAGGATATATGAGGGCTGTTTCAGTTGCAGATATGGAATTGGCTTTCATTTCCTTTATTTAAAAAAAGTAATTACACATACAGTCTATTCAAAATGTTATGGTTTGGTTTTAACTGTAGCTTTATAATATCCTTTTTATAAGTGTACCAAGAAAAGGAAAATGTTAGACTAATTATTAGCAAAAAGGTTTTGAACAGTGATTTCTCTTGGTTTGTAGAGTAGCCTTCCTAATAAGAGGCAGAGAAAGCACTGGAAGGAATACTCCAAGGAGAGAGTCGTGCTGGCAAGTGGTCACTGAGATTACAGAATGTTTTTTTTTCCACTTCTAATTTCTATGGAAAGCATACTCTTGTAGTTTCTTTTAGAAAATTATGATATTTCAATCAACCAGTGAGGGTCAGTGGGTGAGTGTGCATGAATGCATACGAGTGGCCAGTCTTGTTCCCACTGAAGACAAGAAGTATCCCCCTTTATCTATTGTGAAGAAGCAGAAAAGGGCTCAAACAATTTTTTCTTTTCAGGTGATCCTTAAAAATAGCCTTTAGTATATCCTTGCATAGTATAACTAAATGGACAGATAGTCTCCTCTGCAGGCTTGGATGTCCCCAAATCCAGTGGCTCTATTATAGTTCCTGTAAGCCAGTGGGCTAACTCACTGTCCTGCATAACAAAGAACACTGTCCATCCACAGGAATTCAGCTTTGCTACTCCAGATGGTAGGTGTAAGAATGGGGGAGGCACCACTTGGGTCCTAGTGCCCCCATACTGTGAAAGCTAGGCTAGGGTATACACACCTTGTATGACACAGAACACAGCTGTTGTGCAGGAAAGATTTCAGGGTGAGTTGACAGAGACCTATTTTGTTTGTATGCATTGGGTTCCATTTTTTTAAAAAAATGGTCCTTGATATTAAAGCCGAGATTATGTACAGTAGCGTATGAGTCTCAGATGAGTTCATACTGGGTA
This sequence comes from Dermatemys mawii, assembly GCA_007922305.1. Taxonomy (NCBI): domain Eukaryota; kingdom Metazoa; phylum Chordata; order Testudines; family Dermatemydidae; genus Dermatemys; species Dermatemys mawii. The sequence continues at coordinate 5,746,267 of ML677336.1, read as the reverse complement.
ATGTGTGGTTTAATACCTGTGCACCAGTTAAGTAAAAGTGTTTTTATTTGAATTTTGAATTTCCTTGCATTTGTCAATTTGTGACCATTAAAACCACTAACTTTTTTTAAACATAAAGCTGAATTCAGCTAAAAGAAACAACAGTAATAAAAATTCTGTCTGGCTTATGTGAGCCCTGAATATCTTTCTGCAAGGAGGAAGAAAATCTTTCTGTATTTTTGCAGAATTGAATTTTATTAGTGTGTGTTGGTGAATGAGTGAGTGAACAAACTGGAAAAATAAGAATTGCATGTTGCACATTAACATCAATTTGTAATATGCATGTATAAGTTAGGGAACACAATTCCTATTTTAATCAAAGTTTTATTTATTACATCTCCTTTTATGTATTTCCCATTATTTCTGTTTCAGCTTCTCTTTAACTTTGTTAATCAGTTATTTTCAGTTTTTTTTGTTGGAATTTAAGTAGCTTGTGTTATTTTTCATTTTTGTTTAGGATTATCACCTTTGCTTCAGAGCTCATCTTTTTTTGCAGACTTGAAACTTGAATAGAATACCAAATAGACTAATATTTAGTGAATTTAATTCAGAATATCCACAATATTGAATTTGAATAAAATAATGCAGAACTGCAATAATAGAAACTAGTCCAATAAATTAAAGGAAAATGGTTAAGCGAGGACTAATTTATTATAGATCATTTTAATAGGTGCAAAATATCTGTGCCATTAGTTCCAGGCCAATGTCTTTCCCATTCATAATGCTTTAGTGCATAACTTATAAATCTCTGCTCATCAGCTTATATGGCTATTTCAAAGCAAGACTAGCATTGAGCAAGGCAGAATGAGCGAAAGTCAATGAAGGTCGAACAGGCAATCAGATTATTACAGATTCCTTCAATGAACGCTAATGTACTTTTGTAATGTGATTAGTTGTGAATTTCTGTGCCCCTGTTGACAAGGGGTCATTTTTAATAGAGCTGTACTATATTCTGTATGATAATTTGCTTTGAGTCGTACTGACTAACGTATGTGCACTGTGTGTATTTACATGAAAAAAAAGACAAGAAAGGTATTTAAGATGCAGTCAAGCACTCAGAATTTAGGAAATCCCAAATTTACAGTTGCCTCTGTGACCTTAATTCTGACTCTTCGTGCTTCCATACTGTGGACTGATGCAGGGGTTCACTAAAAACAAATTATGTGATCATGTAAATAATGATTATCATAAGGAACATTGCAAAGGTACAGAATTAAGACTGTACAGTCAGTAAATCTGACATTTCCTAACTTTAAAGTGCTTGATTTTGCAACCTAAATAACATTTTAAAACAAACTTTCTGTAATTTCTTAGTTGCCTTTTTAAAATAAATGAAAGAAAATTCCATTATCTGCAACTGTAAAAAGCCTTCATATATTGCATCATCGTCAGGATTGGAGCCCTAAACTTTCACCACTGCAATGCAGACTGTTAATACTTGAGTTACAGAATTAACTATATTAGCTGAGTATAGAGGGTGCCTTTTTGGGAGAGCAGGGGTGGAAATCAGAAAGTTGGAGAGACCAACTTGGTCCAGCCAGACAGTCTTCCTCTTTCTCTCTGATGTCTTCTGACCTGGATGAAAGTTTTAAACACCAAAGATAGACAGGTATGATTTAGTGTGGTATAAGGATTAGGACTGGGGATTTCCCAGGTTTTCCCGGTACAGCTGCTGTTGCTTTGGTGGCAGCATGGACTTGGCCTAGAATTTTCGTGTTTGGTTATTATTTTGCAATGTTTTACTTTAGGCTTATTTGTGAAAGAAAGAAAATGGCAAGTTTTACACTTTGTGTCTCAGCAAAAGCTGAATGGAATTTCATGGGACAAAGAAAGGGAGCTTCTGTAATCTGAGGGTGCTCTCTTTGCTGAATATCAAAGGTCTTTTGCAAGCAGTGGTGATTGGGAAGCTTATTGAATAAGACTAAAAAGTTTTTATAACATAAAGTGTAACCTGAATATGTTACCAGCTCTTCCTATAAAATATATAATTCTCTCTCTCTCTCTTTCTCTCTCACTGTCTCACACACAATGTTTTGTTTTCTGAGCTGAAATCTTACCCTTATTATATGTATATTGTGTGTTCTTATATATCTATCTATACACATGTTCAATTTATAAATCTCTCTCTATATAAATAGCAAACACAAAATACTAATAAAAGAACATCAAGAATAGAAAGTTAAGCATTCAAAGTTTAGAAGATGCTAGAATTAAGCTTGTCTGTGCAATCTTAATTTGGCCTCCTTGTGCATATGCATTTTTATACAGTTTTTAATCACATACTATTTTTTCCACAAAACCTCTGCCTCATTTAGTGTACAGCATGGACTTGCTGTCAGGGTGAATCAGGGATGTGTAGTGACCGTTGGTTCATTTGTTGCAGAAGTTGGAAGGTGTGTAGTGAATAAGCCAAGAAGTGGGGTCTTGTCACTAAGGTAGTTTGTTTTTTTTTAAAGATGCATACATCTCCACTTAAATAACTCTCAACATTTTTGAAACACATCACTCCAGATGAAAACATTGTATTTTCTGTAGGCATGTTGACTCTTTCAAGGATAAGTAATGTCCAGGTTAGGTTTGCTGAATGGGATACCGTTATCAATGGTTCTGACTGGATGCAATGCTGAAGTATTTGGCCACAAGGGTATTTTTTGTTTATTTGAAAAAGAACCCTCCCAATCCATCTCTTCCCTCTCCCAAAATATCAAATCAAAGCAGCTGCCTGAAATACATCTAACACTAAATATCTGACCAGACAATGAAGGACTATATCCATTTTTCCATGGATGTCTGTCCTTAATGCCCTTGTTCATTGTTTAAAAAAACTGAGCCATTGTCCCTTTAATCATGTCCAAGCTGATTTCCATTTTTTTATCACAGCCAGGAAAGAGAGCAACCATGTGTTAGAATTTCTGATGATTAAAATGTCAGAATAAAATTCATACTCACTAGACACTGCAACATTAAAATATCCGTTTGCCATGTATAGCATTTGGGCTGAAAAATTCAGGAACTCCTGGGTACAAGTATGGTGAGGAATGTTAACTAGGAAATTACAGTGCTGACCAAAGAAATTTTATAATTTCCCCTTGCAAATTTAAATTAGCCTCCACCATTAGTGGAATTTCTGCTGACTGGCAGCCAAGGAGGCTATCTTATTGAACTGAGTCCAAAGTTGTTAAACTGTTTCAGTTCAGTACTGGTTTTTGCAGGTCAATATTTAAGAGAACTTGTGTATGTTAGCATTACCCTATTGATGTCTGTCTAAAATTTAATCAATTAATACATAATGTAAATAATTTCTATGAGACTGGAAAACATACTGTAGAAAAGGAGTGAGATACAATATTTGAGTGGGTGAATACTGAAATTATATAGGACATTGAAAAGGTTCACTCAATTAGTAACCTGTTTTACCAGTACAATATCCTTTGTGCAAAGTTTACTTGGTATGTAAAATGTTTTGTTGAGAACATTCATGTATTAGCAGAAAAGCATTGTAAAGTTTATTAATTTTATTATTTGCAAACAAGTCAAATATTTTGTTTGACATGTATTTAATATTAGTTGTATTTAACATTAATGTGAGAAACTGTGAAGCCTTATCCTAAATCTGATATTTGACCATCTAGCCCACTGTTTGCCCGCTAATACATTCCTCACCCCTTATCAGCAGTGGGGAGGGAATGTTAGATCAGACTGAAAAAAAATGATGCTCATACTCCAAGATGTGGTGGAGGAGGGAGTGCCAGAGCTAGCCTCTTCTCCAGTATCAGTGCATGGAGGAATGTGCATGGGGGGCAGAGGAAGGGAGATGATTTCAATGACTTTCACTGACTGGCTAAAGGGGGAGTAGAGCAGCCAAATGGCTGTCTCCCCATCCCCAGGCTTTCAGTAGCCTTCTTATGCTCTTTGTCTTCCCCAGTAACCCATCAATAGAGTGAACATAGGTTTCATAATAGTCCTATTTCCTGGGACCAGACCCTTGGGAGCCAAACTCCTCCAGTACTGTTTTTGTTGCTGCCTGATCTGGAAGGAATGTGTGCAAAGTTCTCAAATTAATAAAGTTGCAGACTGCCACTGAAATCCATCTGTAACAGGGTAGATGGCTCCTCAAATGAAATTGGACCCAGCTCTCCTGTTCCAGTCCAGATGTGCTATAGTTTGGTATAATGAGGAAGGGCAAGGCTGCCTCTGGGAATTATAAGTGGAAATCCAGAACCCAGAGGAGGGACATTTCAGATCCCAGCATCCAGAGAGGGAGAGTGTGTTCAAAATGCAGAGTGAGATGGGTGTGTCCTGAGACTAGAGAGAGCTCAGAAGAAGAGCAGAGCTGTGCTATGAGCTTCAGGGAGGGGATGCTCCTGAAGAAGGAGCAGTGAGAATTCCTTAGTTGGGCACTGGGGCCACATCAAGCTGGTGAAAGCAGAAGGCAGCTAGGAGTCAGCTACAAACCTTCTCCAGGCCACAGAACCACAGGCAGAGAGGACTGATGAGGGATGAAGGTTGAGAGCATCAATGAGAGATGCCTGCAGGTTCTTTAACCAGAGAGCTGAAGAAGGAGGGCCAGAAAGAGCTGAAGGCTGGGGAATAATGGAGGAGAGAGCCCACAGATCTCTCTAGGCAAAAGTTGGAACTATACCAGGAAGGAATCAAGGCAGAGAAGCACCCCCTGCTGATGGAGCCTGGATCTGGCACGGTAGGGGACACTTGAGCTATATCTAAGAGCCAGAGCGTGCTGGACTGGAGAATTTTGGACTATGGTTGTGGGATTTGGGGTAATAAATGAAGCACATGAAAGGCTGTTTATATATGGAAAGCTATGGGCGGAGTTACTGAGAACTCTTTCAAGAAAGGGGAAACCGAGGCAGACTTACTGGTCATGCCACAGCCTGTCATTGGAGAGCTTCTGAAGTGGGGCTGTTTTTTGCACCATCATTGTCTGTCTTAAACTCATTCCTGTGTGTCTTGATCAATCTCCTCCAGAATTTATTTTAACTTTTCAAGCTCCTTAAAAGCTTAAAAAAATGCTTTTGTATTTCCCACATTGTTCTACCTTTCGTTCTAATCCAAAGTGTAGAATTTCCCTCCAGAATTATTCTGGTCTAAGGTCAATACCAGCTTTTCTACACATAGAAATGTTATGAATTTAAATTTGTCTCATGATCCAAGAAGTCTAAAATCAGCCCCATATTCCTCTGGAGGCCCAACAGCATTCTTTTCTAAGGTGCTTCTCAGCAAAGGGTATATGTGTGCATGTACATAACATTTAGTTGTATTAAGAGCATTACTTGCATACTATGCATGAAAAGGAAAATTTACCCAAGTGAACATTAATTTTCACATATCAGAAGTTAACATTCAAAAATATTCTAACTATTAAAGAAGAAAAAAATGCTCTTGATAACATTCATTTTAATTTTCTTTTCATATTTTAGAGATTATAAAAATAAATTTTAAATATGATTTTAATTTTCATAACCTTGAATATTTTTCAGTTAATTTGTTCAGCACTGTTTTGAATGCACGATTTTAAATGATGAAATTTTGCTAATGTGTTAATGAGGAGCAAAAACATTCTGTGAGTGGGAGATAACAAAATAATACTGTGAAAGATCAATGAAAAGAAGATAAAAAGGAAAATAGGGGGTTTTGAGCTCTTTAAAGTAATGTTTGCGGACTAGAAAAAATGTCATAATGCTCAGTGTTTCAAGAGAAAAACCTGAGACAAGTGAAGTTTAGAACATGTTAGAATGCATTTGAAAAGTTATTTATTGTATCAGAATTAGAACATGTACTGTAGAGCTGTACATGAGGGTGTAATGCTGTATACAGTAATCATTCTTCCTACTATTGAAGATAAATATAGTGTAAAAGAAAGCATCTCTTACTTTCAAGGGAGAGGAAACAAGATGCGTCTAGATATATGTTTTACTGCACTTAGACTCAGGTAACTTTTGTAGCACTCATACTTTTTCAGCATATATACATTGGGGTCCAGTCCTATTCGCATTGAGGCCAATGGCAAAACTATCTATGACTTCAGGGCAGCAGACTTTTGTGCCCTTTGCTATCTTTAACTGAGCATATAACTTTATATATGATTAACATCCTTTTGATTCAACCTCATAAAGTGGAAAATGAGAAGGGAAAACTGATGAAGAGGTTTCACGACAATAAATGTATAAACTTGATTTGTTTATGGTATGTTGTATATTCTTTGCTTTAATCAAGTCTTTGGGAGAAAATACAAAACAAAACAACGCAAACTTAAAAAAATCCCCACAAGTGGCAACAATGCCCATTTTACATTTATTACTACAACCCTTATTTTAAATATGCTTCAGGACCATATTACATTTGAAGGTGAGATTAATATTTCATCAGATGAATGTTGATGCCACTGGCTTCATTTCTTTTAAAAAGTCCCCCTTTGGGTTGTTTTTATATTATGCTTTTAATATATTGTACTTAAGGACAGTGAGTTTTCAATGTCTGCTTAAAGTAGATAAGAAAGTTATAAGGTGAGATTTTTAAAAAGTAAAGCCAGTGTGAAATAAGTATTTGCAGTGAAGAATAGAAAAATCTAATAAAAATATTTAATTTTCTCTTGTCTGGATAGTAAAATTGAATTCCAAACTGTGATGGAGAAAGTTGGGTTTGGTTGACTTAAGTCATGCTTTAATAAACCATTGGAAGAAGTACAGTAATATGGAAAAATATAAAGGAGTTGAAAATTTAAGAAGACTAACAGCTTAAGAAAAGGAGTTCAGACTACTGTCCTTCCAATGAGAGAACATTTTTGTGCAGAAAGTCTAATATTAGAATATTTAAGCATCAAATTTAGTGCAGCACATTGTTCGTTACATTATATTAAGGGCATGGTTACACTTACAAGATTATAGCGCTGTTGGTTATAGCGGTCCCCTTATACAGTAATATGTATAGCGCTATTGTATGTCCACACTCAGATGGGCCAGCGGTATAGCATGGCCACATTTGGGGCACTTAATGCGGCATTAAGAGCAGCGCATTAGGGCAGGTATCCCAGCATTCAGCTGGGTGCAACGTGCTTTTTAAACAAGGGGGGTGAGGGGGGATGTGTTGTGTGTAAGTGGAGGGAGAGAGACAGTGGTTTTTCCGTTCTTCTGAAAGCCTGTCAGCGAGCCTCCGTTCACAGAGGGCTTTGTTTTCACACAGGCTCCCTCCTTAAACATTTGCATTGCTTATCTGCCGAGTTAAGAGAGAAACTCTAAAGAGGTACTTCCGCATTCCTCCAGCCGAGTTCAAAAGAAAGGGAAGAGACGTCAATTGCCTTAAATGGCTCCAGGCATCTTGAGAGATCACTTGTAGCGCACTGGTTGTCCACATTCTTGCTGTAGTGCTACAGCAGCTGCGCTACAGCCCTTATTCCCCATGCGGAGGTGGATTACCAGGAGCGCTATAACTCCGCGGTTATAGCGCTCTACGTGCCTTGCCAGTGTGGACGGGGAGGAGGTTATAGTGCTCGTGGGGGCTTTATAGCGCTATAAAGTGCCAGTGTAACCAAGCCCTAAGTTTCATTGCAGATATAGACATAATTATAAAGCTATATAATATAGGTATAGATATAGAAACACTAATATTCCAGAATAACAAAACAAAAAAGCTTCTACACCTGGCTTCTAATGGGAGATGCGGGGAAGAGGGGAGGGAGCAGAGAATATACTGGAATATTAGTCTCTGGTATGAGAAGTGAGAACAAAGCATTATTTACAACTGCTAGCCTATGTACAATACATTCTCTTCTGTTAGTGAAAGATTTACTCATTGACAAGAAATTAGGATTGTATTTTAAGATGAAAAAACCTTATTGATTCTAGATGGCTTAGATTTAGTGGAAAATGTTTAAAAGATTAAGTAAAAAACTTCTTGAAATATAACAGAATTCAAGTACTGTGTGCACAGCCAGTAACGGGGACCGTGTGAGTCTGCAGGAGCTGGTAATAATTTTCATTTGTTGATGTTTTAATGTTGTGCAAAGTTATGTGAAAAATTGATGGAATGGATTGTTTTTCCCCTGCAGATAAATTTGATAGTAAAATTTGAAATTCACTGTACATCATCTAGTAGTTACTGTCTCTCTCTTTTGCTGGGGGAGATGATTCTTTTTTATCCCTTACATATATATCTGCAGACCTGTAGGCACACTATACTTTCTCGCTCATACTGTCAAGACAAAGAGAACTATTGAGCCACAATTCACCACTGTTGCCGAGGTGCTTGCTAGATTTCATTGTATTGAGTAGATAAGAGTGTCACCTTCAAATGCTTTCTCTCTATCTCTTTGTGTAGGTGACCGATCACTCTGTAAAAGCATTTGCTGAACACTGTCCTGAACTGCAGTATGTTGGGTTTATGGGCTGCTCTGTTACATCTAAAGGAGTCATTCACCTCACCAAAGTAAGTAGAGGAGCTATAGTTCTTAATTATGACCAAAACTGTTGGCATCAACAGTATTATGTTTGCATGTATAATAAAATAACTAGACCTGAGTAGAACAAAAAAATCTTTTTTTGTGGTCATAAGAAAAAAAAAGTCTTTGAAAAATAAAAAATTGGCTTTCCCTGTTTGACTGCATGTCATAAATATGTTGAGTGAAAAATCTTCTCACAGAAAAAAATACTGTAAATGTCTTGTAGGCAATCAGTCAGGTTAGATGTATAGATTCAATAGAAAAACTTTTTGAAGTTCTGTGTCCTCAGTTAATTGAAGACATAAAATTGTGGATGCAAATAAGACTTTAAACACCTGTCTCTGTGCACCAGCATATATTTTACATGTGTATGTATATGCATACATATAGTATGTGTATGGATATGTGTATTATGTAGTATATAATGTAAATAACTCTTGATAATTATCCTTTGTTTCCTTATTTCATTTTAAATCAGTGTAGCAACATGAGAGAGATATGCCAGACTGTAGAAATTGGTTTTGGGACTGGTCTTATTTAATAGTTTCATTAATGATGTAGAAGAGAGGATAAACATCTTAATTAAATTAACAGATTACATTAAATTGGAAAATGCAAAAAAACTTGTTTTAAGTAAAACTTGTTTTAAGTAATAACAAACATTACAAAGTAAGTCACTAAGCAAAATAAAGCAAAAACATGCAAGTCTAAGCCTAATACATTAAGACTATACTAATTTTAGTTATAAACTGGGGACGCATCAATTGGAAGTTACAGAGGAGAAGGACCTTGGAATATTAGTTGATCACAGGATGACTATGAGCTGCCAATGTGATATGGCTGTGAAAAAAGCTAATGTGGTCTTGGGTTGCATTAGGCGAGGTATTTCTAGTAGAGATAAGGAGGTATTAGTACCATTATATAAGGCACTGTTGAGACCTCATCTGGAATACTGTGTGCAGTTCTGATCTCCCATGTTTAAGAAGGATGAATTCAAGCTAGAACAGGTGCAGAGAAGGGCTACTAGGATGATCCTTGGAATGGAAAACCTGTCTTATGAAAGGAGACTCAAGGAGCTTGGCTTGTATAATCTGTCCAAAAGAAGGCTGAGGGGAGATATGATTACTCTATATAAATATATCAGCGGGATAAATACCATGGAGGGTGAAGAATTATTTAAGCTCAGTACCAATGTGGACACAAGAACAAATGGATATAAACTGGCCAACAGGAAGTTTAGACTTGAAATTAGATGAAGATTTCTAACCATCAGAGGAGTGAAATTCTGGAACAACCTTCCAGGGAAGCAGTGAGGGCAAAAGACCTATCTGGCTTCAAGACTAAGCTTGATAAGTTTATGGAGGAGATGGTGTGATGAGATCTTTGACTATGGTAATAGATGGGCCTGGTGGCATATGATGGGAAGTTAGATGGGATGGAAATAAGTTACTACAGAAAATTCTTTCCTGAGTGTCTGGCTGGTGCGTCTTGCCCACATGCTCAGGGTTCAGCTGACTGCCATATTTGGGGTCAGGAAGGAAGTTTTTTCCAGGGCAGATTGGCAGAGGCCCTGGAGGTTTTTTGCCTGCCTTCCTCTGCAGCAATGGGCATGGGTCACTTGCTGGAAGATTCTCTGTACTTTGAAGTCCTTAAGCCAAGATTTGAGGACTTCAATAGCTTAGATATAGCTGAGAGGTATATTGTAGGAATGGGTGGGTAAAATTCTGTGGCCTGCATTGTGCAGAAGGTCAGACAATGGTGCCTTCTGACCTTAATGATCATCTAAAGTCTATGAGTCTATAAGAAACTGATTACGGGTAATATCTCACCCTCAGAGATGTTCCAATAAGCTTCTTTCACAGACTAGACTCTTTCCTAGTCTGGGCCCAATTTTTTCCCCTGGTACTGTCCTGGTTAGTTCCAGCAGACACCCTGAGTGGAAAATAAGGGTTTTCTCATGACTGGCCACCCTTTGTCCTGCTCCACTCTCTTTGATAGCTTTTGCACAAAGCGGGTATCTTTTGTTTCTCTGGGTCTCCACCCCTTCTTCTAAATGGAAAAGTGCCAGATTTAAGATGGATTTCATTATCAGGTGACATGGTCACATGTTATTGTAAGACCCCAGCCTCCATTCTTCCTGGGTACACAGAAAGGTTGCAAGTAAACAGAGCCATTTACAGTTCATTGACCCTGAAGCCCCCTTAATGGCTTCCATTTAATATCTTTACATCAGTAATACAAGTTTATTCCTTATTCTCCTAACTTCAGATATAGAAATAATACATGCAAACAAAAGGATGAACACACCCTGTAGATTACAAGCTTTGTAATACCTTCCAAGAGACCTTTTGCATAAAGCATATTTCAGTTACATATTCAGTTTCATTTCCTATTCACATTCATAAGCATATTTTCATAAAGCATATGGAGTACAACATCATTAAGATAATGGGTAAAAATTTGTGCTCTTCAAATAGGACAAATTATGACTAAGCCATATAGGACAGTGCCATCATCTAGCAGTTGAAACAATCAGTGTTTACCAGCACCTAAAATGATGGCAGTGAAATAAGTGTCACTGCAAACTGTAGCCATTGTGCTGCACTATATACACCAGCTGTGAAGTGGTTGCTATTGCTGAGTAAATCCCTTTCAAAGGGACTTCTTGCTGGGTTGCCCTTTAGGCTATGAAAAATGTCAGAATTATTCCATCTCTGAGCCATGTAGTTAGAATCCCGATATCTCGTATAATGAGAGGCAAAGCTATTGTACGGTATACAAAAATGGGCGCACTGTACTCTGGCAGCTGAATTTCAAAATTGGTTGTAAGATGTGACACTTTTCATGTTTAAAGGAAGTAGGGTTAATCCATTCTTCTGTATGTTAGGTTAATTGGAAAACTGGTTTCCAATTCCTTTCTTTAACCAAATTTTTCTACTAGATTCTCTACGTTTTCCATGCTGTACCTTTTTATGTAAGGTTTACTGAAAATTCTTCCCATAAGAATTTTTTTCCATGTTACATGATAATATTTTGCACCTCTATTGCACCTTTCATTTGAGGACTCTCTAATAAATATGTGTGCAATGTAAGTGGTGTGATCCATGTTTTATTAAAGAGTAAACAGAGGTACCCAGAGAATAATTGATTTGCCTAAGGCCATACATCAAGAAAGTAGCAGATACAGGGTTGGAATCCAGATTTCGTGATTCTCAATCCATTGCTCTTAACAGGGTATATTTCTTATGTTTTGTTTTACATTAGGTTTTAAAATAGTTTGTTTGCAAAAGCTATAAATCCCATATGTTGTGGGGAAGAAAAGTACCTTGAATGTATGTGTTTCTTTGAATTATTCCTGCACCTAAACATGATGAAATTAAACAAACAAAAAATAAATACATTTAACAGTGATAGAAGTATCTGTTCTTGTGTCTTAGGTAAAATACTTGTTATCATCTTAGTGGTTTTTTTCCAAGGGTGGTCATAAATAATAGAAAAATGACCTAAAATAAATCACAGTAATGAGACAAATAGGCGTAGGATAGATTTTTGAAAGGTAATCCCAGGACTCCATTCTTTAACTGTAACTAGCATGCTCTTCTGTTTCCTCTCAATGGTAACTTAAAATATTACCATTGTCAGTTTCATAGCTGTAATGTCATTTTAAAAATAGTGCCACAAAATAGTTGAACAGTTCTTTGTGATGCCAAAAGGATTTGGTCAGTGGTTCTACATTTTTTTGAGGCGGAAGAAGCACCCTTAGTTACGGATTGGATGATTAAAAGGTTGTATACACAGTAATGCACTATGGGGATTTCTTTTTTAACTATTTCTTTAGGAAGTTTTAAGTTTACACACCCTGGCTATTGTAAATACCAGAAACAAAATCATTATTACAAGAGTTAGCTTTTGTTTTTAAAGAGACATTATACAGGATTATAATAATCAGATCTTTCTGTTTAATAGGGTGTTACTCTATTACAGAAGAAGCATCATTACAACCCCTATGTTGTTTCTAGTGATTTTATTAAACTGAGTGAAATCTCTATATACATATATTTAATAGACCATGTATGTCTATCAAATGTTAGTTTAAAAAAGGGGCAGGTGTGCTGGGTTTTTTTGCAGGTGAATGTACTTGTCTTAGTACTGAATAAAAGGTAACCAAATAATTATCTATCAGTTCGCTGTCTATTTTGCTGGGTACATAATTGGTTAATTTGTCCATAATCACAGCCTCCCATATTTTTTTTAAACATTCCGCAATGGTTGGGTTATTTTTCTTTTCACAGCAAGAGTCTACCAATAGCCAAGCAGCTAGTAGTAGACAAGAGATCAATTCATTTCCTTTTGTGTGGCCATTTCCACTAGGAAACCCCAGGGATATTACCAAAGGATCATTTGGTAATACGTACCCAACAATGTGTGATATTTGGTTAGGGATTGTATCCCAACACTCTAATGATTGGACATGTCCACCATGTATGAATAAAATCTCCTCTTTCATCACAATTTCTCCAACATTTGTCCCCATCCAGTCTCTATATTTTTAATCTGACTGGTGTGAGGCATCACTGAAATAATATCTTAAATAAATTTTCTTTCATAGTGCTACAGACTGAGGTTGCTGGTCCTCCTTTCCAGATCAAACTCAATTTATCTGGGCTATTTTGTTTAGCCACAATCTTCTTCCAGTGTGTCGTACATGGACAGTTTTTTGTCTGCAAAAATTTATATCAGCTAGTTATAATTTTTTTTGTTTTCTAATTTGCTAGACACCATCACTCCTATTAAATTTAACTTTCTATATAAAACAAGGGTTCTAGAAAGTTGAGAAACATAGTGACTGGTTTGAAAGTACTGGTACCAGGGGACTGAGGGCCAGTTAAAGTTAGTTCTGATCTCTAAATAAATTAGAAAAGTTTCTGACTAGCTGGCCAACCACGTTTATTCCACATTTCTCCCATCTTTGAAGCTCTCTAGTTCTTGATTTGTGTTAAAATCTGGGTTATCTGCCATGAATGTCATTGGGGAGGGAAAAGAACTGATCTCTCTAGTTCTATCCCAAATCTAAACCCATTGCTAAAGGATGTATGTACATTTCTGACAGGTGTGATTTTCTTTTTTTTTAGTAATCCATGTAGGCTAGTGGTGTTTACACTTTTTTGCAATTTTCTTGTAGCTAGGTTAGAGCACCCCTACTCTTCTACAGTTTAGAACTGTCTGGTTTGATATTACAGTAGAATATTTGGAACAGCTAGTTCACTCTGTTTGATGGGTGTGTACATGGACTTGACTTATTCCATATAAATTCTACCATCATCCTCTGTATTCCTGCTAGTGTGTTATCTGGGATGATCACAGAAGGATTTTTAAATAAGAAAGATATCCTTGGCCAAATATTCATTTTGATTGTGTCTGTTCTTCACCACCAAAAAATTGCATTCTTCTTATAGCACTCCAGACCTTTTTTCATTTGCTGAAGTAGTGGTTTGACATTTAAATCACAGAGCTCTTTTAGGGTTGTTTGAGATTTGAATTCTGAGATATGTTATAGAATTTGTTGCCCATTTGTACCCAAGTATTTTCTAGAGGAGTGACTTTTCAGAGTCTAGCAAATTTATAGCTAACATTTCAGATTTGACGTAGTTTACTTTAAATCAAAACACTTTCCCAAAGTCCTGAGTTTCTTCAGAAACTAATTTTAGGGAAATAGTTTCTTTAGATAAAAATAGTATTATGTTATTGGCTTGTAAGGCTCTTTTCTGATGTGTTCCTGCAAATTTAAGCTTTCGAGCCAATCGCCTATCACTTTTATTTCCTTTTTTATTAAACTGCTTTGTACATCTGCGAGGTTTTCCAGAGGCGTCTGTCCATTAACTTATGCACCTGTCCTCTAGTATTAGTTAACTGTTATGTTTTTTTTCTGAACCTGTTTTCATTAATGTCTTGTAACATTTTTATTTCCTGTTCTAGTTTTATTTTTTCTTGAGATCCTTTTTTTCAGTTTTGAGCCTCTGTTTTTCAACTGACCCCTAAATACTGCTTTATCTTCCTCCAAGATAAGGCCTCTTTTTAAAAAATTACACAAATATATATATTCTGTATAATATATTTGGAAGTATTGAACAATTCACTCTTCAATTTCTGCAACCCAGTCTTCGTCTTGGAGAAGAAAACAATTCATTTTTGAATACACTGATCTTTGGGACCAACCCAGATATCAAATAATGCTTCCACTGGTGCATGATCTGACCATTTAATGTTGCCAGTTTCCACAGATCTTGTCTGCTTCGTTAATGACTTAGAGATTAATATTGTTTGTCTCTCCTAGTATATAACCAATGAGAGTGTGAATAATATGTGCAGTCTTTTTCCCCGGATACAATTTTCTCCAGAAGTCTGAAAGATTGAAGTGTTGGCATAGCTAAGTCAATGCTGTACTTGCTTCCCTATCCCCCATGTATTTTTTTTATCAGATCGGTCCCAGTAAGAAGTCAGTGTGGAATTGAAGTCTTGTCCAAGTGTAATTTCCCACCCCCCATAGTGTTGCAGTGTTTTAAAGAAGTCATTTAAAAAAAGTTGTTTTGCTTTTGGTTGAAAGCATACACTGTTATTAATAATCTAGAAATTGTGCCCTTCAACAGTATAAATCATCCTTCCTTATCCTTAAATTGATCTTTAACCTGAAAAGTACATATTTAGCAAATATTATTCCCACTCCTCTTTTCTTTTCTTTAGACAAAATGTCTGTTGAAACCAGTTACCTTTCATGTCTATAATTTGCTCCTCCTGAAAATTAGTTTATTGAAGTAGAATAATTTGAGAGTGGGTTTTAAGGTCTGCCAGAGCTTTTTTTTCTTTTTAACAGCATGAATTTAGCCCTTTGATATTCAAAGATGTTGTTCTCAATGTCTCTTCCTTTTAAAGTAACTGTTCAGCTTATTGAAAAATCTGATGATATTGTGATTCTTCAGCTGTCTGATGAAATGAACCCTTGTGTTGCCAGTGACTCTCCCATTTTTAATTATGTTGCATTCACTATTGTGTGCCTGAATATGGCTTAGTTTCTGTTTGTAAACTTCCATATTTACTTATTGTATAAATTATGTCCGGCATCCCCAGTTCCCTCCCCTCTTCTGCATTCCCTTCACTGTAAATTGACAAATGAAATATCAACGTAACATGTAAAACAGTCCCCAAATGACTATACTTTGCTGAACCCTCATCCTTGTACTCTCCCCATAAGCATTTGGATTGCTTCTCTTGCAATCCAAAGGCGGTACATTCTCCAGTTTATGTATGGGACCTTGACCCTCACCTTTAGGGATAGATTGCTATCTAATCATTTGAGTTATGGAGAGGGTTTACACAGAACCCCCAAAAACTCCTTCCCATCTCCTCTGTATCTTCTCTAATTTCCTCCAACCTTGAAAACTCCCCCCCAACTTCCTTCTTATTGCTCTTTATTTCCTCTATGTCTTAAAGTACAGAACCCAACTATTAAAGTAAGCTTCCAACTGCTTTGCTTTAACATTAAAATAGTCACTGTCCAGTTGTTCATTCCTAGTGACTCACAAGAAGTTCCTTCTGATTAGTCTTTGGATTGCTGCTCAGGTATCTGAGTTCTCTTGTTCAGCTTCATTTCTGCCATTACCATCTGTGGTCTTTTTTCTTTTCTTTTTTCCTGTCGTCTTTTTCCTGGGTTTCAGCATTCACCAAGAGTTTTTTTTTTTCAGTAGCTTAGTTGTAGTTACAAGAAGACTGTCCAGAGGTAGTATGTCTGAGACATGAATTTGTATTCCAAGTGACTGAAGTTTGTTTTTTCTTTATTTACACACTCTTATTGTATAATACTGATTTTTGGAAACTGAATGAGATTTTAAATGGGAATCCCTGTCTGTAGTGGATATTTGCCTTCTTGAATGCTGCTGTAATTGCCCCGACTTCCCTCTCTTATTTAAAAGTTAGAGCAGAGAGGTCATGGAAATTTTGTAGCTTGTGGCCTTTAAGAATGAGCTCTCAGTACCCTCTGGCTTTTTTCATAATTACATTTTTCTGCTGATAATCATGAATTTTCACAATTAGATCTCTCAGTTTATTAGTATTATGAGACCCAGGAAAGGGAAGCAGCATCCTATGTGCTCTCTACCCTTTTACCTCTTCCAGAGGGTTCAGATGTAATAACTGCGCAGTTAAAGTTTTTTATATACCCAACTGAGTGTCCTCCTTCAGCATTTTCAGGTAGTCCCATAATTCTGATATTGCTTCTTCTTGGTCTGTTTTCTATATTCTCCAATTTAAGCAGCATCTCTGTCTCTTTGCTTCCAGGACTGGTGGAAGGATCCTTCGCGCCCTAGGTGAAATTTCCATCTGGCAGCTCCTCGCTCCCTCCTCTGCCCTGCGGCCCCCCGTCACCCGGGGAGCCTCCCTTGCGGCAGCTCCCCACCCCAGCTCACCTCAGCTCCACCTCCTCCCCTGAGCATGCCAGCGCTGTTCCACTTTTCCCGCCTCCCAGGCTTGCGGTGCCAATCAGTGCGGCAAGCCTGGGAGGGGAGGAGAAGCAGAGGGAGCGTTTGCTTAGCGGAGGAGGTGGAGTGCAGGTGAGTTGGGGCGGGGAGTGGTTCCCCTGTGCGAACCTCACTCCCGCATTACTTGCTGCGGGCGCCCTCCCCGTGCCCCGCTGCCCCAGCTCACTTCTGCTCCACCGCCTCCCCTGAGGTGCGCTAGGAGATCGCCTAGTTCACCTAGTGGTTGCACCGGCCCTGTTTGCTCCATTACAGCCATGTGGCACTGCAGCGCTTTTTCTCTCTCACTTGCTTTTCTTAGGTCTCCAATACTGTGACTTTATCTTCTAAGTCAGCACCTTCCTTCCTTTACTGCGAGAAGCATGGTCATTAGATTATCTCTCATGACCTTAAACTCCGAGAACTCATGTCTGCTTCGGTAGCTATTTGATTTTCTTGTGCCCTGGCATTTCTGCTTGATTTGGTTGCCACATGTTTACTTCGAGGCTGACAGGCTTTTCCATGCTGTGAGCCAGAAACATTTTTCTTTGTGAGATGTCCTTTCCAACTGTCAGAGTTTCTGAGAGAATCCATCCTCTGCAACTATGTGCTCTGTTTTCTGGGGGAGGTTAACAGATTTTGGGGGTCAATGGAGGCAGATTTCTTCTGACCCTTGCTCTTTATTCTGGGCTTCTGCTGCTGGTTCCTGTTCCTGCTCCAGTTGATACTTTGGCTCTAACCCTGGGCTTCTGATTCCTGGCTCTTGGCTTCATCTCATTCAATGGTCTTAGTGTTTCAGCTTCTGATTTGGTCTCTTGCCACTGGGCCTGGTCACGTCTGCTTCAATCATGAGGCCAGGTGACCACCTTGACCATTAAATAAGACTGCCCAGTACGTAACAGTGTCTTGTGTACTGCAATAGCTCAAATAGTTGTGCTGGGAATAGAGAATGACCTGACATGCTATTTTACTGGGTTTGCCCCAGTTTGGATAGAAAGATAGAGGATCCCAGCTGTTTTTAGTGAAATCAAGGATTTTTATTTGTTTTCCCTGTAACCACAGATGTTTTGTCAGCTGCCTGTCTCATTGTCAACATGTACTGCTTTGTCCCCCATCAAGTATTCCCTTCCATGATTCTATGCTGGCTGTTTCTCAGGTCTTTAACAGATACATTTCTAGCAGATACATTCTCTTTAGAGTCAGTGTCAGTGAGTTTCAACCTTTAGTCGTTTATCTTCTGTCTAATACATTTAATAAAGCCAAGATAGATTTATTTTCATATTGAAGCCTACTTCCTTGGAGGGCACTGGCTTAGTAGCCTAATAGCTTATCATTTTATGAACACTTCCCCTAATGCCTGTATGGGTGAAGTTGAGTGCATGATTTGGTTTAAAGAATTCCTTTTTCTCATCACCAACATATCAGGTGATTCTTCATCTAAGAAAGTTGTCATAATATCTGCCTAGCCATATTCTGATAATAGCTGCAACTATGCTGTCTCACCAAGACATGTCATAAAGAAGGTGCTGTTTGCCACTGGTGTGTATATGTGTGAATGGCTGGTTGTATGAGGGGAGGTAAGTAGTGAGGTGTTGCAGAGTTGGCCACAGGGGATGGCTGTATGTAATGAAAGGGTTTCAGGGATCTGTTAGGATTGAATGAACCTCTTAGGTATATGATTAGTTTCCAAAACCACAAGTGGTGCATTATACATGATACTTTCATAATTAATACGAAAAGAGCAACATAGAACGTAGCAGCAATTTTCCATTTTCAGCTCATAATCCCTTAACTGTTTTGGGCAGCAAAACTGTTAAATGCACATACACAGAACTGTGAAAAATATGAGTTGGGGTTTTTTTGGTTAATATTTTCAACCTGCTGTCATGGAGCAGCAATTTGAATGAAAATTTCCTTCTTTTTGTCACTGCACTTCAGAGTTTGTTATTGTGAAAAGGATGTATGCATAACATTATTGCCGTATTCAACACATCTCAGATGCATTTAGAGTGCATCTCATCAGTAGTCGTACTATTTTTCCAGAATGAATATACAAAACACTGAATATATAAAACACTTTGAGATAAATAATGCTAGATTTGCTCATTACATAAACTGTTAAAATGTAGTCTCTACTGTGCTTGCTAGGGGTCTGGTCATTAAGGGTGCAAGTCTGTCACAGAGGTCAAAGACATCATGGATTCTGTGACTTTTGGGGACCTCCATGACTTCTGCAGTCGGCTGGTGTGACTGACACCAGGGCCACTGGAGCAGCTAGGATGGCCCCGCGACCAGCCATACCGGCCAATCCTCAACAGCAGATGTTGTGCACCACTCCCTTGCCCTCGACAGAGACCACCCCCCACCTTCCCCTGAGCACCAGGGGTGCCCCGGAGGGCTCCCTCCTGAGTAGCAGCTCCTCCTCCAGAGTTCCCCAGAATACCCAAGATTTAGTCAGAGATATATAGTACAAGTCATAGACAGGTCACAGGCCATGAATTTTTATTTATTGCCCGTGACCTGTCCCTGACTTTTACTAAAATTACCCATGACTAAATCTTAGCCTTACTGATCATAGATGGTATTGAGCATACTTTTCATTGTAATCAGTGGGAGTTAAGAAAATGCAACATGTTGTAGGATTTGACTTTAAAAATATTTTAAAATAAAATTTGTAGACATCTGGATCATTAAAGTACTCTTCTGGAAAACATTCTCTTCCGGACCTACTCAATCATCTTTCATTATTTTTTTTAAAAACCAGGGATGATTACTAGTTAATGACAGCCAGACATATGAGTAGTATAATTGAAGTTAATCACTGAATGTAAAAAGAAGCCATTTACCTCCATCTTTAGTAAAGTCTAATATTTGTACCTAGCATTTTAGAATGTGAGAGTCCATTCATATCTTCTTGGTGATCTCAAGTTTTTAATGGCAGTTCTCTAGAAATGTTTTAAAGTGACAGGGCTTGATTTTGCTCTCCAGGGAATGCCTACAAGGAGACACTCAGGAAAGGTAAGCTGAATTAATGTGAATTTAGAGTGCATTAAGCCCCTGTATGGATGCTCTCATTCAGAAGTAAAATGGATTTAGTTCCTACAGGGTATTAAACTAAAGCAAACTAAGGCAGTTTGCTTCTGAAAGAAAGGGTCCACACGTGGGTTTACAGTGTTTTTAATTAATCCACTATATATTCACGCCTGCAGTTAATTTGTCTTAACTTTCCTAAGTGTTCCTTTGTAGACATGCTCTTGTGTGGTGTTTTGGTGACTGACTCTATTGACTTTCTTAAAGAAACCATGAAAAGTGAAAAATGACTTACAGATTTTTATATGTTTCCAAATACTTCACGCTTCTTGGTATGTCCAGTAGAAATATGCAAATGAGGAATTTTACACCTGTCAAGTCTGCAAGACCAGACAATACTATGTGGACACAACATGTTAGGGAGAGGGTGTGATAGTAATTAAATAGGAGAATATATACATGAATAAAGGAGGAGATAATGAGTGAAAGAGCAGTGAAGAGGAGTTAGGTGGAATGGAGATCTGGTATTGTTTGAACCTTCTCAATATTTTTTATCAAATGGTATCTAAAATGTTTGTATTCAAATAACTGCTCTCTATGTCAATAAACTGTTCTTTCTTTGGCTGTAAATCAGACAAGTCTGAATTGCACTGCTGTGTTCTGGGCATAAGTTTGCTCCTCAATATTTGTAAAATCATGCTGTGACAGGGTCTCTAGGGTGCAACCTGGATTGTGGGACTGCTGAGCCCTCCAAAACCAATCAGCCTGGGCTGTGTGTCACACTGTGATGCTGATGTCAAGCTACAAACCGCTGACAGGCACTGCACTTACATAGACATTCTCAGGCAAGGCCACACCCAACTGTGTTGCATGAATGATCTCCCAACCACTCATGAACCATCAATAAAGAGACTCCAGGCAATTCCACCCAGCTTCTCAGCCTTGCACCACGAGAACTTTGCCATCTTGCACTGGTCAGAAGCCTGGCCAGTGTAAACTCACTAGTTCACCACTCTGACCAAAAGGGTAGTGTACATGCAATAGCTCTTATTTACCTGAGCTGAGATTTTGTAAATATGTCAACCAAAACACAGCTTTAGGTAAAATCTAAAACAGGTGGATTAACCTTTGAAAGATCGATTTTAAGTGATTATACATGCTAGGCATAGAGGTCAGAGATAGTTACCTTAAGAAAATGAAAAATAAATATGCATGCTAAAAACTAAACTTGTAGACTAAGCTAAGAGTTGAATCAAACAATGACTCAGCCTGACTAGTGGTATAGCAGATTAAATTCCTTAATGTACCAGTTGGACTCCCTTTCCAGCGTGGGACCACTCATCCCCCGTTCAAAGTCTTTGTCTTCCAGATGCATCTTTTTTCCAGGTGTTGAGATGTGTGGGAGAGAGGCCAGGTGATGATGTCACTTCCCCTCTTTTATATTTTCTTCTTGCTGTGACATAAGTACGTGGTAGTTCCTGTTGGTCAAGCAGTCTCCATTGCATTCATGCTCCCTCTGAGAAATCTCTGGGATGGCCGTTGGGAGAGTGGATTCCCTTTAATGGACCATCAGCACGTCTGGCTGATCCTTTGCAATTGAAAGGTTGGCTATGGGCATCTCACAACATACTTCAGTAACACGTATAAGCTCTGCTTCATAACTTCACAAATAATGATAGCACTACACAATTCAATAAAATATTAATGTTCAACAGATTAAGACTTTTAAAATGATACCTCACAGAGTGTACTTTGTACAAAACATATTATCATAATATCACCATGGTGAATGTGGGGATTCCAGGTTGGTACTTTGAGGTACGGTGTCACACATGCACTTCATGATCATTGCAGCCCTAAAGAACCAAAGTCTTTGTGGCAGAGTTAATCGTATTTTACCAGATAAATAGTCTATGATATAACTTTCATCTGAGGTTTGACTGCTGAAGCTGAGCTTTATATTGACTCTAGTGTCCACCTCTTTCCACAGCTGCCCGACTATTGGACAGTCCCATGCATCAGGGTTCCCTTTTTTTTTTTGTGATATTAAGCATAGGTTGAAATCCACAGAAGCATTTTTAACATTAAATTATACACTCTGCCACTGGGATTCTTTTTAAGGGCTGTGACAAATCATCTCCCCAAACTAGGTTCCCAGTAGTTATGGCCTCAGGCAGTCTTAGGGCACCTGGATTAATTGATGTGTTAGCAAGTGTCTAAGGACATGTATACACTTGCCATTTAAAGCAGAAAAAGTCCCTTTTTTGCCCAAAAACCATGGGAGACCATGACTTTTTGCAGTGAAACTCAGAAGTTTCACCGAAAAAAATAAAACCACCTCCACAAGAGGTGTGAAGCTCTTACTGGTGATGCTTTTGCGGTGATGTGCAAATGAAGATACATTCTTCCTGTTTACAGAGTTTTTAGCCTCTTCAGGATATCCACAGTGCTTAGGTGACCACTCTTGCCAACAGCTCTGCTGCTCTGATGTCTGGTAAACAGATATCCACCCATGCTTTTCCCCAATACAAGTCCTATTCCCATATAGATTACCTTTGATCTCCAGGGACTTAGTTAATTCTGTAAATGATTCTTCCACTGATACCAATTGCTGTATCTGATTATGCCCCTATAAAACTCTTCAAGTATCGAAAGAGCCAAGTAATAAATGGCCATGTAGATGGACATTTATTACTTCGCTTTTATTAGATCCCCATTTTAAAGTTCTTATTGAAAAAGAAATTGGCCTGTTCCTAGAGATAAATGAACCTTCAACAGCTTCTAGCAGGCTATTGTGGGAGATGCTCAAGGCCTATTGAGAGAGAGAGTTATTAGTTTTGCATCTGCCTAGAAGAAGGAACATGGAGAAAATATGATGGCCCTTGTGAAAAAAGTAAATGAGCTTGATTTTTCTTATGCCGCAGTCCCATCTCCAAATAGGATATGATCCCTGATCAATTGTAGATATAAATTCATCAAGCTATACTTGGTACGCATTGAGTTCACCCTATTTCAACTCAGGCAGAATTTCTGGGTATCAGATGAAAAAGCAGGCAAGCTGCTAGCATACCACATCAGAGAGAAGGCATCTGCATGTAGAATTATAACCAGCCGTGACAAATATTGTAAATTATATTTATCACAAAGATATTAATAAAGAGATCTTTAATTTCAGCTCCAGTAGCCCAGCATTACTCCAAGCAGGGGATCAGTTGCTCTGTGGAGCAGCCAGTGTCACCTGGCCAGATAAGTGAGCCTTGCCAAGAAAACAGGAAGGGAAGTTTCAAAGTTCCTGGGGCTTTACAGGAGAGGGGTAGATGCTGTATTTGGATGAGAAGTAGCAAGACACTGCTTCTTTTACTGAGTCACATTCTAATTTAGCAGCCTCATCTGTGGTCAGATGCATCTCCTGCAAGAAGAACTACATCTACTGTTGCTTTCTATAATAACTAGTACACTTTTTTCTTTTAACACTCCTCATAGAGAAGAGGAGAGGGAGGAGGAAGATTTCAATGGCTAAAATGCTGCAGATGTTTGCTCCACATTTTTTGGATTGTCTTGCCAGATCATCGCCACTTGCCAACCTCCAGGGAATAGGGTAGGTGCAGGAGAATTGGGCTGATACAGCAACGTTGTTTGCAGACGTCTCAAGGAGCTTTATGCGAATCACATTCATATAGGTTGTAATTTTCTTGAGTGCTGGTGTTATAGAGAGAGGTGAAAGGGGGTGTAATAAGGGTATATAGGGGTGAGATCTGGAGAGGGGGAAGGAAGAGCCCCAAAATGCAGGTTAAAGTAAAAACATGAGGACACATAACATACATAACAAACTGACCTATTGCCAAACATGACTGAGCTCTCTTTGGTGTGTAGTGTGTTCCCATTCTCTTCTCAGTGGTAACTCCTCTTAAAAAGTAAATCATAATGAAAAAGCAGCAATTATCAAACATGAAGTGCTGTATACTAAATTAAACCAATCATTAGTTCTAGAGAGAGTGGGCTGGAGAGACACATCATCAAGGCCAGGAGCATCATCAATACCCACTATTTAAAAACAGGCGTTCTTTATTTCCCAGACAGCAAAGAAATAAAGCACACTGTAAGGATATAGAAAGGAAGCATACAGTCCACAAATGTGATATTCCTTCACCTGGAATGTCAAATATATGCCCGTATGTTATCCCCTAATTGTAATCTTTTCAGTTTGCCAAACCAATCACCGAAGAACGGGTAGTGCAGCTTGGACCACTGTGAGAGATGATGTACGTTGTGGAGATTATTTTCCCATGGCCACATGCTCTCCTTCCTTTTGTTTTACAACCAAACATTCCATTTCCATTCCCCATATTAAATGAACATATAACTGATGGGAGAAATTCACCTGCTTTACAGATTGCAAATGTATGCACTAAATAGCACAACTCTCAGTCCAATTCAGCCAGTGACTCTTCCATACAATTTTCATACTTCATGTCCATGGACTCAGGATCTGAGCTTATTGAAAATGTTAGTTTGGGGAAAGAGGCTGAAGAAGTTGACAGAGGCTTTAGTGGGGGAGGGAAGGGATGAAGCAAAAGGGGGGAAAATTGGGCAAGTAGAAGATGGAATAAGAGGAGCCGGGAAGGCAAAGAGGGAGAGTAAGGCAGGAGAGGTAAAAAATGGATAAGCAGTGGAATAGGGAGGAAGTAGGAGCTGATAGGGAAGGCAGAAATCTCTAGTCCATGTAGTTCAGCAACCCCTGTTCTCTCTTGCTCCGTTAGCCCATCCAGGGTACAGTTCCATTACTCGGCTCCTGTGCATCTTTCCATGACATCATACGAGGTGGAAAGCTGCTTCTCATCCTTCCGGCACATCACACGTCATGTCACCAGGCTTTGAGGACCCACCAGTAGCTAGATGTGGTGACACAGCAAGGTCTCTCGCTGAGACAAATTTTAAAAGATGGAATCAGAGCTCTCTGGTTCCTTCAGAGCAACAGGCAGCTGAACTGCTGCTGTGATCTCTCTGTGCTGAGCTAACACATAGATTTTGTATAATCACAAACAAATATTTCACGTTGATCTATCCAGTTAGGGATGTTGTCAAATATTTCATTGATTCCCCAACACAAATACAGGCACAAAGGCGCTAAGTATTGTTAATACACAATTTAAATAAAACTTTTTCACAGTTAATTCTCTCCCATGAGATCAGTTTAGGACAGGGGTGGGCAAACTTTTTGCCCTGAGGGCCACATTGGGTTTCTGAAATAATATGGTGGGCCGGTTAGGGGAGGCTGTGCCTCCCAAACAGCCAGGCATGGCACAGCCTCCCATCCCCCATCTTCCCCCCCACACACCCCGCTTCTCTCCCCTCCTTGGACTTCTGCCACATCCACCTCCCTCTCCTTCCTGACAGCACCCCCCCACCCCCCGGGAGCTCTGCCCCATCTACCCCCCCGGGTCTCTGTCCCCTGACTGCCCCTGGACCCCCAGCCCCTAACTACCCCCTGCCATCCCATCTAACTCCTCTTCTTCCTGATGGCTCCTCCTGGGACCCCTGCCCCATCCAACCACCCCTTCTCCCTGTCCACCCCCCCCCGGAATTTCCCCCCCTGACTTCCCCCTGCCACCCCATCCAACCCCTCCTTTCATTCCTGACTGCCCCCAGGGCATCCCTGTCCTCCCTCCGACTGTCCTGACCTCTATCCACACCCCTCCCCTCCTCTCCTTGCCCCTTACCATGCTGCCTGGAGCACCAGCGGCTGGTGGCATGGCTGCACCAGGACAGGCAGCTGCGCACTGCACAGCGCAGAGCACTGGGTCAGGCTGCAGTTCTGCCGCTGTGCTGCCCCGGGAGCTCGCAGCCCCGAGGCCCAGAGCATTGCTCCGGTGGCGGTGGCGTGGCATGCTGAGGCTGTGGGGGAGGGGGAACAGAAGAGGAGCTGTTGGGCAGGAAGGTCCCATGGGCCAGATGTGGCCGGCAGGCCGTAGTTTGCCTACCCCGGTTTAGGATGAGGCACGTTATTTTTCCTTTTTCAGTAAATCTGAGAAATTTGACAATCCATGCATGAGGCTTTGGCTTGTCAGGTCATCTTAGGAGTCTGGGACCTATGTGTGTTTGTAAATCATATTTCAAATAATCTGGCAGTCTTAGCACTTCTGTAAGAAGCCAGGGAACAAATTTTTGTGGTTTGCGTTTCTCTGCTTCTTCCAGTATTCCTGTAATTCTCAAATTATTGCAGTGAGCCTTTTCCTCAATGTCTGCCTGTTTAGATTTAGGAGAAGGTAAGTCTGCTAGGCTTTTCTTCACCTGGATAGAGAACCCTTGTACCTGATCTTCCCCTGAGGATATTTTCCTTTCTGCTTCATTCACCTGTCCTGTCAGAATTTGTAGGGAGGAGTTAATCGAGATAACAGTCAATTATATTGTGGCCATTGTGTCTTGATACCTAATGCACCTGCAGCAACTTTCTTCAGCAGAGTGTGATGGGGCAAGGCCAGATGGCTACAGAAAAGTGATGAGGAACAGATATGTTAGTCCCAGGTTATACAAATCCCTGGTACCATTTGGAACTAAATGGTGGTAGTTCCAGGTTAATCAAGACACCTGGGGCCAATTAAGAACCTTCTAGAAGGCAATAGAAATAGCTAGCCTGATTGGGACACCTGAAGCCAATCAGGGGCTGGCTGAAACCAGTTAAAATCCTCCCAGTTAGTCAGATTGGCGCGCATGTCAGGAGTTGTGGGAGGAAGTTATGCTGTTGGTGAGACTGAGTGGTAGACACCATATCATATGCAAGGAAGGAGACCCTGAGGTAAGGGTGAAGTGGAGTATTGAGGAAGTGAGGACTGCTGTGGGGAAGTAGCCCAGGGAATTGTATGTGTTCTGTTGCTAAAAGGTCAGCCATCTTGGCTGATACTATGAAGGTATCTGGACTGGAGCCCGGAGTAGAGGGTGGGCCCGGGCTCCCCGCTTTCTGTCTTCCCTAATTAATCACTGAGATTGGGAGACAACAGAGACTGTGCAAGGCAGGATAGCTTCTCCTCACTTCCCTCGCTGGCTTATGATGAAAATGGCTGAATAGGCTGTGACCTTGTCTCTAGAGAGAGAAGGGCTATGTGGAGGGTCACAGTGAGCCTCTGAGGCTAGTGAAATGCGCAGAAAATGCAGGATCCACGGAGATAAAGACAGAACTTTGTCACAAACGCCACCACAGACTTTGACTGCTGCTTGTAGTTAGTTTGGAGCTTTGGAAGTAAGTGTTGGCGAAAAGAGGGATTAATTGCAGGAACAGTCATCCTAAAAGTAGTCAGAAGGCATTGCTGCCTGTCAGAAGGCAGAGGAGAATTATACTCATTCTCATGCTCTTAAGATGCAAAACTTAATTAACAGAATATTCTGTTTCTGCACTGGCTGTTTCTGACAGTGATTAAAAGTCTGGTACGTTTACGGCACTCGAGTCATGCCTGACAGATCAAAAGTCCAGTTGTTTACAAGGATTTTTTTAAAGTTCCGTGCTCTAAGAGCAAATATATAAATAGTGAAATGATCGTGCCTCCTGGTGCTGGAGTGGTTTGTAAGTCAGGGGAATAGGAATTTGTTTTTGTATTATAGTTAATATTTGTGTATTAATGAAATAATTTCAACACAGAGTGCATACTATGCACAAAGATTTCAGATGCAGATCTTCAAAGTACAGTTAAAACAATTAAATCCTAGATTGTAGCATGGTTATATTATTTAAAAGATTCAAGACAGTATTTCTAAATCTTTCATGGACAATTATTTTTTTCTTCTACATTTCAGGTACAAATACAAATAAGTGTTTTACAAGATATTTTGCAACTTTGTGCAACTAAAAACCTACAGTACCGTGGTCCACTTAGGCCTAGAAACAAAATTCCTTCTAATGTTGGAGTTTTGTGTCTTTTGTTGCCGTGTGGGTCCTTGTAAAGTTATTTGGTTTTTCTGTTTGTAAAACTTGAAACAAAGAAGGAACACTGAACACAGTTTGTGAAAATTCTATGTGTCTTTTCTTTACTAAGTCTTTATAATGTATTACAGCATATATGGTGGTTGGAGTAGAGGACTGGGAGCCAGGAACCTTGGATTCTATTCCCATCTTTCTTACTGTCTTTATTATGTGATAGTGAATATATGATCCACTGTAATTGTGTCTCAGGTTCCCCATCTGTAAAATTGCAATAATATCCACTTCATAGAGTTTTTTGAGTCTTTACAAATATAAAGTACTTTGAGATCCCAGATTAAAGATGCTACATAAATGCAAAATAGTAGTAGCAGTGCTGTGACCAATTATTCATGTATTTATAGTATTAGTGACTTACAGGGAACTTAACACTGTGGCACTTATGCTTTACAGAATACTTCCTTTGAAATCAAATGAGAATGCCATGAGCATATGACGAGAGCATACTCTACACTCTAATTTATTTAGTGATGAAAATTGCTGTTGCTGCAAATATATTTAATGCAATTCCCTACTAGCTAATGGCTAATTACACTGCCATGTAGTCTTTACAAGTTAGATCAGGAGGGATATGGCCTTTCCTTTTCATTTGTATATCACCCACTGTCAAGAAACCACAAGGCTCCACTGTAGCTCAGCTGAACTAGGCACTAATGAAGCCAGTAGACCCACCACTGCTGTCTGAACAATTCAAATCTTGTATATTATTGGGTTTTCCCATGCCCAAAACAGTCCCCAATGGTTGGTTTATTTGTAAACCAGGGCAGCCTTAGCAAATATGATTGTGTGGGATGGTTTTCCAGTGAGAGTCACGGATGAGATTTGCATCCACTCCTGGTTAGTGGCAGCTGGAGTATTGACACCCTGCTATACCTAAGGTAAAAGGAATGCTGACTAGATCATACTCACTTTCCAGAAAAATCCACCTCACTTTGGTGTTATTAGACCAAACATTTCAAACTCATTTCCTTTGTGGTCTTTGCTCCCATGGTGACTAATTACTTCTGCCCAGTTATGGATAAGGGCCACTAGTTTGTCCAAGGACCTGCCTCTACTACCTTCTCATGTAATTTAGTTGAGTTCCTGTTAAATTCCCATTGTGAGCCTCACTTTTTACCATTGACATGGTTTTGAAATAAAAGGGGATTCTGTGAGTGTTTGATAGCAACCAACTCCACAACACACTAGGAAGAAGGATAGATATGAACTTTTTGACTGTCCTAGGAAATTTTGCTACACCATCAGATGCACCCCTAAGAAGCTCTCCAACTGCCATTTGTCAATGGGTTTCACTTCATGGTCTAGGGATCATCTATAGCAGCTGAGGTGGGGTTCCTGATGTCAAAGGTCCGAGTTACGTATTCTCTCGAAGGAGAGCCCATGAGAGAAGGTCTTAGTGGATTGTCAGAAATTGGTACTGGATAAGTAAGAGCTCGATTCCCAGAATAAAAAGCTCTTTCCATGGGGTGGAGTGATACACCTTGACTGTGTTGAGCTGTCTTGGTAATGAATCATTACAGGATGATGATCTAGGGCAAAATTTTCCAAAGTGCATAAGTCACTTAGAAACCTAAATCCCCTTTTCAAAGTGGTTTAGGAATTTAGGCACCTGAGTCTCATTGAAGGTCATTGAGACTTAGGCTCCTAAGTTATGTAGGTACATTTTAAATATTTTACCCCTAGCTCATATTTCTTCTGGTCTGTCTGTGAGAACTGATACTGAGGCTCAAATCAATCCTAAAATATATACTCGTTCCCTAACTATAGAGTGTTTGGTGTGTCCCATCTTCTAGTCCTTATAGACTGTTCACTCACCTGAAGTACCCCAATGATAGTGATGAAGTAGCTTGGAATAAATGATACTTGAAGAGCCTGGAACTAGCCACTCCTACTAGCTAAATGGATCCCTTAAGATCTGTGAGGAAATGTATGTTGTGTACTTACAGTAATAACAATGATAAATGATAAAAGCTTCTCCACTGGTCCAAGGAACCAGATAAGTTACCAGTGAACAAGAGGATATTGCAATTAATAGAAAAGGATGACAGGATTGTATACATGTTGAATAGAATGGTGGAGTGACAGTAATCTGTAAAGATATTTCTATACAACAAAAGAAAACCAGCAGCTGGCCCATGCCAGCCACATGTGGACTATGTCCCAGAGCTCAGGCTCCAATCCAAGCCTGGAATTCTACACAGCAATGAAATAGCCCAAGCCCCAGGAGCCTGGTTCATCTAGCATGGGTTAGCCATTGGTGGCTAGTTGCTGTATGGACATACTATAAATGTGAAGTGGCTATGGATTGACTGTGCAAACAAAGGATGACATCATGGCCTCATTGAATGAAATGGCAATTTTGTTAATGACTTCACTGGGGCTAGAATTTAATCCCAGTTTTGGGGAATTCTCCATTCAGAGCGAAAAAAAACTTTATTAAGAAATTGTATATTCTTATTTATGACACCAACTATCCTTCCTTCCTTGAGTTGACCCTATTCTCTTGGTGCACTATTTGTAAGCCACTTGAAATAGGTATCATAGGCTTGTTTTTCAAAAGTGCCGATCACTCAAATCTCCAGTTTAAGTCAGTGGAAGCTGCAACGCTGGGAGAGTTTTCGGCACCTCTGTAAATCGCAAATTATGTCTTTATTAAGTGGTGCCCTTGGACACTGTAAAACAATAAATAATAATAATTATAAAACTCATGAAGAAAAAAAAGCCAGCAACATTGCTATCTGTGAGTAAACATAATGGGGCTTGAAAAAAGAGTGCTTTAGGCTGGCGTTCACTTCTTGTAATATATAGTCCCTTATTACCTCCAGGAGTTGGTGGATATTTGGCTATTGTGGTATGGTGCACACGCCCTACTGAACTGTCCAACAGTTATTTCCTGCCTGGTTAAGACACTCATCCTTCATGGAATGGTCTTGTGGTTAAGGCAATGGATTGGGACTCAGGAGATCTGGCCTTAATTCTCCACCACAAACTCCATGTGTTAACTTAGGCAATCTTTGTGTCTCAGTTCCCCATCTGTAAAGTGGACATAAGAGGATAGTTGTCTGCCTCACAGAGCTGTTGAGAGGTACCTGGATACAGTGATAATGAGCACCGTATTAAAACCTCAATAAATTAATCATTGAGGGACTCTGGTATATTGGTTATTAGCAACCCTCCAACAGTGAAGAGCTAGGGCAAGTATGTGTTTGACTGTTCTTTAGACTTCTGTCTTTCTGGGATTTGGAGTGATTCTATGCAAAAACATTTATTCAGAAAACAGGAGCGAACTATTCCCTGGCCACAGTCTGTCATAATGTATAGATTCATTCTTCAGCTGTAAGTGAAAGAGGAGAACGTGTTTTCTAATATTGCTGCAGGATGTACATTTATTTGGATTGACATATAAAACATTATTTTAGTGATTTGTTTGATGTTTGTGCATGCCGTTGATTGATTAAATGGGGGTTGTACTGCTTGTGGAAATTTTTTGAAGGGAACCATTACGATTATCATCCAAATTCATGACTAGTTTAAGTAAGACTTCAGTGGACTGTCACGTGGCCTGTTATTCCCAAAATTATCACTAAGGCCAATAATGTGTCTGATTATGTAATATAACCATTGAGTTGAAGTGGATCCATGTCCCAGAAGCAGCAGAGTCATTGCAGTTTCACTGCACAAATATCAAGAGAGACAAGCTGCCTTTGTGGGGGACACTGAAAGTTTTTCTCTCCTGTGCTGTGTAGAGCCCAGTGCTTCTGAGGCTCTCTGTGCAACTATGGTTAAGTATTAGATAGGACAAAGGCCAAGAAGATCTGCTGCTGCTGTATGAATTCATTGTCCCCCAATCTACCCAAACCCCATTTGGCATTTTCTTCCCCATCCCAATATATCCGCACAAAGTAATAGGAATAAGTTAGGGTTACGCAGAGCCTTTTAGCAATTGGACTAGAGTAACCTCTACATAAAGTGGCTCTATGTCTCATTTTGGCTGGGATACTCCCTTTTTAAACCCTCCCTAGGGTGTTCTGAATTTTTTTGGAAAAAGCAGGGTGCAGAGGAACATGAAGAGGGGTGAGCGGCGATGCCAGCCCTGTAGGGGACATGGGGGAGAGGCCGAACTTCAGTGGGGGAAGGCATGGCTCTAGCAAGGAGCGACGTCAGCCCTAGCCTCACACAGGTGGCAGGCAGGCTCAGGTGAGCAGCAATGCCAGCCCCAACCTTTGGGAAATATGGTCACCCTATCCAGTATGTGCGTGGCTGCTCACCCGAGCACTGCTGGTTCCCAATGTGGAGAGAGGGCTTAGGTCATCCCTGCGCTGGAGAACTTGGGCAGCCCTGCGCAGTGTCCTGTTTTGCCTTTGGAAAATATGGTCACTCTACCTCTACAAAACTGCTCTGCACCCTGGGGAGAGCATTCTTTTTCCCACTCCTTGAGGAAATATCCTCCATCCAACCTATTACTGGGGACTGGGTCCTTGAATTTAACTCTTATTGAGCAGAGTTTTGTAGGCAATAAATCTGTTTAATTTCTTTTCAAACTTTAAACTAGAGAAAGTTAGACCTTGTGGAATAAAACATGGTTACACCAGTTCTAAAGATTGCCTGCATTCTAAGTCCTCAGTTTCTTTTAAATATCTTGACTTAGTGTTTAACTGCTGAAGTGAACAATTTATATGATCTCTGTTGTAAGCCTTTACTTAATCAAATCCTTGGTGGTGACTTAAATCACTGAATAGGATTACTATTCCTTCATACAGAGAAGGTAAATTTAATTAAAATGTCAGTATTACCTAAATGCAATTATTTTTTTCTCGAGCATGCCAGAGATTATTTCAGAGAGCTTTTTTTTTTAAACATTGGAAGTTACTATGACTAAGTGTTTTAGAAAGAAAAGGATTGAGAGTCATTGTCTGAGGAGTTTTTGGCAACTTGTGTACATTAGCCCCATCCATCCATCACTTACGTGCACTCTGAGTTCATCCTTTTTTATTTTTACACGGAAATACTGAAAAATATTAAAAAATGGGAATATATCAGATTAACATTAAAGTTATCCAGGCTATATCGTTGTCGTTTGTCATATTGTGCTACTCCGAGGAAGGCAGGATTGTGTTCTGTGTGCCTTTGAATTTTGTGTAGTCCTACTCTGGTGCATAGATATTTGTTTAAATTCTCCGTATATAACTATTGCAAGATGCAATATTTTAGACTGTTAGGTATAATAAGATAGTATCTTTATATAGTGTATATATATACTATAGTGTATATGTGTGTGTGTGTGTGT
>ML677336.1:5507161-5712577 GCA_007922305.1 Dermatemys mawii | reverse complement strand
CTGTTAGGTATAATAAGATAGTATCTTTATATGAGATCACTCTGTCCAGAATGAGCTGGAAGCTGCCTGCTCTTGAAGAGAGAGAGAAAGAGCGCAATAAAAAGACAGCACAATCTTTGATGTAGGTTTGACTACTGTAATCGGGGTTCAATTAACTATTATGGTAATAGTAATGTCTACTGTTTATAGGAAGATTGAGTATTTTAGAGGTATCCTTCCTATCCTAATGAATTTGAAAGGTTGTGATGTAAAGGGAAGTTGTCAATATGAAAATCACATTCCTAAGTGACTGAAAGAG
The DNA here is from genome assembly GCA_007922305.1 of Dermatemys mawii. Taxonomy (NCBI): domain Eukaryota; kingdom Metazoa; phylum Chordata; order Testudines; family Dermatemydidae; genus Dermatemys; species Dermatemys mawii. The sequence continues at coordinate 5,712,279 of ML677336.1, read as the reverse complement.
ATTAGAGAAATTAAGTTGATCAAAGTGAAGGTTAAGTTGTCTTGATTGTTCTCTGAAAATACCTATATGGAGAGAAGCTTTCAAATAGTAGAGGCCTCTTTAGCAGAGAACGGGCTTGTCCAGATGGTGGGTTAGGGGATGCACGCTAAAGGGGTGTTGATTTCTACTGCTCAGTAAAGGCACTAACTGTTCCCTTGTTCTCGTGATTTAACGTAAAATGCACTAGGGAACATTTAGTGCACACCAGTAAGGTCTACAAGGACCAGTTAATACGTGACACATTAGTGGATGTTAAAAATCACACACCCCTAGTGCATATTACTACGCTGTGTAGACAAATCCAAAGATACAACAAGATACAGTATTGCCAGCTCCTGCATTTTGGTCACGAGACTCTCACTACTTGCTATCTTCTTAAAGCTTTGGCTCCTACAGTTAAGTGATTACATTTGCATCTCAGCTCTTTTTTTCTTTTTTTAAATGTCTCTAGCATTTGTGGTTGCAAAGAAAAGCTTGAAAATGTGATCTAAAGTTTGTTCAAAAGGTTCAAAAAGCAGAAGGTAAATACCCTCCCCCGCAATTTTTTTTTAAACACCTCATTATTTTTAAACCAATCTCAAAATTTTGGAGGGTCTAACTTTGAATGCTTTTGGTTAATAATATTGAAGACCAAGGGCTGTGAGGATAATTCGCCGCTGAACTACTTAACAATGGATGTGAGGATTCCCCATCATGTAGTTTTTAAATCAAGGTTAGATGTGTTTCTAAAATGGCGGTTCTCAAACTTTGTTGAACGTGACCCTTTTTTCTTCTCCAGCCTCGTGGTGCGACCCTTGTATGTCCGCCAAAATGCTGCCGAATTGATTCCTTCCACATCTGGCGGCTTTTCAGTGAACATGCACGCGCTTCGCATGGTCCAATGAAACCGGAAGAAACTACTTCGGGAGCTTTTCAGTAGACACTTTGAAGTGCACGGCATGTCCTCTGAAAAGCCACCGAATGCAGAAGGAATCAGTTTGGCGGCATGCCAGTGGCTCCAGGAGCTTGTGATCCCCCCTGGAAGTAGCTGGTGACCCCCAGAGGGTCACGACCCCCGGTTTGAGAACCTCTGTTCTAAAAGATACAGTTGAGCTCAGCTAGAAATTGTGGACTCGATATACACATTGTTGTCCATGTGACAATTTCATGTCCTGAAAAGATGAACTTTAAAAGTCAGTCAAACATTTCAGTCCTAAGGCTTTAAAAAGTTTTTGAACGCATTAACTTTATGTGCCGTCAACTAAACCATCATCAAAGAAAGATTTTAGTATTTCAGGAAAAGAAAATGTGGGAAGCCTCTGATTTAATATAGCCAAAATCTAGAGCAATTTTGCTGGTACTGAACCTTGGGGGAGGAGGGAAATTAATAATAGAACAGCTAGAGCACTCTAAACTATAGATACGCTAGAGGGCCTATATAATACTGGCCAACAGTTATTCTGTTATGTTAATTGTATTACATTTTCGGTAATAAACTTCTCTCAAATTAAAGAAAAATCTGGTAGTCTTTTGCTGATATTTGTGTTATGTTTCTGACTATTCTAAACCCTTTTTACAGAAAAATGAGAAGGACTTTTCATTAACTGCAATGCATCTTGCCTGTCTGTCCTATACTGCACATGATTCCAGAAAGGCATGAAAGCTTTTATAACAGAATGTGACAGTACTTACTGAATATTAGTATCTTTTCAGACACTTTCCTCTGTATTCTATTTCTTTCAATAGCTAAGAAACCTTTCCAGCCTGGATCTACGTCATATCACAGAACTGGATAATGAAACTGTGATGGAAATAGTGAAGAGATGCAAAAACCTTAGCTCCCTCAACCTCTGTCTGAACTGGATCATTAATGACAGGTAACTTAATTATACTATCTAACAGCAGTAAATCTCAAAAATGAAAAGTTAACCCATTGTATTGAATAATTGTAGTCAGTGATGATTCATTGCAGTTTGGATGGAAAGAACTTCTAAAAGCAAGCAAATTGTTTTTCAAACTGTCATCTCTGACTATGATGGGTAAATCATCTAGACCCTTATTTTTGGATGCATCTGTCATATTTTTTAACAGTAGTAACATTCTCTTATAAATGAATGAGAGCACTATTCAGTTTTTCTAGTAGATAAAGTCAGAATGTGCTCCTTGATTTGGTTGCTTGAGATATAGAATTCCTGTTTTGACTACTTCTGCAAACAGTATTGAAGCATATAATTAAGAAAATATTCATTCTCTCTCTCTCTCTCACACACACACACACACACACACACACACACACACACACACACACACACACACACACACACACACACATCTGTATCTATGACTATCTTAATTAGTTTTCTGATTTTTCTTGAAATGTCCAACAAATTGATTTTTAACTTCATTAAATTTTACTGATATTTTCTTTTTAATTCGCACCAGTACCAATTCAATATTGTGTTAGAATTTTTATGGGAAAGCGAGTAAAACTTTTTTGGATAAAGGTGGTCTTGCTCTCCCTTTGTCTTTATTTTTCAATGTCTACCATATGTTTGTGATGTACAGTATCATCATAGACCACTAACATGCATACCAATTATACCTCAGATTCTGTCATCCTTAGGCTGAGTAGTTAATTCCTTTGATGCTCAAACTTGGAGAACACACGTAGTAACATACTTTCTGAAGTGAATGTCGGTAGATGAATTGGGACATACAATTAGTGACAACAATTTTTACAAAAAAATTTCACTTTTTCACAAAAGTGAAAACAAAATAATGTGGCGTTAGAATAAAATATAGAATATGTAATTCTAGAAACAATAGAAGTTTAGATTTAAAAATTGTTTGACTATAAATGTAAATAATTCAAAGGAAGAAAGGATGATAGTGAACTGGGTCAGAACAAGAAGCCTGTGAAAAATAACATATAGGAGAGGAAATGACCTTTCTTATGTTACTCTCAAAATGGAGAAAAGAGGATTTCGTCCCCAAGTGTAATTACCTCTGCTTTGCTTGTAATAGAGCAATACTGTATTTTTTTCCTTCATTTGGAAAGGATCTATTGAATCTGTGAACCAGGCTCACCAGCTGTATTGTGGTGTTTCAAGAACAGATTGTTTAAAATTCTCACTCTTCTGATACACAGCTGTCACTCCATTCATTGTTCTCACATTATAGCTAAAGTATGTGTTTCAGTGATCTAAAGTTGGAGACCTCTTTTAATATATATTGCAGTACATAGGCACTGTACAATGAAGTAAATTAAGGATGCTATGATAAACTTTAAAATGTCCTTGCTTGTGTGGGTTTAACTCAAGCACTTAATATTATTATACTTTAGATTGTTTGATTGCATTTAATTGTAATAGTTCTTGTTGCTTAGAAAAATTTACTGTACAGTGCCAAGTTTGTTTATCTGAATGTATCAATGGAAAATTTTAGAATAACAAAGGAAAACTATAGAAGAAAAATGTAAAGTTAGAAGAACAGAGTGATTTTTTTGTTTTTAATTACATGCTTACACATACTATTTATCAGGATTAAGAAATATTTCTTTTAAATAAATCGGCATAAATCTAATTCTTCACATCAAGTTTAATTACAATTTCAACATCTTTTGCATGGAGGGCAGAAAAAATGTGCTGTTGTATTTAAATCTTTCAAATGACTACTGTTGTCTATTAATTTTTTGTTGTTATGCATTGATTTCTGTTCATAAATACTTTATGCTTTACCTGCAGTTTTTCATCATCAATATGTAATTGTGATACAAAACAGACAATGATTATTTAAATTAATTTCTAAGCAAATCTTTTTGTGTTTGTTGAAGAATTATTAATACTTGGCACAGGCAATAGAAAGTTGTTGCCAGTTGAAATGCATATGAATGAATTTTAACTGTCATAAGTAAGATGAAGTGCTGCGATATATTTTTATTATTCCAGAATCGTGATTCAATCACTTGACATTAACCTTAGCACATAAACATAAATTAAATGTAAGTTGAGCTTACGGAAAAAAGTCTGATACTGAAGTATTCCTCCCAACTATCAAAATTAAGCTTCTAGGCTATTATGCACAACTCCCATTAATTTCAGTGTGTGTTATGCATCTGAACCCCCTAGTCAGCTTTGAAAATCTCTGCCATAGTTTTTTCTTGGAGCCTCTAAAATCGTTGACTTTGTTTTTGTTAATACAACATTATACATTTTTTTTTCAATTTCACATCCTGTTTTGTAGAAAGGGTACTTTTCTGTGGCATTAGGCTAGAGATACCACATTTTCTGAAGTTTGTCTGGCACACTGAATTAATTGTTTTAAGAAGCTTCATGTGAACAATCCTCCCTTATTCTGATGTCTGTAGTAATCTGTATCTTGGCCAGAGAGAGATGCTGGAAAACAAAATCTGTTTTAATTATACTATGGTCACAAATGCTACTTCCTCCCTGGCTTATGTAATTTGACAACTGATTTTAGATTTCCTCTATTATTAATGTGTTTGATGAACAACATTAGTATGGGGGCTCTTAAGAAGGGCAGCTGCCACTTTTGTAAGTTGGTTTGTTTGAGGGTTTTAATATGGAAACAGAAACAATGAATGCAGAAACCATAGTATGGTTAAATGCAGAACCTGCAACTTCATTTCATAAATAAAATCTAGCTGAGATAAACTATCCCAAACTACCTGGAAGGGCTGTTCCAAGGGCACTACCTACCTACTACCCATACACTCCTATGACACCAAGGGCCTTGATATAATATAAACAGAGAGGGTGTGAAAGCCTTCCCACCTCTTCAGCCACCTCTTCAGCCTCGCAGGGGCATGTGAAGAGGAGACACAGGAAACACTTCTTCAGCTTCTTCCAGCCAGGATCTTCTGTCTCAACTGAAGGGTGTCTTCACTATTCCAGCTCCACCAATGGCCCACCCCAGCTAGTGGGGTGAGCATTTCTGAAGAACTTTCTGTTTTTGCCAACCTTTAGAAATCTGGTGTTGCCTTTTCCTCTCCTTAGCATCTGCGTATTGGCTTTCGCTAGTTGTACCTTGCCTGATCAAAAGTCAACCTGGATATACTGCCTGGGATTCTCCACACTTTTGTGGAACATGATTGTTTATCACTTTACCATATGCGTGTGCTAATACCTTAGCAGGGTAGGATGCATAGCCTCTTTCTTGAAATTGTTAAGTGTCTGTGTATAGTTTAGCTTATTTGTGGTACTATGAGAAAAATGAGATTTCTTCTTTCCTCCTTGTCTACCTCCTCTCAAACCTAAATATTTATGAGCTCAATTTATAGAGAGATTGCATCCCAAAATTGCACCCAGATTGAAGTCTCAGGGCTCCAAGTTACTGGTCCAGCTAAAGATCAGATATTTGAATGTACTGGTATGCTTTAGAAAAGCGTGAAATGGATAGAAGGTTCCTGGAAGGTATAATACACAGTATCATAGAATCATAGAATATCAGGGTTGGAAGGAACCTCAGGAAGTCATCTAGTCCAACCCCCTGCTCAAAGCAGGACCGATTCCCAACTAAATCATCCCAAACAGGGCTTTGTCAAGCCTGACCTTAAAAACCTTTAAGGAAGGAGATTCCACCACCTCCCTAGGTAACCCATTCCAGTGCTTCACCACCCTCCTAGTGAAAAAGTTTTTCCTAATATCCAACCTAAATCTCCCCCACTGCAACTTGAGATCATATTATATTATATTATACAATATATATTATAGGATGTATTGTAGTGTAATATATATTGTAGTGTATATTGTAACTATGTGAAATTCATAACTCGCCACCTTCTGAAAGAGGGAAATGGGTTTATTTCAGATAATATAAGATTGGTGCACACTGGGAGTATGAGCATTGTATAAATCCTTAATAGTTCTAACCACTAATTAGAAGTAGGGGAACTGCTCCTCAAAATGTACTCCTTCCTATTGGATTTTCTCTTTTTCTAGGGCTGGGATTCCTTATAGTGTGCCATGTTATAAAATAGGAATCCTTATTGTCTTGTGCTTCTTTCTGGAGCATCTCAGCTTGAGAGAATGGCTTTTTGTGGTTGGAGCCCTGGGACTGAGAGAAACATTTCCCAGTCTCACTATTGCAGAAGAAGGTAGGATTATATTTCCTGTCTCCTAGTAGATTGGAGAAGAAATGGTCTTGCAAGTTTGATAGCCCTTTTGAGACTGAGAATAGGGAAAACTGACCATTTCCTGAAGTTCAAGAAAGGAACAATCAGCAATGTCCTGAAGTGTTTGGATGGAGGCTTACTGATGCCTCTAGAAGACAACACTAAGTATGCAAACAAAGGCAGGAGCTGTTGTTGTTTTGGAGGTAGGTAGTGTCCTATGAGAGAAATAATTTAGGTGAGTTTAATCAATTTTGTATCAAAGCTAGTGAGTTTTGCTGCTTTTGTACAGAGTTTTACTTAGAGGATTTGGATTTATTTTTGTAAAACAAAAATTTAAAAGCGAAACTCTGGAAGTGTTGAAAAGGTGCAGCCAAATATACCAGTAAAGTTGCATGTAATCTGGCTGACGAAAAACTAGACTTTTTGTTCATCTTTAAGATATAACGGTGAATAACCATGAAATGCATTTGATGTGAAACAGCAGTGAAATGAGGACAAACACAAGGATGAATTTTAAGTGGCGGGCCACAATTTTTATTAATCTTAAATACAAGGGAGGAGCACTACCTACCCATGACCCACACACTCCTATGCTAGGCATTTAGGTGGTTCCAATGTAAGTGTTACAGGGCTCCTACCATATAACCTGTAACTTGTGTGATAGGCTCTCCTCAGCCTACACTCCAAGATTTAACTTGCTCTGAATCCAACACACATACCCCTGCAGGAGGAACCAAGGGTTCAGAAGGGAGGGGACCTCAGCTCAGGAAAGCCACAGAGTCTTACCTTACTCCATGAGCCCAGGGCACATCACTAAAATCCCAGGTCTTTCACCTCTGGGAATGGTTTATTTTGTAATTTTAACTGTACAGGAAACCAGATGTAAGTCGTGATGAATTAAGGACTCGATCAAGTACCTCAATTAAGTACCAAGTTCATTTTACTTAACCTACTGTGGCTTGAAAGCATGTGCAAAGAAGGCGTAAAATTCCCTGGCCCATGGGAGAAAAAATTCCTTCCTGACCCCCAAATTGACAAGCCCTGCAGCATGTGCGAAGCCAGATTCCCATTCCTAGTTTGGGGTGGGTGGGGTGGGCTGCTGGAATGGAGTTGAAAGATGCTCCCTATTGTCCCTGCACCAGGTTAAATCCTAGGAGCTGAGGAATTCTGGCCAATCAGCACCCGTTTCCCCAAACTGGTAAATGGGTGCCAGAGGAGTTACCTGGTGTCCCTCAGTGAGTGTCTCCCTCCCTCACTGCTGAGCCTTTCACCACCAGTCCCACAAAGTTCCTCCACCTGTGGAAGTGAGTGAGTGGCATTTGCATATTCTTTGGCAAAAGCTAATCTAAGTTTGTAAAACTGCATTTCAGATGCAAAGTATCTTAACCTGGAATCACTAGTACTGTGTTAATGCAATAGTACATCTACAGTATTAATTCTTCCTGGCTACACAGTGCCATCTCCTATTATGCTGAAACCAAGGCATTTCTTGTTTTCAGGAATTTAAGCCTTCAGTGTGCAAGACTTTCACATGTCTCATATACCCTGTAAATCATCTGCACATGCGGAAACTCATAAGATGTATTGATTATTTTTCATGTTTTATTAAAGCAATTTTGTCACAAGAAGCCTGTGTCTTCAAGGCAAGCATAGAGAAATACATTCATTTTCATTTTTACCTACAGGAAAAATATGTTCACTTAAGATAACTTTGAATTAGTTTTAATATGTAAAGAAAATAGGTTTCTTGTCATGACAAATAAACCAGTCTGTCAGAAGCTGAGGGCTAAACAGGAACTTGAAAATAGTTTATTTTAAAATGGCTTATTAGGAAAGTCTAAATGTGTTGAATACCTGAGTAGGTATTCAAAGTCATTCTGAACTTGCACAATATATTTATATATATCCATTAACAGACAGACTTGGGGAAAATGGTCAATATAGATTATTAGGTCATCTTGTATCCATACTTCATAATCTGATGTGTACAAAGAGGAAATCTCTGTGGTTCTGTAACACACTCTGACACTTTCTTTAAATATTTCTGTGGACCCCAATATTTTCTGCTTGCTTTCTTTTTACATCAAATTTCAGTTGATTCAATAAAAATGGTGACATTAGGAAATAAAATTAATGGGGGATTTGAGGAAGTGGTGGTTTACTAAATGTTTGCAGAGTGCCCCATAGTATGTCATTTTCCAAGAAAGGTTTTGCGAACTTGTGTTATGTGTTATATCTATAAATGATCAAGTATCTGGCAGCAGATAATCTATTATTCTTTTGTAAAAGTCATGTCATAGTGCACTTGGAATTGCAGTTCATGTTAATTTCAATATTACTTAATTCACCTAGAGATAAGTTTAAAAACTATACAAATGAAACAAAACTATATACTCAATATGGCACACACAAAGTAGATTTTGTTTTCCAGAACTTTTAGTTTATCTCAAACTCAGGTGCTCTGGAAAGAAGAGATGTAATTTTCACTCAAACTTTTGGAACAAGGCTTGAGCGATTTTTGTTTTTCCCCCTCCATAAATGGCAATGAAATCTTTGGCATATTACAGACTGCATAAATTGTCTTTCATGCTGAAATACTTTATTGGTAGTATTTGCACTACAGATGTTCTGTCTATGTCTGTTGTGATCAACATCGGTTTTGAATGGAGAGGGAACAGTACAGGTTTTTGTTTTTATTTTGAAATCATTACTAGACAGTTGAGGCAAATAATTTTCATTGGTGTGACTTTGTTTCTCTTAGCGAAGTGCATGTTGTACTTTTTCCATTGTATAAGAAAAGACAGAATCAGTGATCATGAGAAGAGTAGCCACTGAAAAGATATAACTGAAAATGGAAGCTGAGGTAGAACTCAGCAGAGCTGAATTTTCAGTAAATCCACTAAGTGCTCAAACAGAGTTTTTAGTTCTGTCTTATACTTCCTTTCTAAGAAAATTGTGGGCAGTTGCATATTCATTTTTGCAAGCCATTAACTATAAGGACCTATCTGCATGACAAAATAGTCAATATTAGCGGACACTACTACAACACAGTAGTGCCCCAAGCATAATTAGAACCAGTTTGATCCTGCTTGTGTAGATTCTACCAAATAATGTTATAATCATGACTCCGTAGAGTTGTAAAAGAGTTTTGTAAAATAACAACACTGCGGGTACTACCATGTTATTACCTAAAGTAAATTGTTATTACAGCCATAACTACAATAGGGAAATATCTGAGCAATTTCCCATTGCTGTTCACACAGGTTCATCTGAACTAGTGTTAATAACTTTGGGAGCCTGAGTGGAGATAAGGCTTCTTTTCAGACTGTCAGTTGCATTTGTCGCAACCAGTGCTAATGATAACCAGATGATAAAGTGCTGAAAATGGAGTCAGCAGCTCACTTTGCTAATGCTCCCAAAGTTGCTAATGACTGGCTCAGCTAAAATGGTGTTGGCAGTGGTGAAAAATGAGGCACTAGAACAATAACTAAGCTGTTACTCTCAGGTGTCTACTAAAATGTAGAATCAGTAGATACTAGAAACAATCTTAAGTGCCTAAAAATCTATTACATGTAATTAAACTAAAGCTGCTCCTTTTGAAAGAATAAGTTACTATATCCTGATGTTGAAGCATTATTTTAATAAAACACATTTTAATTCAAATGTACATGGCTTTCCTTGCACCATATTTTTACATGCGAAAGAGAATATAAGCTCTCTTTATCAGTGGTCTGCTGTATGATCCCTAAAATCTGCAGACCTCCAAATAGCCACCCTGCAGCAAAAAACTTCAAGACCAGACTTCAAAGAGAACCTGCTGAGCTCCAGTTCATCTGCAAATTCAACACAATCAGGTCTGGACTTAATATTGACTGTGAATGGCTCGCCAATTACAAAAGCAGTTTCTCCTCTCTGAGTGTTCACACCTCCAGATCACCTGTTGGAAGTGGGCTTCACCCCCCAGATTGAATTTACCTTGCTTTTTTGCCTGCTATTTATACCTGCCTCTGGAGATTTCCACAACGTTCATCTGATGAAGTGGGTCTTAGCCCACGAAAGCTCATGATCCCTAAAATCTGTTAGTCTATAAGGAGCTTCAAGACTCTTTGTTGCTTTTGCATATATTGGTACAGACTGGATTTTCCAGAGACGAAAGAAAGGACTTTGGGTAAAGTCCTGAGTTTAAACTCAGGGCTCTTGTTCCTGATCCAGCAGACAAACAGGACACTCTGTCCAGGAGGAGCCTCAACCCTAGCATTAGGGTGTAACAGTTCTCTAGCTGCTGACGGGCACCTCCTACTGTGTGGATACTGAAAAATGCTTTGGGAACCCCATTTGCCTATATGTGCATCTCTGTGATATAAATTGGGTCATACAGTCTATTTTTGTTTGAAGAGAACGAGGCTCTTGGCTCTCACTGCCCTAGTCCCTTTAGTGCGGTCTCAGACTCCCTAACCCGAAAAGGGAGGGGATAGGGGTGCCAGCCTCTATCTTGAAGCTTGCCCATTTTCCCCTACCGGATCAATATACCAGGGCCATTGTCTCCTTATAGGCGGAGTGATGGTGAGGCTGGTGAATGACCTGTCTTAGGGCAGTTCCCCTAAAGGCTTCCAGGGAACTGTAGAACCACTTTTTGCTTTCCCCCAGCTGCTGGGAACTTCCTGCTTTTAAGCCTTATTCCACAGCAACTCTTTAACCCCTTTGTCACTAGTATGGGGTTTATAAAGGTTTGGAAAATCTTTAACTTACTAGGGCCCCATGGATGGGATTACCTCTGATGAACTTTTAGCATGCATATGGGAATGTTTATTGGTTTTTTATATATTTTCTCTGTAATGTTTTTATCTTATGAATAAATATGGCTTAGAAAGAGAAAAGCACAGAAAGAGTTATGTGGTAACTTTTAACTGCTGGCAACACAGTGTTAGTAGTGCTCAGAGAGAGAGAAAAGCACAAGTACTGCTTTTGGGAAGACTGGCTTTGTAGGGATTTCACAGTGTGAGGAAAGGGGCTGTGCAATTTTAAGCCCCACCTCCCCACCCTCATCAGAAGGGAGAGAAACATGAATCTCTGCCCAAGAGAGGTGATTGCTGGGAACTGGAAACCTGAAATGAGTGTCCTCAAGGGAGCACTCAGAGGGAATACAGTGCAGTTACCTGAAAATGTGACAGTGTATTGTTCAAAAAATTGCTTATTCTCTGAGAGTATCATACTACTGTGCTTAAAGTAAATTTAGAAGAACTTTTACAACTTAAATCTCTCATAACATAATTAGTTAATGAGTATCAAATATTTCAAACTTTTAAATTTGGAGATAAAGTCTGACCAGTCGATAGAATACTTTGGAGGGGCTCCCACTTTATATTGTTTTATTCAAAAGCTGTTTTATTTTGGAGATTGAAACTGTCTGTGAAAACAGTGCCTTTGTGATGAATACAGAGGTTGCATTAATCTAGAAGGTAAAGTAAATGGGGAAGAAACAAAGTGTTTGTTTCTTTACTATTAAAAACAATTGGCGCTTTGCCATTGAATTCAGTGGACATAAGATCTGGCTCAGAAGTTTAAGCCAAATGTTAAAAATGCTCATATAATTAAGACACATGTAGGATCAATGAGACAAGAGGAATCAGTCAGGAAACTATCACAAGCATTTTCTGGCAAACATAAAATTGCTGGATGAGAAATTTGTCAACCTGACTTTTGTTAACAGAGAAGTATGAGGCACATTAAGTAAGGACAAAGTAAAGACAACTTCCCCAGAACACCAGTCAGCCTAAAAGACCAATGCATGTGCTTTTTCTTTAACGATTTGAATAGCATATTGCCAGCAGTTACAAGTTACCACCCAGCTCCTTCTAAGTAAGCACATATATTCTTAAGATAAAAACATTACAGAAAAAGCATAAAAACAGATATTCCTTTACACACACAAATAGCTCATCAGAAGTTATTCATCAGTCTTATGGGGACCTAATAGGCTAAAATCTTTCCGAACTTTCTAGATGTGTGCCCCCCCCCCCCCAAAAAAAGAGAAAGTGCTGTCCTGAGTCAGGCTATTTATCCAAAAGTCCTTTCTTTGTCCCTTGATCTCTGAAGAGTCTAGTTTCCACTAGTATCTTTCTCTCTGGGGTTATTACAGTTTGGGTCATTTTGTCTTAATCACCGGCCACTATTTTTGGTTCCTGGTGGAGCTGTAGTAGACCTCCCCCATGAAGTAGAACACAGTCATACATAAACCATTCATTTAATACAATGGACTCCAAAGATACTTCAACTTAAATTCAATAAGGATATGGGAGGAAGTTGCGATATCTGTCAGATGCCTTCAGGCATATTTGGTTGGAGGCCTTCAGTAACCGCGCTTATTTGGCCTGCACATGCGCTTCAGAACTCCTTCTGCCCTGTTCTGAGGATATATAGAGCTGCACAGGCAAACCATCCTCAGTTCCTTCTCAACTGCTCTATGCCCTAAGACAGAGTATCTAGCATGCCTGCTTTAGTTTTTGCATCTTTTACAGAAGGAACTGAGGATAATTTGTCCATGCAGCTCTATATATCCTCAGGATGGGACATGAAGAGGTCTGGAGCACATGCACTGGTTGAACAGCAGTCCTACCAAAAAAATCTCCAATCCAAGGCTCTTGGGACACATGTGCTCCTGAAATGGAGCACATATACAGACACTCATTTCTAAGAACTCCAGTTTCTGAACAAGGTAAATAACTTCTACAGCTGGCATTGCTCTAGTCAGATAGCATTTTAAATCTACTAATAAATGTATTTAGTGAATTCAGAATATTCTTTTTTGTTTTCTGGTTATAGTATTATAAGTATAAGGAAATGGATTACTAATTTTTATTCTTGGACTTTTTCATAGTTTCACTTCAGTGCATGTTAGGTGTGTTAATAGATAAGGATGTGTAATATATAACATTTTTCTTCATTTTTCTCTGATATATTTTGTTAACATTGGAAATTGTCCTGATTAAATGGAATACGTTTTTGGCGCTTTTATTTTGTTAATGGTGTATAGGTTCTATGCTGATTGGCATCTTTAAAATGTGTACATTATTTGATTAATTTTTCTCTTCACAAGTAATAGTTTTATGTGAATCAATGTATTATAGAATTTAATTGAATGAGGGCCTGAGGATTTTGGAATATCAGATAATTCTGCCGCAATGTAAACAGAAAAAATATTCATAAGTTATCTACATATGTAATTAAACAAAAGTTGGCTTTCAATTGTTTTATTGCCCTTTGTGGTTGCTACTTCAGATGTATTTCTGTCAGATTAATTATAGCCAAAAAAGTTTGTTTATATTCCCTCTCTTCTCTTGTCTCCTAAAGTCAGCTGTATCTGTTGCAGCTTTTGCATGACTATACCTAAAGATATTGAGTATTGGGAGTTTTTCAACAGTAACCTAAAACCTGATTTTACTATACTCATTAAATTGATTTATGGTTGCATCTTTGACAAGAATTTATGGGAAACTAAAAGGACAAAATTATTATGTCTGATTCACTATCTCCTTCATGTTCTATTCTGCCAACATACTGTAAATTAAATAAAAATACAAGTTCACATCTTTAGGTTCTCGACCATTAATGGTTTTAGGGAATTCCAATGTCAGTTTTCTTTTAAAATCAATTAAAATTGTGAAGCTGCATGGTTCTGCTTACTGAATATCCAAGCAGATATTCTGTAATATTTCATTATAACAGTAATGTAACATTTATACACACAGTGTCTCCAGTGACAGATTTAGGAGTTGTCACTTATTCTTTATTTCAGTAAAGTAATTTCTTGCATGATTTGCTTTTTGTTCTCATTGAGCAATAATGTACAGGTAAAAGGAACTTCATCTGATTATTCTTAGTAATCCATGATGAAATTTCTGTAGAAGCTAGCATTGTACATATTAAAGTCCCATTCCATAGAGCTTTCTTTGGATGATGGAAGTACAGCAACCACTTAAGTATGTTTACTGAAAAGCAGTCTAGGGCCATTTCCCCGAACACCTCTCGTAAATCATAGTGCTTACTATAGTGGTAGTCCCGTTGAAGTCAGCTTATAGTAGTAAGCACTACATCCAATTAGAATGAGACCCTTTGGCATTTTTACATAAATTTCTATTATTGGAGACAGATTTTAAATATCAAGCCTTTGATTGAAACAGCTCCTTCTCATAATTGTTTTTAAAGTTTTACCAGACATAGATTCAGAGTATATTCTCAGTGATAAAGTTGGAAGTGTGTTTGTACCCTTCTTAATTCTGCTTTTACATATCATCAATATTAAAATAAATGTCTCTTTAGAAACTGTTTTCTGTTGGAAATGGGTTTTACAAGAAGTGTTAAAATATTTAAGCCATGTTGCCACCATTTTTGTTTTGTTCTTTCTATACTTCAGAATTGGGAAAGCAGTTAAAATAGCTCACTGTTGTCAAACTGCTAAAATATATGATAAATGAAGCTCTGTAAATAGTGAAAATATGCTAAAGGTGATTAACTCCGACAATTTTCATGTAAGAAGCTTGAAATGATAAATCTCTCCTGTGGTTAGTTATTAATTTAGTGCAAGGAATTTAGCATCAGCCTAAACTATTTTATGAATTGTGGCATAAAAAAATATTTTAGACATTAGATACATGCATGTTAAACCAAAGGAGAAATTGCCTAGACTTGATTGGTGGTAATTAAAAATGGCAGATTTGACGTAAGTGTGACTTGGCTATTTTCTGTATGACAGTCCTTACAGAAATTAACAGAGTGCGATGGACCCTGAAGGTATAAAAAATGACAGAATATTATAAATGAGTCATTAGTCCTACCTGAAAACTAAAAGGTTTTATAGATATCATTCCTCTACAGATAAAATATTTGCAGTGCTATTATTTAAAGTACAAAACAATAAAAAACATCCAGTTACTGAAGCGTAGAAAACAAGACACAATCTTTATTGCAATTATAGTTTCATTTTGAGGCAACCACTTATAATTTACCATGCAACTAGCTTGGAAACTTTATTTAAAAAAGAAAGAGAAAAAAGTGATTGTTGTCTTAATGATTTACGGCACTGACTGTATTGTTTACAGTCTGTCAGTATTTCTGTTATAAACAACATTTTTGAAGGGTGCCTAACTCATCGTTTAAATTCACCTTGGGCTCTGTCTTGGTGCATGAGATATCAGCTCAAATGTAAATTTTGTTCCTTTTTAAAATTTTTGTAGGTGAATTTGCTTTTCATAATAAAAGAGTGATTAATATTACTGTGTGGAATCTGACATAGTATGGGCAGGAGCTACACAAGGTGCCACAGACAGCTTTGCTAAATCCCTTGAATCCACATTTAAAGTATCTCTGTGATCCCAGTTATGGGAGCATTTTTAGCAGAGATTGCCAATTGTTCTGAATTTTTGTGGTGGTTTTGTATGGACAGATACTCGCTGGGAACATAGGGTGAAATGTTCATATGGTCAAAGTCCATGGCTGGCCAAGAAGAATAGAAACCTTTGCAGGACAGAGATGTGACCTTCTGCTTCTACAGAGGGAGAGATTCAGGGAAGTTGTGAGGAGGGAGTTATCAGGAACTGATGAATCTGTGAGGAAGCTTAGTAGCATTAGGATGGTGAGGTGAGATCTGCATCAGAGCTGGTATAAATTAAGCAACGGGGAATGCAAGTGTTAGCAAAACCAACAAAAGATGTACGTGTGTGTGTGGAGGGGGGCGAGGGTTCAGTAGGTTCTGAAGCTTGTGAGGGCAGATTTCTGGGAGCGTGTGTGGAAAATGATGAGAGAGGCTAGTGACCTGAGGGAAGATGTAGAAAAAGCATTGAGCACTACTAGTGGTGGTGGAAAATAGTTGAAGATTAAGGGAAAGAAGCACAGTGGGAGGGACTGTCCCTAGGTGAGGCAGAAAGAACCCGACTCCTCACCAAATGTAGTTTCTCAACTCTCACCTTTCACTGGCAAGCTTGTCTGTCTTTCTGTAGACCCTCATTTGTACCTTAAAGAAGGCCACTCAGTACTGGCTTGTCCCTCTCCTAATAAGATCTGCGTCTGTATAGACTGGTGGGCTGATTTGGAATACAGTCTTAAAACGATACTATATCAAGGGCACAGGTGCTTATAGTAATAATAAAAGAGGAAGAGATTCAGGCAGATAGCTGTAAACAATCTTTGACCTTGAGGACCCTGAGGTGTTCTTACTTACTTTCACAGACATTATGGAGGTAAGGAGAGACATTTTCTGTTTGGAAACGTAAGGCCCTCCAATATTAACACTTACATTTCTATTGTGGATAGAAATCATTCTTTCTCCTGTAACATCATTGCAATTAGTGGGGAGATCTGGCCAGGACCTACCTATTCTTTGCTAGTTCTGCCCCATAATGAGGCATGTAGTCTTCTAATAGAGGGAAAGTTCTGCTGCTTAGGAAAGAAGTTGTAGCGGCATCCCAAAAGAGAGTCCAATACTGCATGGTGTTTCCATGCTGGCCTTACTTTCAGCTCTATGGAAGTACCCTTCAACTTTTGTCCATGAGAGATGAAAAAAGACTGGAATGAACCATTAACCCACTAGGTAACCTTTCTTCCAAAATATTTTACTGGAATTGGTACAGTCAGTTTATAATAAAATAAAATTACTAGGTTTCTGTTCTGCCCACCTCGAAGGTGAAAAATGTTCTCAAATAGAAATGTCAAGCCATTAATCTATGACTGCCTTACTTCTGGCCCATAAAAGGATGTGCTACTACCTTTAAATAGACTTTCTTTAAAAGTTTTCAAAAACAGCAAGCCATTCCAGATATATCTGAGAGCACAAACGGGAGGTTTTTTTCTGCCAGACATAGCTGGTGCATTTGGCATTTAATTGCAGTGAACTGCCAATTGATGTTTCCACTGATTTACTGTAGTATTTGATGTATTTTCTATTGTGCTTATTTGTAATTACTTTTCTTCACTGTATATTTTAAAGTTGTTATGCTTTTGTGTGTCCTTTTTTTCCTCCTATTGTGGGTGTGCACACGTTGAGTGACATTACTTATGCTGTATTTGGAGGACAGGGGAAATATTCTATATTTGAATAACTGTGCTAAGGATATTAATAATAGTGATGTTTTCCTGCTGGTTTGAGAGTTTAAAATGACTGTTTAATTTTTACTGCTCTCAGGAGTGAAGTGGGGAGAAAATTTTATTTGAGATTAGCCCACATTGCAAAATTCAGATGCAGATTCGACTCCATATTTTAACCCAACGTTTAGGATGCTATGGCATGTTGCAGATTGAAATTGAAATTATGACTTTGAAACATGGGTTTGGGTCGGGCTTTCAAGTTCTTCATCACTTGAGGTGTTCAGATTCTTGTTCCTGAATCATTTCCTATACTTTGCTAAAGCAAATTATTAACAACTATATTTTTAGATTTTAAGAGTTGTTGCTCTGTTATGAACAGATCACACTATTCTTGGAGCTTTGTTGCCAGTGGTGTTGAAGTTGCCTGGCTTACCACAACTAAGGAACAGCAAACATGAACACATATAAAAAGAGAAGTGGGCTGGGGAACTATTGTAATAAATTTATATTTGACAGAATGCCAACATGAAACAAAAGCTCTCTTATAAGTCTCCATTTACTAGGGCTGAAGGGAGAGAAGACTGTTTTCTTTAATTCTTTCCATATAAGTATAAATTGATACATTAACTGTCTGTACAAGCTTACAGCTTTTGAGAATCTAATATTTATATTTTCAATTTGGCTAATGTTTTGGATCATAAGTGGCTTGCTTACTATAACTGAGACTTTAGAAATTTTTAGACTTAAAAGCAAAGTGCACCCTTGAAATGTATTTATTTTCTTGCCATAATCTCTTCAAGGGGAATTTATTCAAAGTCTAAATATTATATTGTAGAGAACTGCTTTTCTGTGGTGAATCGTGGCAGCCATCCATCAGTAGGACATAACAGTGAACTTGTTAGACTGAGGACTGAATGAAGTATTATCAAGCAGGTCTTGTCAGATGATATTCAGATATTCATGTAGTCATTGCAGGATCTTGATAGTGGTCTCCCACTGTGAATAAAGCTATTGCTTTAACTGGAAGGTCATAACTTTGGAATGTTATAGACCTATTATTTACACTGTGCATACCCATTTTTCTTTCAGTTCTGGGCTTGTAGCAGTTTCTTTACTGTTTTGTTTCAAATTTATAATACTGTGTCTTTGATTTTAAAAATCATCATTTTTTGGGCACATTTACACACATGAAAAGGTCTCAGAGAGTGGATTCTACTTCTGGAATTTTTATTTTATGTGAATGTTGTCTCATACTTCATGACATATAATACAATACAAAGGCATGAAATGAGATAAATTTTAGTTAAAACTTAAATCCGAGGAATGATGCAAAGTTATGGCTGTCTTTGTTTAATTTACATTTAGAGAACCTGATACATATGCCTAATTTTTTGGTGATATGTAGTTTTGTGAATCTGAAATTGTTTACAATGTGTTTTCATAGAATATACATGTGCGATTTTGATTAATTTGTTTAAATATGTTGCATATAAAGTTTTTTAAAATAGTTTTTTGTTCAGTTTTAGTTATAGTAAGATATCACTCTGTCTGTGGATATATCCACACTACAAGCTAGGGGTATAATTCCTATCTCATGTACCCATATTCATGCTAACTTGATGAGTGCTGCACATTCAAAATGGAGTTTGCAGCTTGGTAAAGATACATATAGAGTTCAAATCTCATAGAGAATTCATAAACTGTACAGAGTCCCCAAAATCATCATAGTGCTTAATACCCGGATTTATCCGGTCAAAGAACTTCTTGGGAATTTCTTTGCCTTCTTCTGACCCATATAATTGAAAACATGCTTTTAGTGATGTTTGACTCTTCATTCTCAGATAGCAAAGTCATGATTTGAAGATTCTCTTCTCATTTAAAACAGTTTTGATCACTTTGATAGTGAGCCCAGAATAATTTGAAGAAAATTTAGGACCATTTAAATGCCTACAAAAAGTTACTGAATCGTTTATGATGCAGTGTTTGCACTTCACGCATTATATCCCCACAATTTTAATTAGCTTTCCCAAATTAATTCCTGCAGGAGCATATGTAGGTAAGTGACAGACGCACCATTATTGTTTACTCTATAGAGTTACCAGACAGCAAGTGTGAAAAATCGGGACACCTTTTTTCAGGGTGTGTGTGTGTATGAGAGAGAGAGAGAAATAGTTCCATATAGAAGACAAAGCTGCTAGTATCAGGATGGTCCCGATAATGTCAGGATATCTAGTCACCCTGTTACTATAACAAATGTCCATACGTTGAAGTTTTTTTGCTTACTTGTCATTATATAGACCAGAATTATATGTACTGAAACATTTTTAACTTGGTCTCATCCATAATCAGATATGATCCCCATCTTCCTTTTACCATTTTCTGTTCCCACAGGTACTTAAAAAGTAATTATTTTCTGAAGCAATAACATTGGTAAATATTCTCCCTTTTATACAATTTTTAGATAATTAAGGGGACATGTACACACCACTTTCCTAGAATTCAGTTGCCAGTTGGCTTCATGAAATCAGAAATTAATTCACATAAAATCATGAATGCTTTTTCTCTCTTCCTCAAAAAGCACAAAATCTAATTTTACATATAAACAAAATGAAGGTGCAAACACAATAATGAAATAGGAATGGAGAGAAAAGACAAAGATTATTGTAATAAGATTAAAAGGTTCCTCAACAAAGGCTGATATGCAAGAAAGATATTTTTGCATAAAATATGTAAGTATAATAAGTCCATGACTTTTAAAATATAAATATCTGTCATGATTTTTTTGTAGGTGTCACAGTTAGAAATGGTCTTAAGGAAGGATTTGAAGGTTATTGGCCTTGATCACACATAGACACATCCCACCCTTTGACAAACTCCTAAAGCAGCAGTGCCCCACACTTCTCTTTGGAATACTCCAACCTACTTGTAGCAAACCTACTTCCCTCCCTATCCATAGGGGAAGCTGCTCTGCTGGAGGCCTTTCCTGCCCTTCTACTTCAATTAACTTTTTTTTTCAGTACTGCATGAGGAGTCCAGGGCAAGGGGGGTGAGGCTGGTGCTGCCAAACTGGAGATCTCTGCTGTACTATATCTGCTATAGTCTCTGTCCTGCTCAGAACACATGGGTGTGTACTGCAGGCAGCAACTGTCTGATACTATCTGCTGTACAAAATGGCACAGCAGCTTCTGTTGGCCAAGGGCGAACTGCTAGTAGCTCAGGTAGAATGTCTGAGCCACTAGTAGTTAATATACAGGATTGAGTACCTTCAAAATCTGACCTACATTGTGATAAGTTTTGGCAACGCTGCTGCATATGAAGATGCCAGCAGGCAGGCTGAAGAACACCCAGAGTAGCAGAGGAATGAGTCCAGTTATGTTAGGTGAAATTTGTTTCAGTTCTTCTTTCTCTGCTGAAAGAAATGTGATAGCGTCAATTTAATTCATGTTAGTCCCTCCCAGCACAAAGAGGCCATAAGACAGCTAAGGAGTAGAAAATACTCCTTTATAATATTGGAAGGGTAAAGAAGGACATCTACTTTCTATGTCAAATAAACTTGAGAACTTAAAAATTGAACAATTAACAGACCACAAATTCCAATTATGATTGAACGTGGTGGTATTCTAAACAAAAAGCACTCTGATGTGTTTGTAGCTGTTTCCATACTGTTTCAATGGACATTCTAGTCTTCAGAGTGAGATTTAGGCTGCATCTGCACCACAAGTTGGGAAGTGGTTCCCTGCTCCTGTATGAGAGCTAGTATAAGTAATAATGTAGCTGCAGTTGCATGGTTAGTGATATGCTGCCCTGAGTTTTATACCCATTGAGTTCAGGTTGGTTTTACTTGGCACAGCTAAGTTTTTTTGCTGTTTGAAATATTTGATAAGAGAGTTTGCCCTTTCCATCATTTGCCATTGTAATGAAGAAACTTCAGAAATGTGTGTGGAATGATGCACTAAACCTCTTGCAAAAATTCCATAACATTGAAACTTCTTGGGATTTTCTTCACCTTCTCGTAGTTGGTATAATAATAAAAATACTCAGTGATGATCTTATCAGGGTTCTCAGTGATTTGGAGATTCCTTTTTCTTTCTTATTCAGATAAGTTTTTATTACTTTGGTGGTGTTCATGGAATAATTAGCGTGCTGAAATCAAAGTGAGGTCCAGTTAAATATCCACATGGGGTAACTTTATGGTGGACTTTAAGCATGTGTCCTACAATTTTAGTTTTCTTAAATCTGTTCACTGAAAGGTAGACCCGAACACTGATAGGTCCGCTATTGTATTTAACCTCAGTATATGCCCACACGAAATTGTATTGAGCAACCTATGTGAGAAGTAATAACTGTTTGCTGAGTTTCAGATTTTTAACAACTATTCAATAACTGGTATTGATATATGATAGATAGAATTTCATGACTATCTTTATATAGGATAACTATACTTAGACTCTCTGCTATTCAATAGAGAAAAAGATTTGAGAGGCAGTGATCTAGTTCTTAGAGAAAACTGTCCTTTGTTCTATTTGCTTAACTTGAGTTACAATTTCTCTTGGTTGAAGTTGTTGCTTAATGTGTGCTTGCCAAGTTCAATGATGTGTTCCCTTTGCCTTTGAGTCAGGAGTCCTAGTTTTGGAAAATTCTTAAAAGATTTTTTTCTTTGGTTTACCCGCCATTCTTTCATGCTTGGTTGTTTCCTGGACAACTTAACCTTGCAAATCTTGAATAGCTTTTTCAAACTCAAAGGTAAGTAAGGTTCAGTGTGTCCTTGGCAGTTTCCCTCACATAATTACTTCATAGTTATAATTTCTTCTCTCTATGACTTACATGTGTGAGAATTTACAAAAGCAACACATGAGCTCTTGAAAAGAGGAGGAAAGAAAAACTGAATTATAATCTATGACAATATACTTTGCCAAAATGTACTCAAGTCAAGCAGAGCAATCAGTTACCGAATTAGGCAAAGCTTTATGCAGTGTATTTCTCTTAATGCTGCTTCTGATCAAAATGCCAGTAAACCTCTTATAGGTTTGGTCAAGACAAAACTGTGATGTATTTTTTTAGGACATGTATAAATAGGCTTTCTTCTAATGAATAGGTTCAGTTCACCAATTTGAGCCAACAAAACATGTTTTCATTGTAATATCCTTGCATATTTATAAGGCTGAGGATAAAGTCCTTCAGAAATTTAATAACTGGATTTCAAAAGAGGGATCTCCACATATGTGAAAGCTAATTTTTGATTAATGACTTGGTCTTCCATGAATTTCTGTGATGTTTAGGTTTTGTTTTTCTAATGTATAGTGCTGGATGCACCGCTTCAACTTTAAGTACTCAGTCACACTGCTCTTTCCAGGATCAAGATTTTAATCACTATCAATTGGCATTATCAATAAAACATTTGGCACAAATCATATTTCTCCTGTACTTTACAATAAATTACACAATGTGCACAAAACGTGGGAACAGCTGAAGATTAAGAGGATTATAGAAGCACCTCCTGCACGTTTCATCACAATATCTCAGAGTTCTTTACAAAAAATAATGTATTTTCTGGGTTGTGGAGGCCATGTCCATTGCCTTTCCATTTGGTCACAAACTCCTTGCCCCAGGGGGCTGACCATTTAAATGCATGAAGTTTCCATAAACTTCATTCCTCCTCTTTCACATTTTGTCATGGGACAATATGATATTGTCCAAATTGGACCTACTGGTTTAACTAGTATTCTTATTTAAAATATTCTGCATGAGAGTCACTAAAATACAAAAAAATTGGGCAGAAAGAGATGTTATTCTGCTCTCTCTTTCATTTTCCCTGAACCAAATATATGTAGTAAACAAATAGATGTGCTAACATGGTAAAACTGTCATTAACTTACTTTCAGGGGTTTTATTACAATGATTTTGCAGTAAACATGTATTCAAGATTGTTAGTTTAAATACAAGATTACAATCTGGGTACACTGTTTTTGTTCTCGGTTAAATAATTGTGTTGGGAGACTTGTACAAATCTCAGAACCAAAGATGTTTTGTGCAATACTTGAAATTTTCATTTTTGTAAAATAAAAAAAAAAGTTGTCTTTGATTAAAAAAATGAATAAATTTTAAAGCTCAGTAGTTTGTAATGTGTACTTATTTAGTTATTTAAAACTCATGAGATTGAAATGTTTAAAAATGGATTCCTCACAAGGATTGTCAGTAGCAGACACATTTGCTAGGTATATTGTGTATAATAAATTATTTGGCTAGTTCAGTGTATTGCTTTTAAATACAGTATGCAAATACTTCTGAGCCATTACAGTGAATACTGTCAGTTGTATCTGTATTAATAATTAAAAATATGCACTAACAAAATTGTCTCAATTGATGTAGAGGTTTTAGTAGTCTGTTTTCATCAACTATTATTGGATTACGCCAGTGAGTGGTTCACTGAGACTTTTAAAAAGCTACTGTTGATTATACTTAACTTATTAATATTTCTATGAGACCTTAAAAGTGTAATGCGTAATATTAGTGCTAAGTGTTATCATCATTGTCATCAGTGTGTTCATATCTGTGCAATTCTGTACTTCAGTGTCATGGAGCAAACTAAGAATTGTGTGGATTCATTTTAATTCAGGGTAGGGGTCAGACTGCATCTGTATGGAGAAGGCACCTCAATTCCCTAACAATCCTTTCTCCTCCCCCAATAAAGTAACAACTGTTCCATACTTCTGCCACCCACATCAAACAGGCCTCCAGGTTCATGCCCAGGCTCCTTCCCAACAATTGCTTCCCTCTCCCTCAGCTCCTCTGTAACCCAAGCCTTTGACCTCCTTCTGAGGACTGTGGGAAGTAACACTCTGTATTGTAGTTTAAATCAATTATTACTCAAAGTTCTGTGTTGATATGCCTAGTAAGGAATCTATTTGTCAAAAAACATTTTCTGAATCTTTTTTGTTGTTTGTTTGTATTGTTACAGACATACTTGCTGACAGGTATTTTGAAATAAATTTCCCAAACAATTGAAACTGGTGTGATTATATTGTATTATTTTGACAAATAAAATATTCAGCATTTTCTATAATTTAAAAACATTGTGCACAGAATTTTTTTTGGGCAGGGGGAGAGTTCAGAATTCCACCATGAGTAATCTAGGTCCATTTAGTGAATGCATGAAATCACACTGTGGTACATAGTAACTTAATGTGCTTGCCCTTCAGAAATGAAAAGATAATCACTCTTTTAAAAATGCATTTTTACCAAATGGTTTTATTTTTGCATTTTTTGTAATACAGTACCTTCCCATAATCTTGCATTACAGATACCAAAAAGAAAAGAATAAGCTTTTTCAAAAACTCTCCTGGGATTTTTTTATATTGACAGCCAAAAGGCAAATTGCCAGGGAAGAAACAATAGCAGGTGCTGATTTTACTTCACTAGATCTTGCCCTAGTTTTTGGCCCAGAGGCATACAGGTTTATTATAATTGTAATTGTTTATTCAGGTTTTATTGGCATCTTTCCAGATTTGGTTATTGACATGTCTAAAAGTAGAAGAATATAACCTCTAAGCCTGTCCTGAATTTTTGAAGTAGCTTTTAGTCAGTAGAGATATAAAAATCATATTGTTAAAAAGATTTGTGCTAAGGGGACTGTCTTTTGAAGCAGAGATCTTAATATGGATATAAAGCAATGCTCAGACCAGTAGAGTCTACTGATGGACACTGAATCTTTTTGGTTTCTATGTAAGTTGTTACCATTTAAGCAATAAACATCCTGTAAGTCTGGAATGGAACGGAGCTGTATTTGAGATAGTTGGATATATTATTGTGCACGAGAGCATTTAGTGCCTTTTAGGGCACATCAAACCATGACCTT
The DNA here is from genome assembly GCA_007922305.1 of Dermatemys mawii. NCBI lineage: Eukaryota > Metazoa > Chordata > Testudines > Dermatemydidae > Dermatemys > Dermatemys mawii. Next base: position 5,687,194 of record ML677336.1, on the reverse strand, counting down.
TTGGGTCAGAAGGAAAAGAACAGTGCTTCTGCATTTGGAAACAGTTCCCAGGTGTAAAAACCGACCACGATAGCAACAGATAACTATAGGGGAAGAATTAGGCCCCAGCTGGGCCCCTCAGGCTGCCATCACCCACTCAGTCTCGTGGAAAAATTGATGGCATCAGATACTGTTTTCTTCAGTTTCAACGCTGGGCAGTTTTTACTCTCTGTTGATCAGATTTGAGCTAAAAAGCTTCAATGGCCTTATTTTGGGAACTGATTTTATCACTAATTTTACTTCACCTTGTTTTTCCTTTTTAACTGGTGCATGGAGTATTGTACCTCTGGCCTGCAGGATAGAGTAAACACCCTCTTTTGAGACTGCTGATAATGCCAGTCTCTGTATCAGCCATCAAAGAATACTTTAATAGCTGGCACTCTCCTCTGCATGCTGCCTGTTGCTGGTCATGATTAGTCTCTACCAGCAAAGGGTAGGAGAGTAACAGTACTAAACAGGCTCCTTCATCGAAATAACTTGTGCTATCTCAAGTCATGTGGTCATGAGTTACCTCATCAATATGTAAAGCATATACTACTATAGTACATAGTAAAAGAGATTGCAGGAAACATAAGCTATTTAAAAAACTAAATATCAGGTGTCAGATTACTATATTTTGAAATCCTTTTGTGAGATTGTTTAGTGAGAGACCTCCTCATCTATGCCCCCCAGTTCAAAATACAATTTGAATTTCAATACTTTTATAAATTACATGTATAGAGTGAAAAGGGGCAAGCCAACAACATTTGTTATTTATAGGAAAAAATAATTGTTTCGTCAAATATAGAGATGTTTTGATATGTAGATACCTCCAAGAGATGAAGCTTTTCCCACTTTAAGATTATATATATGAATAGGTGTGGTATTTGCAAAATTGTTTCACGTACTTTGTACTCAAGATATTTCAGTATGTTGTGAAATTTCAGGAGACTGAACATTTTTTACATTGAGGCACATGATAAGTTAAAAAGGCTTATTACACAGTATTTTGTTCAGGAAGCTTATTGTGACTTTTTGAAGAGAAGATTCCATGGAGAGTGTTGAGAAAACAGAGAACTGTGAGCCCCTGAGTCACATGCTGCCTGTGCCATTGATAGGACTTTACATTTATACTTTGCTTTTACATAGCACTTTGCAAGTATTGTTTGATTACAACTTATAACATCATTATGAAAGAAGCTAATCTCATTACCTCTATTTTCCAAATTGGGAAACTTCTGTTCAGTGAAATTGCATGACTGCCCCAAGATCACATAGCAAGTCAGTTTATAAAGAGAATTTACAATCCAGTCTACCCTTAAATACAGCCTCACAGGAAAGCCACTTAACCTCTCTGTTTCCCCATCTGTAAATTGAGGGTAGCAATTCTAGTCTACCTCCTACTATTTGTTTGTGTACATCTTTAATGCTACATTTTTTTTATTATTTTACAGTATTATAATAGAGAATTGTATTATACAGTATTTAATAAAAAAGGAGAGCTTTATGTGCAGACACCGTCTCTCTTATGTGTTTAGTAATACTGTATTTGGTAATTGCTTTTCTAGCAGGAGAGGGAAACAATTTTTAATATAGAGGTATGTCATGCAGTCTAACCCTTGAGAAATCTGAGCTTTTTTGAGATGCTTTTTTGACACTTAGTCCTTGTTCAATATGTACTCCTAATAAAGGGGACATTTGATTTCATGTGGATTCTGCCTTTTCCATCAGCTGCAATGAGTCAAAGGGTGTGTGAAACATTTAAATGATAAAAAAAATTTCTTTAATATGGTAATAGTGACAGACAGCAGTGTTCACCTTTACAGGATCAAGGGAAGTGTTGGGGAATAGATGATATAGAGTGTTTCTAACATATTTGTCACTTTTCATTATTGTATATGATGTAATAGAATTTTCTCAGCCCAACTGCAATTATTTCTTGCTAGAAATTAAACCGTGCCCACATGAGTGCAAATGTAAAATGCATTTGTACTTTAACACCAGCATGAAGCTGGTGACTGAGAACCACTTCTTTTGTTTTTTATTTAATATGTATGTGGAACGATAGAGATGGCGATTTGTCTAATTGCTGTACTGTAGTTACAATTATAGAGAAAAGGTCAATCTAGTCATCACTAATTAAAGTAGGAAAAAGCTACATTTATAGCCTTGAAGAGCCATTATGTCAATTTTATGCTGTTCATCAGGGTATAACACATTTTCTAGGATATATAAATCTAGTCTTCCTTGGTAGCAGACCAACTTCATTATAGGCAGTTTGTGCTGTAAAGGAGAGGTAACCCTGAGCAACGTCTGTTAATTGCACATCCTTTCACTGTATCTCATGTTTTTCAGGATTCATGTACTGTTAAACCTGGCAATTGTAATGAGTAGAAATGGGTGTTCCAGATTGCTATTTGACCTCCTATTCTTATATATTTAACAATGTGAAGAATGAAATTATGGAGTCTTTTGTCTTCTAAGCTTTTCTTAGACTGTGCGTTATAGTACTAATTGACTTCCATTCTAGAACTGGATACATTTTTAAAGGGACTGTTTTCACAGTTCCTATAATGATAGCAGGTACTCCCTTAGAACTTTAATATATAAAATGATACCAAAAGTTTAAAGAGATATTCAGGAATTTACTAATTCATGTATCTTTGCTATGTGGTCAAAGAGCTTTCTCTCTGGTTCTTCATTTTAGTTGACTTGATTCTACTCTCATGCTTCTTAAAATCCTGAGTAACTACACTGATGTGAATAGGACTACATTACTATAAAACTGTGTGATCATAAAATTGTCCCACTATATTTATCTTAAAAAGTTACTTAATATCTCAAAACAAATAAAACCTCACATTTTAATAGATTATATTTTCAAACTCACAAATATTAGGTATTTTTAAATTATAGGACAGCACAATTATGGGGATGACATATATTATATTATTTAAACTTACATTTTTAGTCATTTGACTTACATATTGCCTGAATAGATTAAATACAAATTATAATATATTTGAGTTAAAATATAATTGTCTTGTTTGCCCCCAATTCTAACCAAATTAAAGCTGAGGCCATGTCTCTGTGCTCTAAACTTATTACTGTATGTCTATAGTCATGAAGCATGTGATATTTTTTTCCAGGAACATAAGAATTTTGAGCCAAATATTTCTTTTTCAGCAGAAGATTGAACAGCTAGAAATTTCTGTGAAAAATTACTACACTTTCACTACAAATTACATTTAAATGTGAAGGCATACTTTCAGCAGAGCTTCTCTTGCCAAAGCCATCTGGCATTTCAGGAGGAGTGTCTGAAAGTAAAAGCTGGTGGAAAGCAAATTAGGAAAAATGTTGATTTAAATGTTAAGAAAGGCAATGTTTTGGTTACATGTACATAATTAAAGTAGTATAAGTAAGCAAGAATGCAAAAATAGTTTTTAATGTTATAAGATGTACTAGTTAGATATGTATATAAGATTTTTGTGGAAAAGAGTCTGGTATATATTGTTGTTTGAGAAAATAATACGATACGATAACATGAGATCATAGAATTAAAGGCTGTATTGTAATCCACAAATGAAAGGGGGCAAAGTTAAAGTTTCATGCACAACTTTTACATTGTTTTTTAGTTTGAAACACTTAATGTTATATTATTAATGTTCTCTTAACATAGCTTTAAAACATAATTTCTTGGGTTTTTTAAACATTAAAAACAAATTCCATAATTTGGATCTGTTTGGTGCTATCTTGCCAGAATACTCTATTGTGTATGCTATATATCAGAATTTTGCAGATGAGAATCTTCACTAAATTCTATGAATGGGGCTGCTTTTATATTTGCAGAGGCACAGTGAATGAAGCAACGGTGTCTGATGTTAGAAAAGGAATCCAGACCATTTAAAATTATTTACAGTAGTTAAGGTACACAGTGAATGAGGGCATGCTTAGAAACTATGTGGTGAATGAGGCTAGGGCTTCTTCTGGTTCCTGAAATGCAATTTTCAGACTTATTATTTGGTCAAATCAAAACCATTTTCCACCAGAATGCTTAAATACACTTCCCTTCAGAGAAAACAGTTTTGAAATTTCTATACTCAGCCATTTTGCCACTAAAGCTGTTAATAAATAGGAGTAGCATTTTAAAAAATGCTTAGGAGGTTTAGAAGCACAAGTCCCTTTTGAAAATCTCAGCATTTTGTGTGTGTGTGTACACTCGCACATATTTTCAACTTGTCCTACAATTTGGATTAAAGAATAGCTCAATCATTTTTTTTTAAAAAAAATCTCCTTAAGACAAAGTCCATACCTGGAAAGCTTCAGCTCAAAAATAACTTTATCACATGGGTGCGCAAACTTTTTGGCCTACAGGCTATATCGGGGTTGTGAAACGGTATGGAAGGCGGGTAGGGAAGGCTGTGCCTCCCCAAACAACCTGGCCCCTGCTCCCTATCTGACCCCCTCCCACTTCCCGTGGGACAGATGTGGCCCATGGGCCATAGTTTGTCCACCTCTGCTTTATTAGGACATTACAAAGGACTACAGCCAGCATTGTAGAAAGAAGGTGCTTTTGATCTCTGTATGATGTAGTAATCCTTGACTCCCAGTATCCTTAATTTCAACAGCCAACCAAATGTTGTCAACAATTAGAGGAAATATGTGGTATTGTTTAATTATCATGTCCAGTTTTAGGTAGATGCCACAATTTGCAGACAGAGTGAAAATCTAACCTTTCTAAAAACTTGCATGTTTAATATTTCTTATTTCAAAATCTATCATGATTCTGACATAAGCACATTTACTAGCGTTCTTCCTGCCCCTTCCTTCCTCTCTCCTCCTCCCTCCCCTCCGATGCCCCTCTGGAAAAGATTTGACATAGTGTCAGACCACAGTCAGAATATATTTCAGCCCTTTGTATATAGAAAAATAAAATAGTGAATTATACAATAGTATTTTAAACTTTTCAGCATTATTTTGGGAGACTTATTGTTATGTGAAGACTTAGTACGCTGTAACAGTTACAAAGCCCCAGAGAGATTAATTTCTTTGTAAAAAAGTTCTGGGGCATTGCCAGTGAAGGTATTTATGTGATAGTTCACCTTCTTTCCCCTCTGCGAATCTGTACTAACTTCCTCTGAAGAAAGGATTGGTTTTCTGTGAAAGAGGTGAACACTTTGAAAAGAATGTAGGAAGATAAACAGTGTGAATGTAATGATATTATTGTAAACTGCCATCTTATGTTCAGTTGTGCTAGGTTTTCAGGTTTTAGTTCTTCAGATCATACTGATAGAGAGTGACTATCTCTCAGTGCTCCATTTTAAAAAAAAGGGTGAATGGATAACCTGACTGATTATAGGCATGTAAGTCCGACATTGATCCTGGGCAGTGTAATGGAGCAGCTGATACAGGACTTGATTAATAAAGAATTAAAGGTGAGTAATGTAATTATTGCAAATCAGTGTTGTTTCTGGACAATAGATTCTGTCAAAATAAGGATAGCTTTTCTTTTATGAAATTACACAGTTGCTTGATTTAAGGCAATAGACTTCTATAAGGTGTTTGATTTGTTACCGCACAATATTTCTGTTAAAACACTAGAACAATATATAATTAACATGGCACATGTTTTATATATATATATATATATATATATATATATATATATATATATATATAAAACAGCCAGTTTTTAATCCATTTAATAACTGAGAAGTCTGAAAGAGTAACTGTAAATGGAGAATCATCATAAAATGTGTCTGTTTCCAGTGGGGTCCTGCAGGGCTCTGTTCTTGGCCCTGTGGTATTTAATGTTTTTATCAACGATCTGAAAGAAAACCTAAAATCATGACTGATAAAGGTTGTAGATGACATAAAAATTGGGGTAGTGGTAAATAATGAAGGGAACAGGTCATGGATTCAGAACAATTGATCATTTGGTAAACTGTGTGAAAGCAAACAATGTACATTTAATACAGTTAAATGAATAAATCTAGTAATAAAGGTTGAATGCCATACTTACAGGATGAGGTATCTATCCCGTGAAGCAATGACTCTGGAAAAAGAATTTGGAGGTGAGAGTGGAGAATCAGATGATTGAGCCCCGGTACGATGCTGTGTCCAAAAGAGCTAATGAGATCTTGGAATGTATAAACAGGGGAATCTTGAGCAGCTGTAGAGAGGCTATTTTACCTTTGTATTTAGCGCTGGTGTGGCCACTGCTGGAATACTGTGCCCAGTTTTGGTGCCCACAATTCAAAAAGGATATTGATAAATTGGAGGTTCAGAAAAGAGACAGGACAATGATTAAAGGATTAGAAAACATGCCTGTAGTGATAGACTCAGAGATCAATCTATTTAGTTTAACAAAGAGAATTTTAAGGGGTGACTTGAATACAGTCTATAAGTATGTACATGGGGTACAAATATTTGATAATCAGATCCTCAGTGTAGCAGAGAAAGTCATAACAATATCCAACGGCTGGAAGTTGAAGCCCACACAAATTCAGATTGGAAATAAAACATACATTTTCCGTGGTGAGGTTAATCAATCATTGGAACAATTTACCAGGTTTAGTGTGGATTCTCCATTGCTGATCTTTTTAAAATCACGATAGAATATTTTTCTAAAAGATATGCTCTAAGAATTATTCTGGTGATATTCTTTGTTGCGTGCTATACAGAAGGTCAAACTGGATGAACACAATGATGCCTTTTGGCCTTGGAATCTATGAAGTACCTCCTGTCATTGGATTTAGCTCAGATACATTTTGTGTAGTAGAAAGAAAAGCTTCATACCATGTTATAAATTGTTCAGTATTAGCCAACATAAATTTCAAATAAACAATACAGTAATGACATTTCAGATTGTTAATGGAAATACATGGACAACGTGTTTATATTTGTGTGGAATTTTTAACTTTTTCCATTCTCTTATTTAAAATAAATAGATTTCATTACTCTAATCAGACCAGTATGGCTCCTAGTGGACTAGTTTCCCCCCTGTTTTAGTCTACAATGTGATAGTTAAACTCTTAGATTTACAGTTGTTGATCATGTATTTGTATAGACAGTCTTAAGAACCTAGTTGCAGATTGATCTAGGTAGCACTCAACCTGCAAGGAGGCTACATCCCTTTGGGGTTTGACGTGATGCTGGTGATGTTTGTATATTTGTTCTTTCATTGCCGTTGTAAGGGGTTGATGTTAGCACTTTGAATGCAATATAAAATGACTCAAAAACTAGTACTCTGTTGTGTGTTTAATCTTATTGTATCTTATATCTGGAGCAGATCCTTTGTCTCTGCTCATTTTTAATTAAAAACAAATGAAACAAGTCCAGTGTATTGTAGCAGTCTTTCCCCATTTTATTATTTTTATTTGAAACTCGTTCTGAACAGTTTTCATTACATCTTCCTTCTTTAGTGTAATTAAGAACAAGATTTTTAAAAAAACTTTTCTACTTCGCAAATGGTGGTGAATGTGTTGCACATTCTTTGTTTTCTAGTTGTCCATGTTTTAGTGTAAACAAATTCCATTAATTGGGAAAAAAATGTAATTTAGTTTTTGTATATGAAGTATAGGTAATCAGTACTGCTTCACATAATCATAGCAACATATGACCTTATTTCCAAATGTATTTTTTGGTGGCTTAGCACATATAGGTGATATCTGTACTTTAGAAACAAATTGGTCAAAAGTTGTAAGTATTGCCGTTAGCTTATTTTGGTAGGACAGTAATGCACCAAGTTAGAGGATTTTTTTTCAGGTTTTCCACGCCCCTCCCACCATTGAAAGAGAAAATCTTGAAGGAAAGTATCTGAAACATTATTCAATAAGAGCACAATGAACCTAGCATCAGTTGATTTCAAGATGTGATGCATTCATGCAAAAAACCCCTGTAGATTAGTTAAATGCAGTGGACCTACGTAAGGGTTTTTCAGGCTCTTTGCTAAAGGAACCATAAATTACATAAACATTATTAAATATGACTGTACTTCAGATGACATGCCTAGGAAATCTCTGAAATTTGTGGGGAAGAAAAACATAAAACACTTATTCTTCTGTCTATTATTATGTACATGCAGGTAGTTTAAAATTCTGTAACTATAATGCATTTCCTGAGAAACAATTTATATGCCATGAAATCATGTACAAGAGAGTTCTTTCTGAGTTTTTTTCATAATCTTAACATGAAGTTTATGAGAACCTATAATCCCCACAGCCTCAGAGGGAAGGATTTTTTGTTTGGGACAACACTTGCATTTGGCCTCTTTAAGGTTTGTAAACCCCACCCCCTTCTTGCTAGCTAGAAAAGGAGAAAAAGGGGCCTCTGTGGCTGATTGATTTGGCAGCCTACTGGCTCCTGTGCATCCAAGGGTAGATTTTGTAAACCCTTCCCCAGCCCTATTCTGTGCAGGGAAGAAAAATCCCACTCCTCTTTTGGCATTAGAGTAGGATTAGGTTTGGGGGCCTTTCTCTGGGTAGTATGTTTGTAGCCTTTTTGGGGGGAAGGATTTTTTCCTTACTGCCATATTGGCTTGTGTACTGAGGGTTTGGTTTTTGTTGGTTTTACTGTCAGTAGTCCAGGGACCCTGTGGGTAGGTTAGATTGTAAAATCCATTTTGTTGCAACTTGGCAGGTACCCAGTGCAGGTACTTGTTCCACAAGTGGTCAGGTTCTCTGATGTTCCAGAATTGGAAGAGGATTAAAAGAAGGCATCTCCTAAAGAAGGTGAGGAATTGGGTTGGGGCTCCTAATGTTTGGTACAGGGAGACAAACACCCCCCTTCTCTAGTCCCTTGTATAAAGGACAGGTGATAGGGCCAATTGATAAAATGCCCTGTTCTGTTCGTTCCTTCTCATGCATCTGGCACTGGTCACTGTCAGAAGACAGGGTTCTGGGCTAGATTGACAGTTGATCTGACCCAATATGGCCATTCTTATGTGCCCCAGAAATGATGCTGGAACAATTTGTATAGTGGAGGTGCTGCAAGTCATTAAACCAAACTTTTCTGCAGAGCTGCTGCCTAGCCATTCAGTCCCTAGTTTGTAGCAGTGCATGGGATTCTTCCGTCCTAAGTGCGGGACTCTGCACTTGTCCTTTTTGAACCTCATCAGATTTCTTTTGGCCCAATCATCTAATTTGTCTAGGTCCCTCTGTATCCTGTCCCTACCCTCCAGCGTATCCACCACTCCTCCTAGTTTAGTGTGATCTGCAAACTTGCCGAGGGTGCAGTTCACGCCATCCTCCAGATCATGGATAAAGATATTGAATAAAACCGGCCCCAGGACCGACCCTTGGGGCACTCTGCTGCCACAGCTGCCAACTAGACATGGAGCCATTGATCACTACCCATTGAGCCCAATGATCCAGCCAGCTTTCTATCCACCTTATGGTCCATTCATCCAGCTCACACTTCTTCAACTTGCTGGCAAGAATACTGTGGGAGACAGTATCAAAAGCTTTGTTAAAGTCAAGGAATAACACATCCACTGCTTTCCCCTCATCCACAGAGTTAGTTATCTCATCATGGAAGGCCATTAAGTTAGTCAGGCATGACTTGCCCTTGGTGAATCCATGCTGACTGTTCCTGATCATTTTCCTCTCCTCTAAGTGCTTCAGAATTGATTCCTTGAGGACCTGCTCCATGATTTTTCCAGGGACTGAGATGAGGCTGTTTGACCTGTAGTTCCCCGGATCCTTCTCCTTCCCTCTGTTTTCCTTCATGATCACTTAAAAGAGTTAATGAGATCATGTACAGCATGCATTATAAAATCTAGGCAAAATGGGGTAATTTTCGGATTTAGGTGTGAGCATTAAGAAGAAACGTGAGGTTTTGTGGTAGTTTGTTACTCTTTAAAATATAGGGAAAGCATGGGGCTAGTTTACACTTCTTTCAGACTTGATATATTAGTGAAATTATTATAAAGACTTGACACACCTCATTTAACTTTCAGATTTAATACATTAATTTCAAATTATAATTAAAATGTGAATCCCCCAAAAATTGAGTTCTTCAAATAGCTCAGCATCCTGAAACAAATCGTTTTCAGAAAAGCAAAGGATAGAGAATTTGACTAATGTGTCTAATTATTGTATATGGTAAAATACTGAGTTTTATTTTTAGTCAATTCTGAGGGAAGTGTTCAAGAAAACGGCAGCCATCTCTTAGCTGTGGTGCTATAGATTCTTGTTGCTCCTTCCCATCCACTAAAAAAAGAGGTCAGGAGATGGGGAAAAAAAATTATCAATATGCACAGAAAGTATAAAATATGTTCCTGGGAGCCATGTCAAAATGCAAAACTGAGTCTCTGTATAATTGGTTACTTAATATATGGGCACTGTTCCTTCAAGTTAAAAAGTAGTCCTGAAACAGAGTTCTTTTACTCTGAAGTTGTGTTCCTTCCTCAGAGCAGTTCTGATCAGATAAAGGTTTCAGATTTTCATTTGTGGGAGCAGTATGCCAATCAAATAATTAGCCATAAAGAGGTGTGGTCTGGGCAAGGTATTCAGCAAATGGAAGGAAAATGAATGATCTATAAAGTTAGAAATAATTGCAAAGTAGTTGTGCATAAAGGGATAGGCTGTTGAGATGCAAATTCATAGAAGAAAGTTTGAGATCCTAATTTAGTATTTATGGTAGTTCTGATTATAGTAAAGATATTTTATTTAGACTGCTCAAACTAAATTAAGTCCCTCTTGCAGATAATATTAGAGTCTTCTGTAATTTAATTCTTGCATGGGAAGATGAAACCTTCATCAAAGTTATATAAAAATCTGTGGTTTCAAATCCAGTTCTCTCTCACTGTCTTCAGTGCGAATTAACCTGAGTACAAGAATTAAGACATAATTTCTATAATTTTCAGTCATAATAAAAAGAACAGCTGTTCCCTCAAAATAAACTGAATCTCAACCCACCAATGCCACACCAGGCCTGAGAGGAAAGATGAGCCTTCCACCCTGCCATGAAGTCAAAATATTATATCAAACCGTGGGATGGTCTCTTTCCTAACCAGAACTGAGTAGAGAGGGCATTAATTATCAAAATTTACACCCATTTGAATTGAACACAGGAATGAATAAGAAGCCAGTACAGTCCCTGACACAGTGATAATCAGATAACCATATACAGGCAGAATCAAGAATAATCTAGGTAGAAACTTCACTTTGGGAGAATCTTCCATTGTAGAACCTTTAAAGCAAGGGGTCATTTTTATTAATATATTGTAATAAATGTTGTTGAATGCTGGGTCATTACTTAGGAACCTTATTTCTGATGCAGCAGGACAGAAGCCAGCTAGTAGAGGGCTTCATAATTCCTAGAACACAAGAAGGAGAAGTAAGGTCAGAGAGGCCAGACTCAGAAGAGAGACAGAGGTTTTCATGAAGGCGTGAACAGCAGACTGGCAGCAGCAACCTTAGAGCTGAGACTAGAAGAATAAGAACTGGGGAGACACCTCCTGTTCCCAGCAGATAGCAAGCAATAGCCACTAGAGCTGGGTCAATTATTGAGTGGGGCCACCAAACTGAAAAATAAAAAGGGATGGGATTTAGGTTGACCTAAAACAACAAATTATTGGTTTCTCTTGCAGAAATGAAAAACCAAAAGCATTTACTTTCTGGTCAGAATAAGGGCTTGCACACACTTTGTTATAACTTAAGTCTCTCAGGGGTGTGGAAAAGCCACCACCTTTAGTGCCATAAGTTACAACAACCTAAGCGCTAGTGCGGACAGCACTATGTAAGTGGAAAAAGCTCTTCTGCTGACATAGCTACTGCCGCTTGGGGAGGTGGAATAATTATAGTGATGGGAGAGTTCTCTCCTGTCGGCATAGAGCGCCTGCACTAGCAGAGCTACAATGGCGCAGCTATATCAGTACAGTTATGCCACTGTAGTGGTTCTAGTGTAGATTAGCCATAAATGTTGAGTGCTCTGCGCTTTCATTCTGTTTTAGCCAAGTTTTGCTAAATTTCAAAGTGAAAAGCCATTTTGAAACAAAGAGTTCATATGTTTTGTTTCAAAACTTTTTCAACTATTTTGGAAAGTTTGTTTGTTTGTTTGCTTTCCTGGCCAAAATTATTAGATGAATTTGACCAAATTCATGAACAGTTTTGGTTGGCTCCAGACTGTATTTTCAACAGATGAACAATTTGGCAATATTTTTGCCTGTCTGCACTAGTGACAGACAAAAGATACTGGGCAGTGGGCTATATCGAGGAGGAGAGTGTTCAAACGTTGTGAGACACAGTTACCCAGGTGCCTCTCTGCAGCACTGCCTCTAAAGGCTTAGATAAGGACTGCAGGGTTGATTATTTTCTTGTAACTGGTAAGGAAATTGTGTGCATGATATTTGCATGTTTTTGTTTATGGCAGCCTTGGCAAAATAATCTTCTGTTACTCATGATGTGAGAGTGTTTATGGAAACATGCCAAGGACTACAGCCCGTACCGCTTTTGCTAGGATCTCCTATAGAGCTTCAATCTGAGCTTATGGTCCACAGAACAGGTTACCAAACTTCCACAAGGGACTGGGAAGTACCACTACTCTCCCAGCATCATCCTGCAGTGAGGATAGTTACAATATTTTTTAAAACAGGTTATACTCAAGCTTTGGCCCATATCTTTCTATTGGACACTGTTGTTACGTGAGGTCCATAAGTCATGGGAAAATTGGCAGAACCTTAGTGTAAAAGCTTTAAATTCATTTAGCAATGAATGACAAAGATTTGAGTTTAAAAAGTCCCCAAACAATTAGAATCTCCAGTCTACAATATAAGGGAATTTATGCTTTTGGAAACAAAATTTTAAAACATTTTACCTTCACTTGCGTGACAGACATGAATTCAGGATTTTGTAATCTCACAAATCCCTTCAATAGTTTAGCAAAATGGAAAGAAAAAATATCTTGTGTCCTGATTTTCAGAACATCTGCACAACTCCCATTAATTTCAGTGAGATTTATGGATGCCCTACATTTTGGAATCTCGGCGCATTAATGAAGAAGAAATGGAAAAAATCATTTCTAAACTAAAGAATCAGAACTTGGAATTTTTGGGAAGCTATTTGGTTCAGCAAATACGTCACTGGTTTGAAAATTAGAGATTTTGATAATATTCCAGACATTTCTTTTACTACATTTCTGACTATTGAGAAAACATTTAACCTGTGTCTGCCTTCATTTCTTCTTCTGTAAGATGAGGATAATGATGCTAACTCAGCTTTATATATCACTTGATATATACCACTTTCTATATCATTTGATATCTACTGATGTGGCTCTTTATAAATACTCAGTATTGATTGTTATGGGCAGGGATAGTGTCCCTAGCCTCTGTTTGACAGAAGCTGGGAATGGGCGACTGAGAATGGATCACTTGATGATTACCTGTTCTGTTCATTCGCTCTGGGGCACCTGGCATTGGCCACTGTCAGAAGACAGAGTACTGGGCTGCAAGGACCTTTGAGCTGACCCAGTATAGCCATTCTTATGTTCTTAGTTATTTTAAAACCACATTTCAGCACAAGTAGGTAGTACTGTCTTGTGGCATGTATATTTGTATTGACTGCCCACCGCTACTGTATTGATTTTCCCACCTCTGCTGTAAATTTCTGATAATGGTAGAGCTAGGCCATTTTTGTACATGATCAGAGAAAATGTAATAACATTTAACATGATGCAAATAAGGAGAATGCTATCCAATTGGGGTTGTTTTGCATAGTTAGAGTACGTTAGAGTGAATATACTGGAGACTAAATTTCTTTGTAGTTAAATAAAAAAAGTTGCCTGGCATCTGCCTTCTCTTTGTAGTTTTATTCAGATGAAAGAAAAGCTTAATCTTTAAAGTCACTGACTTTTGGAGAGGAAGTTAACTTCATTTTTCTTAGTGTTCTTCCACTGAGATTGTGTTAATTTCTTTTCCTACATTTTCATGTACCGTTCCTTCCTTCTTGATCTATTTATTTATCTTTCTGTTTATAAAATGTGCCTGCTGCTGATGTCTCTGAGAACACAGATCCTTAGTTTCTACATGTTGTACGTCTATTCTGAAGTTTGGGGCAAGCCGCCTGGCCTAGATCAACAGACTCATAGTAACAGTCTTTGAGCTAGCTTGCTAAAAATAGCTGTATGTGGATTCTGCAACTTTAGCAGAGACTAGGGCTAGCCACCTGAGCTCAAGCCCACCCAATGTCCTAGTCTTTAGTTTTGATAACTAGCCTCGGTCTCCACTGGAGCTGCAACATGCGCACAGTTATTTTTGGCGTGCTTACTTGAGCCCCACTAGCAGAACTGTGTCTGCCTAAGTTGGGAGGTGTGTGCTAAGCTGCTGTGTACATTCCTTAATAGGTGAAATAATTAGTTCCTCAGCCTCTCATCTAAAGCCTATGAAGAGATGAGCTTTGCTCTGTGCCTGTAAAGTCAGTAAATTCCAGTTCTGTGAATTCCAAAGTCAAGGATCCTCCCCCGAAAGGATGATCTGTCCACTGAAATTTAAATATATGGTCTTGTTAGCTGATGCTTGGTCTAGGGTGACCAGATGTCCCAGTTTTATAGGGACAGTCCTGATTTGGGTTTTTTTTTTCTTATATAGGCTCCTATTACCCGCTACCGCCTGTCCCGGTTTTTCATACTTACTATCTGGTCACCCTAGCTTGGTCCCATGGGGAGAGGATGGAAGAAAGGACTGACTACATGTGACAAATGTTAGTCACATTGCTTAATACATTGTTGGATAGCATTCAGATACTGTACTGGTGAGAGGAATGTAAAAACCTATACAGAATGTAACATCCAAAAAACCACATTAAAATAACATTAAGGTTGCAAAGTGCTCAAAAGTTAGGAAATGCTAGACTTAAGAGTGCAAGTGCATCCTTAATTCAGCTCCCTTTTGGGTATATGTTATAACAGTCTACAATGATATAATCACATAGTATTTACTCCATAGGACCCCTGACTCATTCTGTGCACGATAGAGGTGCTCCCTGAATGGATAGCTGTACAGTATTTCTTCTGATAGTCATCATTCAATATATGGCCCAGACATTACTCACTTCATACCATCCAAACCCTCCGCTAAATATAGAATTATTAATTTTCTCTAGCACTCATCACCATAATATCTGGGTGCCTCACAAACATTTCTGAACTTATCTTCAAAATTCCACAGGAAAATAAGGAGGTATTTGAATCCTCATTCTACAGACGGGGATTTGAGAACAAGAAAGATTCAAGCCAATGTTTCAAGTGTCCATTAATTTCGAGTCCTCAATTTAAGATGCAAGGGTCTGCTTTTCCAGGCCTTGTTTATAGCATTTAATGTGTGTGTAAAGTTGCCACTGATTTCAGGCGGAGACGGAAGTGCTCAGCACCTTCTGCGAATTTGACTCCATGTGTCTCGCTCTGAACACCTGTACAATAAGAAACACAAAAATAGTTTGAAGTTCATAACCAGAGAGGATTTTTGATTTACGTACCTTGTCCAGCATCATATAGGAACTTTGGCAGACATCAGATAAAATTTAATTTTCCAGGATGTCACTCAGCTGCCTAAATCACAAGACCATTGTAGCAGTACAAGAACTCACTGGTGCGGCGCCTCCTGCTGGTTGTCCGGGAGTTAGCTATTTTCCCAGTCTTCTGCAGGCGCGCCTCTGCAGGCTGGTGACTCATCTGTTGCTGGCCCTGTGTCCCTCCCAGACCCCGGTGCCCTTTGCCCTGGGATTCTGCCCATGCAGTAACCCCATGCTCTGGGTCTCCCCTCTCTGGAGACCCCAACTCCCTAGTCCCACCTTGCTTCAGTGGCTACTGCCAGTCATTGTCTAGCCCAGGAGTGGGCAAACTGTGGCCCGCGGGCCGCATGTGGCCAGCCGGCCATTTTTATCTGGCCCGCGGGGGTGCGGTGCCGGTGGTCCCACGCTCCCCAGGGGCGCCGGGCGGCATGCTCCCGGGCTGGCCCAGTGCGGGGAGCTACGGAGCCCCGCACTCCGGGGCCGTTGGCGGGCTGAGCGCGGCTCACCAGCGGGGCTCCGGGCCGTGGTGCCAGGCGGAATGCCTCGCCGTGGGGCCCCAAGCCAGGAAGCTGGGCGGAGCGCTGCTCGCCGCGCCCCCAGGCTGGGCAGAGCGCTGCTTGCCGTGCCCCCAGGCCAGGCGGAGCACCACTCACCGCGGGGCCTCGGGCTGGCCCCCTGGGCGGAGCATCGCCCGCTACGGGGGCCCCCAGGCAGAGTGCAGCGAGCTGCCGGGCTGGGCAAGGTAAGGGAGCTGGGGGGTCTTAGGTGGTGGGGTGGTGGTGGTTATTGTCGGGGGTGTAGGGATGGATCAGGCAGCGAAGAAAGAGCAGGGGGGCCTAGATAGGAAGTAGGTTCCTGGGGGGGGCAGTGTGAGTGGGGGAGTCTCCGGAGGGGGCGATCAAGGGACAGGGAGGGGGGATTGAATGGGTCAGGTTTCTGAGGCGGGCACTCAGGGGGAAGTAAGTGGGTGGGGGTCAGATATGGGGCGAGGCCAGGATGTTTGGGGAAGCACGGCCTTCCCTACCTGGCGCTCCGCACAATTTTGAGCCCTCATGTGGCCCTCGGGCCAAAAGGTTTGCCCACCCTTGGTCTAGCCCCTGGTCACTGGGGCAGACTGCAGTCTGTAATGCCACTAATCATTGGTAATGGGGGGTAGGACCTGCTGCCTCTGCCTATCCCTGGGCTGTTACCTTTACAGCCCAAGAACCTCTGTAAGCCTTGCACAAGGCCCTGCAGCCTGGGGAGTTGCCAGGCTGGAGCTCCCGAGCTCCTCTGACCTTTCCCCAGCCCTTCTCCACTCCAGGTACCCTTCTCTCCTCAGCAGTCAGGTCTTTTCCCTCTCCAGAGCTAGAGAGAGACTGCCTGAGTGCCTCGCTCACAGCCCTTTTATAAGGGCCAGTTGTGGCCTGATTGGCACGTGCCCCACCTATGGCTGCTTCCCCACTCAGCCTACCTGATTGGCTCTCCAGGCTGCAGCCTTTTCCAGGGCTGCTTTTGATCCCTTCAGGGCCGGAGCGGGGTGACTTCCCTGCTACAACTGTCTTTTCTCTTCCTGTAGCTCCCCGTCTCGTTTATTATACAGCTTCCAGCATCTGCAGCAGAAGAGGCAGGTGTCCTGCAGACAAATCTTATTTATTACACAATCCTGATTTGTTCTGTCCTGTACACTGGCAGTCCTGTGGGGAAGAAATTGTTTGTGATCATATAATTAAATACTACATCATAATGTACATGTATAAGGGGGCTAAGTCAAGGTTTCATGGCCAACTTTTATCTCTTCTCCCACCAAAGCTTGTTCATTCCCCTCCCTTTGCTTCTATCCCCTTCTGCTATGCCCCTTCACTGCCCACTTGTCTCTATCCTTCTGTTCTTTATTCCAGTCAGGCAACATCCTCCTCCTGGGCAGTAGCAATGGGATCCTGGAGAGTCAATCTCTCTGCTCTCAGTGGCTAGTACCATAACAGTCTCTAAATTCCAGAAGAAGTAATGGTGAAGTATATTGCTTAGCCCCTGCAGTCCTGGGATGGAGCATGCATAGTACAGATGGAATCTATGGAGAATTTACCTACTATTCTTGAACATGAACATCTACTGAGCATGTGCAAACTATAGTTTTTCTGATTCTTAGAACTTGGCTAAATTTGAGGTGGATTTTCACAGGGTAGCACAAAGCACATTTCTGAATCCAGGCTGATGCATCTGCCAAATTTCATTTCCCTGATGCAAAGCATGGCAAAAAACAGCCTAATGCCCACATACCGGAACGTCACCCGTAGAGAACTTCGCCCATTCAGTTCAAGAGTGGCAACGTTATAAGTAACAGGGTCTTATAGTGGTAAGTGTTAGACAACATTAACTGTAGCCATTGCTAGCAGCTACACCTATATAAATAGAACAGAACGGAGCTCATGTGAAACTTTCACTAGCCAGGGCAAGGCATTCTTGATGCTGGGTTCTATCTTGTGAAGAGATCCTAAATGGTGTCCGTTATCTACTCTCCCTAAGTCATGGTGGTGGAAAATAGAAATAGGTGCATTCAGATGTTTTGATTTGGAGCAATATTATCCTCTTTTATAAAATATTGTTGGAAAGTGAAAAGACTACAACTTAGCATGACAAATGGGAAAATGTCTGTTCTGCTTTTCTTAATGAACTTGCACTTGTTATGTCTTTTGTAGCTAGACAATTACTTAATACGTAAAGCCCTACTTCATCTGAGAAATTGTAAAAATTGTGGATTCCATCATATTAGTCTTCCACTGCAGTTTTGATTTTAATTAGCTTATTTTGCACAGTTCACAATTTTGCATAGATTTTGAGGTTTGCAACACACACTTTTTCTCCGTTAGTACAGTAGAACCCCATTTATCTGAGTTGGCAGCGTCTGAGTCTCGGGCTGTCATCCCCAGGCGTCTGGGGTTCAGGCGGTCATCCCCATGCATCAGTGGCTATAAAGTAGTTGCAGCAAAATGTATGATTATTAAAAAAAGTAGGAGGCATAACATAATACTTGAATGTTTATATTGTTGCATCAAATTGTTCTTAAACAAATAGATCTTCTCTGGCTTTTCCAAATACTGCAATTAATAAAGGTCCATTATTACTTTTCTGTGATCTTTGTGTCTTGTCCTCAACTGAGCCACAATACTGGACAATCATCCTGCAATTCAAGTAGGGTCTTATTAATACCACATTTCGTACATCTCATGGATTTCTCCTCAGTTAAGCACTCTGACTCGCTAGTCTTTTAAATTTAATTTGCTCCTGTGAATCTGTTTTCTGAATAGGAAATGTATCAGATATTCACATTTTGTAAGTCCAGCTCTATTAGTTGCTTGAAGATATATCTACCCCAGTCCTCAACTAAAATTAAATTGCATCAGGAATGAAGAACACAATGCAAGCACTGAAGTATTATGGTGATGCAGACCATATAAGTAAATAAGAGTGTGAGAGAGAGATTTAAAAAAAAAGTAAGAGATACTGTGAAAAATTTTTGTGACTTTGATATGTCATCTGTAGCAGTAGTGTATATGCATGTATTACAGTATTATATATAAAATATGTACTATAACGTGCATATATATTTCATAGTTACTGTATATATTGCATTGCGTATTGTAGGGAGAGCTGGCAGCCTGAATGTTGCCTGACATTTTCCTTTATAAGATCCCATTTTCAGCTGGTAAAACGTGTGTGCTGGAGGATGTAGGGGTCATATGGTCAAGGCTATCAAAAGGCTCATGCACAAAGAGATAAATTAAGGTTGCACACACAACCTTACCACTGGCATTTCCTAAACTTTGAGTTCTTGACTTTGCAATCTTGATAATACTCTTATAAAATGGACTCATGGACTTTACGATCAAAAGGGGCCATTATGATCATCTAGTCTGACCTTCCACACAACACAGGCCACAGAATCTTACCCACCCACTCCTGCAATAAACCTCTAACCTATGTCTGAGCTACTGAAGTCTCAAATCATGTGTGCAATCTAATATATACATATACATATACGCTACTCCTAAAGATATTTCAGAACCATAGAAGTATACTTTCTTTTTCCATTTATCTATATTTTGCTGCTTTTCTCTTATCTACTGATATGTCCCCCATCACGGTAAAACCTGAATGTTTTGCATTGTGGTGCCCCTTCCTCCTCTTATTTAATTTTAGTTGAGGACTGCAGTAGATTTTGAATTAAGACAAATTTCTGATAAGACTGTATAAGTATAGTAAGCATACTGCGAGGAACAATATAGGCAATAAATTTAAGTTTATGAAAGGGAAACATACTTTGTACACTTTTTAATGTCTGACATTTGACTTGCTTGCAAATTGCCAGTAATATTGTATGAAATGGTATGACCATTGCCACAGAAACTTGAAAATATTTTCATTCTTGGTTGACAGCATGCCTGCGTATTTTTACATAATTTCATTCTAGATTGGATTTGTTGTATACTTATAGCTCTAAAGAATTTCTTTCATGTACTGAAAAAATAGTAAATGAAGTCCACCATGCTATTACTTCTTATTCCTGTGTATTCATATTATATAATATCAGCTTGGGGTCTAGGGGGTGCAGTGAATTAGTGTATTAATTTTTCATTTGTGCTGGGTCATCAAAACATTTTTAATACTGCCAAATGCAGTTATATATTAGGATCGAAGGCATTCAGGCCATACTTTACAGACTGAAGGACTGTATCCTGGAAAGCAATCACTAAAAATGATCTAGGAGGGTCAAAGTAGAGAAGCAACTGATCATGAGCTCCCATTGATATGCAATGATATAACAAAATTGGTCATCTGATTCTTGGATTTATAAAGATGGAAGTAATGAGTAGGAGGAAGGAAGTGATTTTATCTCTGAACTATGGCATTGGTAAGACCAGTATTGGAATACTGTGTGAGATGACTTGATTACAGTGTATAAATCTCCTTCCCAGGAAGGCAATAATGGCCACTAAAGGACTCTGTAATCTAGCAGAAAAAAGTAACAAGAACTCATAGCTGGCAACTAAAATCAGACAAATTCAAATCAGAAACAAGGCACACTTAACAACAGTAAAGTTGATTAACCAGCAAAACAAACTACCACTGCAAGTGGTGTATTCTGCATCTCTTAATGTCTTCATTATGAGACTGGATGTTTTTCTGGAAGATATGATTTAGCCAATGACAAATCATGCTTTAGTCAAACCTGAAATATTGAGCTCAATATAGGGGCAAATAAACTGGGTGACATTTAAAGGCCTGTGGTATATAGGAGGTCCTAGATGATATCATGGACCCTTCTGGCCTGAAGCCCTTTGACTGTATGACTGATTATTCGAGATGTAACTGGTTTTAATTGCATTTGTGTTTGAGAACGTAAAGGGGTACAGCAGGCCTTTCCTGTTCCTGGTGCTCCCTGTAGATTGAAGATCTGCCAAGTGGAGTTGAGAGATCTTGGTGTGGGTTACACTGTCAAAAATGAACCCCTTCCGGGGTAGCAAAGAGTTCAACAAATAGTCTGTTTGCTGTTGCTGGAGTTTTCAGCCCTTTAAATTCAGCCCTTTGCTGTCGCTTCTAAAGGAGCCGTGTCCCCTTCTCAGGATTTCGGCTACTTCATCAGTGGCCACTGGGGGAACAAGCACCCATCTATTACTCCAGGTTCCAACCCAGGGACCTATAAACAGCAGACACACATTGCTCCTTTCAATTAGTTGCTGCCACTTCCCTAAGCCTCTTCACCTCTCACCTTAGGGTTAAAATTCTCAGATCTGAGATCTCCCAGCTTAAGCAAATGCAGCTACTCAGCTCCTTTGGCAGAGAGGAGCACTCTTCCTTGTCCCTTTGGTCTCAGGAGCTAATTAAGGTTCGAAACCCCCAGTAATAATGGTTGTACTAGAGAGGTCATAGCTTGATTTTGAAAAAGGTGATCAAAGACTTCATGTTATTTGTAACAGGGTTTCTGTGATTGTACCAATTTGTTAGTCCAATCCTACATATCTCAAACAGTGCACATGAAGTACAGTTCCAGAACAATAGCAGCTAATACAGAGACCCATAATTCTATCTCTTGGGGGAAGGAAGAAAAATTCAGATAGACGTAAGATTCTTAGTATACCTACTAACTCAGAGACAGTATTAGTTCAAAATTGTCCTACTCCTTTATATGTTTAGATTTACGAAAGAGGCACATTCCATTGTAATCTCTTTTCCGTTAAACCTTTACAAATGTTCCACAGTTTCTCTCTGGATCATGTTTCTGTGTTTGTGAATCTCAATCTACAAATGGAAATATTATTCTGTAAACAGTCTCTGGTTTAATCTCTGAATCCAGATTAAATTCTGCCCATGCTCAGTCATTTTGTATGTATCATGTTACTACTACAAATACCCTAGAATCACCATACATAGTCCTAAATATGATAATATGCCTGAGAAAAGTGTTATTTTTCATGATACTTTATAATAAGGAAGTTGATCTAAATGGGGGTAAGCTTGGTTATAGCAGACTTTTTAAATCAGAAACTAGATGCAACAGTAATAGCAATGAAACACGTATATTACAAATGTTATTCAAAGAAAATATGACCTAGAGTAACCTTTAAAGTAAGTCTCACATAAAATGTATGCTTTAGGCAGTGATTAGCCTCATAAATTCTGGTTCACAATGTATCTATATAATTATTGTAAAAACCTAACGGATGTTAACGGTCCATTAAATTGACCATGTTTTTTTTTGCATGTTGTATAATGCTTCTGTAATGTCTTATAAAAAGAAAAAAGTAATCAGTAGTTAGATATAATTAACTTAAAGAGTTTTTAGGGGATTACAAACTGAGCCAAGCAAAGTGGCATAAGCCCTTAATGTTTTATTAAAGAGTTTCTTTAGAAGGTTTGAACTGTCTTATGGCTGTAACAACTTCCATGTGAGATTCTGTTGTTTTTTCTGGGTATGCTTTACTTGGTTCTATATCATCTTTTATGCAAACCATGGCTTAGTTAATCTTTTTTCTCATTCCTCATCTTTTGTTGAACTTGTTCAAATCTGGACTTTCACTATGAGAAAAAATTAGTTGGAAAAAAAGTGGAGGAATTTAAGTACTTTGTGCAGAGCGGAGGGAGACGGTCAATATCAAACTGATGAGGAGTAAACATTTGTGGCAGGGCTTGTGAGTCAAGATCTCTTCCAGATTCAAGAAAAATAGCATATCTTGTTTACTGAAAAAGTTATGACATTGGCAAGTCACCAAGACTGATAGGATCCATCCTAGAATTCCTAGGAAATGAAATAAGAGGCTAGATGAACTACTAGGATTTTTTTTTTTTGTAAGTCACTGACTATAGGAAGATTACTCAATTATTGAACTAAGATGGAAGTAGTACGAGTTTTGGGGAGAGGGCTGTTTATTTTTAAAAGAGAGCAGCTGGTAATTACATGTGAGTAAATTTGACTTATGGTCCTCAAAAAACAGGAGTTAGACCAGGGGTTGGCAAGCTACAACCCGTGGGCCACATCTGGCCCGTGGGCTCTTCCTGTCTGGCCCCTGAGCTCACAGCTGAGGAGGTTGCTCCCGGCTCCTCCTCCGCTCCCCCCCTTACCTCAGCACATTGCGGGGCTGCCTGCTCTGGTGGATCAGTACGGCAGTGTGTATGGCAGCGTGGTAAGGGGCCGGGCCAGGGCCGCGGGGTTAGATAAGGGGAAGAGGGTCTTGGGGGGCGGTCAGGGGATGGCGACAGGGAAAGGGGGGTTGGATAGGGCATGGGAGTCCCAGGGGGCCTGTCAGGAGGTGTGGGCATGGCTAGGGGTCGGGACAGTCAGGAGCAGGGGGGTTGGATGGGGGTAGGGTCCTGGGAGGTGATAGAGGGGGTCTCTGGAGGGGTGGTCAGAGGACAATGAACAGGGGACTTAGGGGGTACGGTCTTGGGGAGGTGGTTGGGGTGGGGGGGTCTCAGGAGGGTGTAGTCAGGGGACAAGGAATGGGGAGGTGGTTGGATGGGTCAGGGGTTCTGAGGGCGGCAGTCAGGGGGGGGTATGGGGGGGGGGGTCAGATGGTGGCAGGGCCAGGCTGTTTGGGGAGGCACTGCCTTCCCTATCTGGCCCTTTGCACAATTTTGACCCCCGATGTAGCCCTTGGGCCAAAAAGTTTGCCTGCCCCTGAGTTAGACACTTTAGGTTTACTAAGTCAATATCAATATGATATCTTCAAAGGAATAACCAAAAATACTGATGAAGGTAGGGTACTGAGTGTGATTTATTTGGGTTTCGGTAAAACATTTGATATTCGAGTGGTAGCTTAAGATGATGAACACAGATACGGGGTGTGCTCCAACAAATACTTTTACCCTGGTTGTCCCCTGGGAAGAGCTCCCTGTAAAAATCTCCACTATACTGCTGTTCTTTCACTTTCTCCTTAAAAGCAACCTCAGCTATTACACCTACAGATCATTAGATAGTGGCTAGGAGTTGGTCTGCTGTGACCATTGCCTTTTATGCTTATAATAGTCTTAGTGTTATCTTGTACTCCCCCCATCTCTTGGTGTTATCCAATTTCAGCCTTTCTTATACTTAGGATTTAAGCTCTTTGGAGTAGTATGTTTCTTTTTATTGTTTTTTGTACAGTGCCCAGCACAGTTGGACTGAGGACTCTAGGCATTTCTGTAATAAAATAAAAATAAAAACTATAAATAAATGAAAGTATAAATAAGTAAAAATAACTAAACACTCTCCTTTATTTCCCCGGCTATGATGCAACAGGAGCACCTATTTTCAAAGTACAGTAATTAATAATATGCTGTTTCTTTTCTTCATCTCCTCTGCTCTGTCTGGATTAGGCCCCAATTCACTAAATGATTTAAGTATGTGTTTAAAATTAAGTTTGTGAGTAATCCATCCCTGTTCTGCATATGTTTAAATCCTATTAATTTCAATGACACTTAAATACGTACTTAAAATTCAAATATCCCTGTACAGTGGAACTGTGCTAACTTCACTTGGGTGGGGATGACCGTGCCTATGGGCAGTGGGTGCGGGGGGGAGAGGGGAATACTTGCCACCAAAAGTGGGTTTGTATATTATTTCCTGCTAATATTTTTAAAATACTAAACTGATGATTGAACATTATGACCTAATTGTTAGCTGAATACAATGTATTGTCTTAAAGCATTCAAAGCAGAGAAGTTATTTTTTCATATCACTTTTAAAATGAATGAAGAGATCAGGTTTGCCAGGTTTCATCCCAGAGTAAATATTCGTAATAGGCGTAGCTGCAAAGCTGACAAACCCTTAACTTTTCTTGACCACAAACTCTGATCATACCATAAACACTGCTTCTGATGATTTTCATTGTGGATATTTATAATCATTGTATACTGTACCCAATCAACTTTGCTTGTTCTCCAGAACAAATGACCATCTACACTGTAAAGTAAAGTAAGTATGGGAAATGCTTAGATTCTTGGAAAGCCAGTAAAGTTCAAAGGTACTCTATATATCTGCTGACCCATTCACCCACATCTGTGCTACCGTAAATGTTCAGATTTATTTATTTTTTTTAAATAATAAAAGTAAGTGGCAGGTGTTCTGAGTGAAGTAATTTCCTTAATGAAAACTGCCACTGCAAATTAACAGATAAGTATAAAATTAACAAAAATGTTGCGGGACCATTTTTATTGTTACTTGTCATTAAAGACGTCAATTGGAAAGGCTGGAAGCCCGATAGACAAAAAGAATTTAAAGGATGAACAAATGCAAGTAAAGCAGTGAAAAAATCTATATGTAGACCGCTTCATATGTATGCAAATATAAACCTAATCTCTAGTCATTGGACTGAATTTTTGTTGGCCGTATCTGAATTCTCCTTGAAATGTTAACAAAACTGACCATTACCTCTACCCTTCTATTCTTGGAAATATTTGAAGTAAAAATAATTCTAAAAGGCCTTCAATAATCAGGAATTGACATTCCCACCTCTAGATTTATATGTTCTCAATCCTTTCAGAAAAGTCAGAAGTATTAATAGTAGTTGGCTTGAGTTTTGAATATTTCTAGAAGCTGTCTCCATAAATTTTCATTTTGCCTTATTTCTTATTAAGCTGCTTGGTGTGAATATCCTCCCTTTAATTCTTATGTAAAAAAAAAGGGGGCTTCATTTAAATGTGTTTCTTCATTGTCTTTTAGATTTTTAACATGCAATTAATTTTAAAAGAGTGCAATTACTGTTATTTATGTTTTGAGGACTGATTTTCTCTCTTGCGTGTCAGAATGTTGTTGCTTTGAGTTGACTTAAAAAAATAATAAGGAGCATCTGGAAGTTTCAGACACAAATTATTTACAGTTTTACGTTATCATTCTGGGGATGAGTACAGATTTAGCTCATTAAACACCTTTTAAGAATCACCTGCTGCTGGGAGTAAAGTGGGAAAAAAAATCCCAAAACAGTCTTTGAAAAATTACTGTTTGCAAAAAGATTACAGGGGAAGCAAAACATTGGATGCAAAGTAATTACAGTTAGAGTGCAGCCTCACAGTTTCTCAAGTACCAGTGCAAAAGCGATAAGACGTGCATGAGAGAAGTAATTTTGAAGATGTATACAAATAAATAAATACAAATATTTAGGATAATTAAAATTCTAATTCCTCGTGCTGCTATCTTCTTATCATTGTGAAAAGATGTTAAATATTTATAGGGATGATGACCTCTTGAGGTCCCATCCAGTCTTACGATTCTATGATACGGATCAGAGAACATTTTGATTCTCAGTCCAGGTCACTGTTTCTTAAACTATAAACACCTAATGACAAGCAAATCAAATAATAAGTTTGCTAAATAGCACGAATAGTAATTATATTGGATAAGGTGAATGTCTTTAAAAGGGAACTGAAAAATATTTGGAAGTGAATGTGATAACAGTAACGTGTTAAAGATTAGAAGATTTCCATGGCTCCCCAGAGTATTTCAGCCAACCAGTGACTGGATTTAGACTCTTGTATGATTTGGAGCAAGTGTCTGCTTTCTTCTCTTTGCTTCCTGGAAATTAGTAAGTAAAAGATCTCACATTCCAGTTCCAAACAAGCAAAAATATATAAAGTCCCACTTAAAAATATATTATTGTTATTTTTTTGTTTTGACAGAGACAGGAGGAGAGGCAGAGAGAGTGAGGTCTCTTTCAAGACATGTTCTAGACTTTTGCTTTAGTCTCTGCTACAGCATTGGTAGTTGCTTTGTTGTGTGTCAGCTCAGGTGCTACACTGGTTGCAGTCTTGAGTTTTTTGGGGTGGAAGGTCTGTGCACAAAACTGTGTAACTGTATGTGTAACTAAAAGCATGGAGTCAGGCAATTGTACATACTACTGACTATTTAAGTATCTCAAATAGCATTCTGATCAGTCCCTGACAGACTTGTGAGAGACCTAGAAAGATCTAGAAAGAAACTGGGCGTATGTCCATAGAAAAATATGCTTTTCATTTATTGTTTTAAGGTGTAAAGTCACTAAAGGGCACTGCTGTCAGCTACATGCTCCAGTATGTCTCCACTCCCCTGGACCTCTCTGTTACGGAACAGCTCTCCCTGTTAGGCTGGATATTGCCATGGAGAAATCAGCCAACCTTGCAATGAGTCTTCTTAGTGGTGGGCAGCAGGGGGAGCTCTGATCAATGAAATGATGCTCTGTTCTGTGTCTGACCTTTTTAAAACATCCAAAGGCAGTTAGGCAATCTATTTCCCTGTTGCAGCAAGCATCGTAATCCATGGGACAATCCAGAAATTATGCAAGGTTGATACATTTCTAGAATTCTCATGTATGCTGACAGACATGACTATGTCCAGTTCTAGTCCATATGCTATTTTGGTCCACTCTGGTGGGTGTCCATGGTGGTGGAGGTGGCATCATTCCACTTTACATTCTCCCTTCTTCTGGGTCACCACTGCTGCTACCCTGCTGTGTGCCCTTGAAAAAGTTGCAGTGGCAGCAACCTAACATCTGCTACTGTGTACTATGACAAGGTTTGATTAACAGCTGGTTCCAAGCTTCTATGTTCGAAAATAAATTTTCTTATATATCAGACTCTTAAAAGGAACAAGTCAGCAATGGCAGTGAGGGAAGGCAAGGGAGGGGATTGAGGATCAGAGGAGGAATGTAAGCCCAGCTGCATAATTAGACTGTAAATCCATTGAGGAGAGGTGATGAGATAAAACATACAAGCAAAACAGAGGTGGGTGTATTGATGTTACCAGAGCCACAAGATTAACTTTCTATCTACAAAAGTAGTAAGTATCACAAGGGTTTAATAATTGTTGTACTCTGACACATTCTGCTTCTCCTACCCCCACTTTCCTATTTAATTGACAGACACATTTTTAAAGAAGGCCTTAATTTTTTTTTATAGCGTATTAAATAGTAAATTATGGACATCAGTAATTTGTAAACCAAGTAAACAGCAGCAGGTGGAAAGGATATGCATCAGAGAAAAGCAGAATGAGATTAAAATAAATAATTTTCCAACATGCAGCAACTAGAATGATCCCCTAAGGAACATTCCACCAGCTGGGGAATTGGCGCAGCACTTTGCATACAACCCCATTTTGCCCGTTGTGCTTTCTGTACTGGCTTTACACAGGCCCAGAATTCCTCCATACAGAGATGTGGTATCTGCCTTACACAGGAAAGAGGAAAATGTTGTATTGCCGATCTGCTTTGGTTCTTTCAAAATTTGTAGTTTACCTGCACCAGCAGTCCAAAATGACAGTGGTAGAGCTTAGCATAAGGCCCAGGGGCAGTACTATTAAGTTTTATAAACTTTAAAAAGGTACTTTTAGCTTGTTTGTAGTATTCTGCTATAATCATGACAGTGTACATTATAATTAGTCCACAATAGTTCCCTGCCCTGTGTCTTTTCTCTCATTCATTGATATATGGGTGTGTGTGGGTGATGCAGTGAGTTAGTGTATACACGTAGACAGATGTTCACACGCTTAACTCACTACATCACCTAGCCTAGTGCCATGACAGCAGGAAAAAATATTCTTACACTATACTTCAGGGTGGCCACTTATCATTTCTCTGCAAATAAAAGCCACAGAAAGATTCCATGCCACACTGTATATAGTTCAGTTGCATACCATGCTTGTATTTTCACTCACCGATGCAAGTGTGCGATGCCTATATCTTTGCCTCTGTTTGGTGAACCTTGACTCATACTGCCACTGGGTGAGCTGAGGCTGACTCTTTCTATAGTTCTTTGCTCCTGTTTGGCTGACCCTAGATCTTTGATGTCTTGCTTGCTGCTCTCATATTTCTTTAGTTGACTCTGAATTCGCTGCCCCACTATGCCTGGGTAAGCTGGTGCACATTATGCTACCAGCAGCATGTTTCCTCTTTGTTATCGCTGATGTCTTAAATCCTGAATAATGTTACTTACACTTCCAGTAATTATTTCTAATTCCCAGACCTTGGGCTACTGTTGTTCCCTGTTTTCAGCTTACATGGTTTCATCTTAATATGACGAACCTTAAAAATCCTAACCCAAACCTGGCAAAAAGTACATTTCCAGTCATTTCCCAACCCTCTTCTGTTCACACCCACACTTCTCGTATTCAGAATTCCAGACTTGTCTATCACGGTGTCTCATTCTCCAAATCTGACTATTCTCTTGACTTCACACTGCCACCTGCAGTTCTTACAAAGCTAAACAATTTTTGTGTTTGGCCACTCTGCTGTGTCTATTTCTGTTCTCTTGGATCACCTTTTTCCCGTGTGTGTTACTGCATCCTGCTTTGAAAATTGACAGAATGCCTTGACATTACAAATCTTGTAGCTTGTCATCTTGTCTCAGTCATCCTAAGAATAGCACAGTGGTTATGTGACAAATTGTCTGTTTAGATTTCATTGGTAGAGATTCCATGCTTTATTGGTGTACTTGCAAAATTGACCAGTCTCTTCTATAATTTTCACTCTGCTTGGGCTGCCAGTCATCAATAGCAAGACATGTTTGAAGAAGAGAGTTATTAAATGCAGTTAGAAACATTCATTTTTAATACTTACACAACCTTGTCTCTTACTACTGTCTTTTTGTGGTCTCAGTCAGTATCTTGAGATAAACACATCTGGCCGCAATGATTCATGCAGCTGTGATATTGAGCAATGAATGTGAAGATATTGATGCTTCAATTACAGCAAGCAGCTGTCCATCTACTTACTGTATGGATCATGGCTTGATCTCTCTCTCTCTCTCTCTCTCTCTCGTGAGCAAAGTACATGGACTCTATAGATGCTGATAGAATTCTATAGAATTCTGGATCATTTGATGGTGATCCTGAAATCTCTCAGTTGGCTTGACCCAGGCTATCTCAAAGACTGCTACAACCTGGCTTACTGTGATATCTATTTAAATCACTTGATTTTAAAAGGTCATTGGTTTAAATTAAGTTGAGGCTTTGTAAAACTATTCTGAAAACGTGTGCTATAATTTTGATTACAATTTATAATTAATTAAATTATAACTTCAGTGTTTTTAAATGCCACTGCTGGTAGGATGTCTTATTTGAACTTTATTAAGCTGTTATAAACCCAAAAATAGTGAAAGGCCCTGAATCTACAAATATTTAAGCAGATACATAGCTTTATTTCTGTGCCTTCAGTGGAACTTGTCATGTGCTTGAAGTTAAATGTGCATGTAAATGTAGCTTCAGAGACTAAATCTTTCTCGTTTTTGTAAATGTAGCATCAAAGAATAAATCATTCTTGTTTTTTCTCTTCAATCTTTTGTTTTAGTGACATCAAATTTTTGTCACTTCAAAATAACTTTAGTTCAGTGTTAACAATGAAAAGCTATTTCAATTTTCAATACATTAACAAAGTTGTTGTGAAGTCTTTGTACACACAGGCCAATTTTTTTCCCAGAACAGGAGGTTAAAGGTGATAAATCAGAGACTTCCTAGCAAGCACATACACTGCTTGTGTGTATTGGGTATGTGAGTTATCCACAATATGAAATTGCCTATGTATAAGCATGTCTATTTAGCAGGATTAAGTTTCAGTTGTGTTATGGTGCAAATTGGTTGTCTTTGTTGGATAGGACCAAACCGTTCACTAGGGAGGAGTATGAAGATATTGTTAGACGAGTGGTTCCCAAACTAGGGTTTGTGAAATGTTATAGGGGGTTCTCAGGAAAAAATTCCCTAATGGCAGAAAGAGCTGTCCCTAATGACCCAGGCAGCATGGGGCCCAAAGCCCTTGGACTTCCAAGAGCTAAGCAGATCAAAGCAAGCATATCCATCACACTGAGGAGATTTAAATTCAAGACTCCTTATAAGAAATGGAAAGGGAGGTGGATATTTTTTGCTGTTTTTTAAAATTAAATAGGCAGCTAGTACTGATTTTAAAATTATTATGAAGAGCAAGTTTAAGCTTTGTTGTAACATGCATTGTTTGCCTGGACTGCTCAAGACCTAAATACTTGTGTAGGAGGAACTCTTTGTGTTGACTTCTTAAATACCTTCATGCTGTTTCACATCTAATACTCCTTGATGAAACATAGGAGCCTTGTCTTATAACAGGCTTATTCAAAGTGATACAAACTACGGAAGTGAGATCTTGGAAGAGTGTGGCCATTTTCATAATGTAATAAAAATACTGTAATGATAAATAATAGTTACAAAATAGTGTGTAATAAGCAAGTCAGAATCCAATTTTATATTTCCAGATCACCCCTTTTATAATTTATACTCAGGTAAAGGAGAAAATCCATGGAAATATTCATTTTTTAGGAGGGGGTTCACAAGACTTCACATTTTAGTGAAAGGGGTTCACAGGTTGTTAAAGTTTCGGAACCACTGTGCTAGACCAGTGGTCCTCAATCTTTTCCGGCCGTGGCCCACTTCCATGGAGCGGCGTCTGCTCGCGTCCCCCTCCCCCGGGTACGTCTGCCAAAATGCTGCCAAACAGAAAGCTTTCACTTTCTGCGGCGGCATTTTGGCGGTACCAAAATAGACCGCTGCCAAATTCGGCGGTCTCCTGTGCAGGATTGGCGGCGGCGCCAGGGTCTCGCGCACCCCACTTTGATGACCACTGTGCTAGACCATGCAGGAAGGCCAAGGCACAATTGGAGTTGCAGCTAGGAAGGGATGTGAAGGGTAACAAGAAGGATTTCTACAGGTATGTTAGCAACAAGAAGAAGGTAAGGGAAAGTGCAGGACCCTGACTGAATGGGGGAGGCAACATAGTGACAGATTATGTGGAAAAAGCTGAAGTACTTAATGCTTTTTTTGCCTTGGTCTTCACAGACAAGGTCAGCTCCCAGACTGCTGCACTAAGCAACACAGTATGGGGAGAAGGTGAGCAGCCCTCTGTGGTGAAAGAACAGGTTAAGGACTATTTAGAAAACCTGGACATGCACAAGTCCATGGGTCCAGATCTAATGTATCCAAAGGTGCTGAGGGAATTTCCATTTTGAAGTACATGGAGGCGAGGAAGGTGATTAGGAACAGTTAACTTGGATTCACCATGACGAAGTCATGCCTGACCAACCTGATTGCCTTCTATGATGATATAAGTGGCTCTGTGGATATGGGGAAAGTGGTGTATGTGACATATCTTGACTTCAGCAAAGCTTTTGAGCCCATAGTATTCTTGCCAGCAAGTTAAAGAAGTATGGGTTGGATGAATGGACTATAAGGTGGATAGAAAGTTGGCTAGATTGTTGGGCTCAACTGGTAGTGATCAGCGGCTCGAAGTCTAGTTGGCAGCTGGTATAAGCGGAGTGCCCCAGGGGTTGGTCCTGGAGCCGGTTTTGTTCAACATCTTTATTAATGATCTGGATGATGGATGAATTGCACCCTTAGCACAAATTGGAGGATTGGGCCAAAAGAAATCTGATGAGGTTCAACAAGGACAAGTGCAGAGTCCTGCACTTGGGAAGGAAGAATCCCATCCACCGCTACAGGCTGGGGATTGACTAAGCAGCAGTTCTGCAGAACAGGACGTGGAGATTACAGTGGATAAGAAGCTGGATATGAGTCAGCAGTGTGCCCTCATTGCAAAGAAGACCAATGGCATATTGGGCTGTAGTAGTAAAAGCATTGCCAGCAGATCGAGGGGAGTGATTATTCCTCTATTCAGCACTGGTGAGGCCACCCCTGGAGTATTGTGTCCAGTCCACTATAGAAGGGAAGTGGACAAATTGGAGAGAGTCCAGCCAAGGGCAAGGAAAATGATTAGGTGACTGGGCACATGACTTATAAGGAGAGGCTGAGGAAGCTGGGGTTATTTAGTCTGCAGAAAGGAAGAGTGAAGGGGGATTTGATAGCAGCCTTCATCTACCTGAAGCGGGGTTCCAAAGGGGATGGAGCTAGTCTGTTTTCAGTGCTGGCAGATGGCAGAACAAGAAGCAATGGTCTCAAGTTGCAGTGGGGGAGGTCTAGGTTGGATATTAGGAAACACTATTTCACTAGGTGGGTGGTGAAGCACTGAAATGGGTCACCTTGGGAGTGGTGGAATCTCTTTAGTGGTTTTTAAGGCCTGGCTTCACAAAGCCCTGGCTGGGATGATTTAGTTGGTGTTGGTCCTACTTTGAGCAGGGGATTGGACTAGTTGACCTCCTGAGGTCTCTTCCAGCCTGTGACGGGGCTAGCCAACCCCGCACTAGCCCAGAAGGGGTTAAGCCAGGAGCACTGGCAGTGGAAGTCCTGCCCCCGCCACACTGGGCATGCTCCAAGTGCTCTGCCTGTATAAAAGGAGGGATTTCAGCTCATTCTGGGCTGGCAGCTGAGGGAGAAGGACGTGCTGGGGAAGGTCCTGCGACGGACCAGCCTCAGCCCCTGGAGGTGCTGGGACCCGAGGCTTACCCAACCCTGTCTGGAGCCAAGCAAGAGGAGCAGCCAGAGCAGGTGACTGACCTGACAGCTAGCGGAGGAGCCAACAGCGAATCTGGTAGGAAGTGACCCAGGGAGAGTGGTGAAGTGGTAGCAGAGCTAGTGGAGGAGCCAACAGGAGCCACCTGGGAGACGCCTACAGCTAGCAGAGGAGCCAACAGGAGCCACCTGGGAGACACCTACAGCGAATCTGGTAGGAAGTGACCTGGGGAGAGTGGTGGAGTGGTATCTCCCACCCAGGGAGAGTGGTGGTGTGGTATCTCCCACCCAAGGAATCTCAGCGTGTTTTGGTCAGATTCCCCGCCGCTGAGTAAGTGGCAATGTGCTGCACCACTGTTAGGGCCCTGGGTCAGGGCCCAGTGGAGTCGGGTGGGCCCGGGCCCCCCTACATAGGCTATCGCACCCGTAGGTGGGCAGCCCTCCTCTACTGACTCTGGCTGCTAGGCCGCATTGCCCTGCAACCCGCGGCGATTCTCTATTGACTCTGGCTGCTAGGCCACATTGCCCTGCAACCCAGGGTGATTGTCTATAGATTTTGGCTGTTAGGCCATAGTGCCCTGCGACCCCAGGGCGGCTTTATAGATTCTGGCCGCTAGGCCATATTGCCCTGTGACCCCAGGGCGATTTTATAGATTCTGGCCACGAGGCCATATTGCCCTGTGACCCCAGGGCGGCTCTATGGATTCTGGCCACTAGGCCGTATTGCACTGTACTCTGGCTGCTAAGCTGTATTGCCTGCGACCCCAGGGTGGGTCTATGGACTCTGGCTGGTAGGCCATATTGCCCTGCGACCCTGGGGTGATTATATGGATTCTGGCCATGAGGCCGTGTTGCCCTGCGACCCCAGGGTTACTCTAACAACTCTGGCTATTAGGCCATGCTACCCTGAGACTAGGGGCAAGCTTATGGACTCTGGCCATTAGGCTGCGCTGTCGAACCTTCAGGGGCATAGACCTCGACCTAGCCCTAATATTTTATGATTCTATCAAGGTTAAAAACAAACAGCTCCACATGTATTATCCACCAAGACTAAAGTATGGAGCTAGGAGGTTGTTTTGTTTTGTTTTTAAATTTGATTAATTCCAATCTTGCAAGAGTGACCAAACCTTGTTATAACACATTTGTTACTCAACTGGGTTAAAGAGCTGCTACTATTAAACAGGGTTGG
This sequence comes from Dermatemys mawii, assembly GCA_007922305.1. Lineage (NCBI taxonomy): Eukaryota > Metazoa > Chordata > Testudines > Dermatemydidae > Dermatemys > Dermatemys mawii. The sequence goes on along the minus strand of ML677336.1, from coordinate 5,652,630 downwards.
GGTTTTTTGGTCATCCAAACAGTGTAAAAAGTTCTTGGGTCTTCCTACTGGTCGCTCTCGTAATACCTCAGGTCTTATTTACTCCCTTTCCTGTGACAATATAGATTTCAGGGTTGTCTGAATCCTAGTTAATTATCTTTTTAGGCTCACTTAAAATATATGTTAGATTGTGGTTCATTATATGAAGGTGAGCAACATAACAGAAATGACCTTGTATACTCAGACAGAATAGACAGTGTTCTATTTTGTTTTCTTTTATAAAGTTATAAAACAGTTTTTTGAAAGAGAATAAACTGTCACAATTGTTCTGATATATATTTGGAATACATGGCAGTCCTGTTTTATATCCAAAGTATGAAAAATGCAAACTACACAAACAAACCCACTATAGGCACACCTGATTTTCACATTGTTAATGCTGTTTGCTTTTAAATTAACCTGGATGAAATTAAAGGTAATACAACATGAATGAATGATTAATTTTGATTCAGACTACGGGAAAATATCTTTTAACATGTGCATGTTATTTATTGCCCATTTATATTTTTATTGCTTAGTCTTTCTTTGGCCAAACATTTTTTTCTCTTTTTAGTTCTGTAAAAGTTAGAAGCTTGAAATCATTAATAAAACAGTCAAGAGAAAGGGATTCAAATGTTTGTCTTTTGTGGTGCAGAGTGGATTAAAATGGCTTTGCTCCACTTATCTTTTTTCTCTGTTGCTTTCAGGAAATATTGAAGTGACCAAAGAAATTTTTCTAGATAACCGAAAAGACAGGTTCATGGAGAGTGCTTTTGCTTTCCCCCAGATTACTTCCAGGATTATCTTTCTCTTGAATTTGTCACATAAAAATTATCAAAGTGTGGGTGAATCTTTCAGTAAAGTTTTCGTTTTCCACAGTGGATAAGTTTTCTGTGCTTAATATGAACAAACCTGAGATTATTGGAGGGGGAAAAAATTAATGAAAAAATGAGTTAATTCAACATTTTGTTTCTGTTGGAACAAGTAACAGGTTCAACTAAATGTGTTTCCAAGAAAATTATGTCTAAATGGCAGTTGGATAGTCTGATTGCATTTGTAATTGTTACAGTCTGGTAATGTGAAGGACAAGCCAAAGGTTTGTGGCCAACCTCCAAAGTATTTCTTTCCAGGGCTATTTTAGGGTCTAAACCAGCAAATACTATTTAGCCATAAGTGGTTGCGGCATTAGGCCCTTAAATTGCACATACTCAAGTCAGAAGAGTGAGTCCATTTCCTAATACCAAATCAGTTGCACTGCTACAGTTAAGCATTAGTCATGCATCAGATTCCTCTAACAGGGATGCCTGCAACTGTGGGGAGATCCATTGAAAGCAATGGAACTCTGCATGGATGCAGAAGTCTATGCTAGCAAATTCCAATGAATGAGTGAATCCTAAATGCATAAGAATCCCGTACGTGATTCTAGTTTTTTCTCATAGCAAGATTAATAGCTTGGATTAGGAAGAATAAGCCTTCTCTGTACCAAAAAAATGGAGTTTTATAGTTAGTTTTGAGTTGTATGTAATCCATTCAGAAAAAAAAGCAACTCATCATATCTTGTTAAATATCAGCTTAGAAAAGTGTACTATTTAAATCATCTTCTGAAGATATTTGAATTTTCAGATATTAATCAAAAGAAACTGTAATAATGCTCCTTGAAATAATGCATTGTTTGATGTTGCTTCTTTGTTAAAATAATTCTGATAATTTTAGCCCCTTAAAGCATATATGATTTTTTAGATGTTTTTCTGAATGTGTGGCTTTACATGCTGAACCTCATTGGTACCATCATCAGCTGCATACTAAAGTGTTATCTAACTTTTTTTTTAACAAGTGATAAGAGAGATGAATGTCTCATTTAATTTTAAAAATGCCCAGAAATAAAATTGTGCTACAGAACTTCACATAATTTTCATCTGTGCTTTGTAGACTCTTAATGCATATGAAATTTTATGAGCTAGGTACAGCCATCAGAAGATTTATATATATATATAATCTTAGAGTACTACTCACCACAGAGCAAGTTATAATAAGATTGCAACTACAGTCAATGTGACATTAACCCTTTAACTTTTCATTTATTTCACAGCTCTGCTGATCCTGTAAAACAATATTTTACCATTAAACCATAGACTAGTTAGGCTCACAGATCATAACAGTATGATTCTGCAGTATTTAGGTAGAAAGCATCTTCTGTTAAAAACAATGAACTAGAAAAATACCAGAGCTGTTTGTGAGTAAATAAGCATTATTTTGCTGTGTGATGGATGCCGATAGATATGAAGCTTGAGAAGAGTGACTAAATTAGCCCTATGCATTTTAAGGATGAAGGTAATGAGCCTCTTGTGAAGAGATTATAGATTAAAAATGATATCATTAGCACATAATTCTCTCTCGAAATTTGGCAGATGAACATTTGCCATTCCAGGAAATGGCATTCCTTGGAAGTGTGATAGTATTTAAATATGCCAGTGTGGAATTGTTGGCTCATTGCTGTGATGTGAGTGGTAGACAGAGGCATCACTTAAATTGCATGACTATTGGTCCTGCCCTGTGTCTCCTTGATTGCCTTGCATCTCTCTTGAAGGAGCTACAACCCTCAAGATCCCCTTGAAATGAAACTGGTTGGCCCTTTAAGAGATCTTATGAGTTTGTGGCTGACATGCTCATTATGGCATGATAGGAAGACAGTAATTCTTCCAACAACAGGGCAGTGTCTCAGTCCTATTATAGATGTCAGGAATCTCTAATCTAGTGTCCTGTTATCCCCATGATATGGCTCAAGACAGTTTTAAAATGTCTTAAAGTAGCAAGCACCACCACAGTAACATTCATGTACAGGAGGAAAGAATTCTGCAAAATACTGGATTGTGGTCCTTGCACATTATGATGGTTACTTTTTGAAGGATCCTTAGACCAGATACCAAGGGCCTGGTCAAACTCTATTGAAGAAAATGGGATTCTTTCTGGGACTTCAGTGGGCTTTGGATCAGGCTTTTAGAGACATTACAGAAATCAAAGGTGGTATGTATCTTCTCAGGAAATACTTAAGTCCTCTAATTCTTTTTGTCCATATATATATAGTAAGTCAACACTGATTTTTTGGCATTCCTTCTATAATGGAACATCTAGGGACTGAGAGTGAATAAAGTATCAGGGGAGTTTGTTGTTTCATTCCAACTTTACTCAAGGGAGAGTTGGGAAAACACAGTTCTATTAATCATCCCCATTGAGAAGTTGTGAGGAAAAGAGGCAGACGTATCACATTTATTAATTGGTGGCGGTGGTGCTTTGACCTGTGGATCCTCTTGACAGTGTCCCAGAGTCTATTACATAAAGATTCTAGACCTTTCAGACTGATCCTCTCCATATTCCATGTACCTGAAACATTAGCTTTCAGTGAAAGGTTCCCTATCCTGATGGTTAGAGGTGCCTGTTAAAATGGATCTCTCTACTGAAATCTGGACTACTTCATAGTGACCATGGGGCCCTGATTAATGTGCAGAATGGTATAAGGAAAGTAGTTCTTTCCTCCACGTGAGGATTTTTCTATTCTTTTTCCCCATATGCTGAGAAAAATCTCCTTATTCTAAGCCCAGCCATCAGGAAAATGTAATCACCTCTTGTCCTAGGAAAATGAATCCCACGTCTCTTGAGTTTGATGCCGTTGTTCAGATGGGACACTCCTCTTTAGCCCTCTCTTTGTCCTCCTCAGATGCCAGATACCCCACCGTGATAGTAGCCACATCAATTCCCACAAGAATCTTTTATGGATGCCTTTGTGATCTTGTATAACTATTGTTTCTAGTGGTTGGGTTTTTTTGGTCTCCCCTCAGTGATCTGGCAGGTCTTTCGTCCTTTATTCCCCCTTTTTTTCTGTAATGGACCCTTTAAAATTCATTTAATTTGCTTTGAATTTTAATGAGTAGTTTTTATGATAATTCTTTTATTGTAGTTTAAATGTTCCTGCTGTTCTGCACAGCACTAAAAGCATCTGATTAGAGGAAAGGTCTTTAAGAATAAAAGGATGATGATGAAGGAATGAATTATTATGAAGTGAATAATATTCAGGAATAATGCACACAGTTTTATTTCTTACCCTTTTTTTCTGAGATACGGATTAATGCTGCATTCAGTTTGCCAGTTTGGAATAAACATGGCATGGAAGAGAATAGATTAGAACGACTTCCAGCTGATTAGAAAACAGTGAGCTGGGACAGTTCCTTGAACAAGCCAGGCCTGTGGGGAAAAGGGTATTTACAACTTTTAACAGCTACCAAAATTGTTCCAGCTATGTTAGCTAGATTTTTGTACTATCAGCAAGCAGAATATTGTTTTCAGTTCTTTGTCTTTTAAATGCTGCTGAGGGAGCCACATACGTTATAATTGATGCACGTGAAGAGATTTAGAATTTTATACTCCTATAAATTGGCACACTTACATGGACTAGAAGGTTGACACCAAAAAAATTATTTTCCTGGGTGAATGATACAAATGACTGTTTACATACACTAAAATATTTTAATACGTTCATTTTCAATACTAGCTGTATAGTCCAATTATTATTGTAGAATAATGGGGGGGAGGGGCAAAGTGAAGAAAGTTTGCAGTACTTTTGTTTATAAATTAGGGCTGTCAAGTGATTAAAAAAATAATTGTGCTGTTAATAATAGAATACCATTTATTAAAATATTTTTGGATGTTTTCTGCATTTTCAAATATATTGATTTTAATTACAACAGAATACAAAGTGTATAGTGCTCATTTTATATTTATTTTTTGATTACCACTATTTGCACTGTAAAAAAACGAAAGAAATAAGTTTTTTTTAATTCACTTAATTCAAGTATTGTAGTGCAAGCTCTTTATCATGAAAGTTGAACTTACAAATATAGAATTATGTACAAAAATAATTGCATTCAAAAGTAAAACAATGTAAAACTTTAAGGCCTACAAGTTCACTCAGTCGTACTTCTTGTTCAGCCAATCACTTGGACAGACAAGTTTTTTTACTTTTGCAGGAGATAATGCTGCCTGCTTCTTGTTTATAATGTCACCTAGAAGAGAGAACAGGCATTTGCATGGCATTTGTTGTAGCCAGCATTGCAAGATATTTACGTGCCAGATGCTCTAATGCTCTCATATATCCCTTCATGCTTCAACCACCATTCCAGAGGACTGGGGAGCAGCCCAGGAGTACCACAGATTATCTTGCTTCTGTAGACTCTGTGTCTGAAATTCAATCTGGAAGAGATTGAACGTTGAACATTCATTTATAAATTGAAACCCATAACAACTCAATGATAAATAATTTTATCTGTAATTACTGAGTTAAATTATAGCTTTGACAGCCAGTGTGACACTAAAGAAATGGGGAGGGAGAAGAGAGCATGTGAGCAATAGAGTTGGTATCATATAGCTGTATAAGGCATAAGGTGACCAGGAGCCCAGAAGGCAATTTGATCCACAGCAGCATTTATTATACCTGCACAAAAGATATAAAAGACCTATAAAAAGACTCCCCACTGCTGTTCACCTCACACTTGGTGGTAGGTGTGGGGTGGGGGCTAGGGCCTGTGCATAAGTAGAAGCAGTTCCTTGCACTGTCTCCGCTACCTACCACATGTGTAATCTGTTTAACTGTGAATAGCTCTATTCATAGGTTTAGCAATCAGTGTTCTTTCAGTCATCCATATTTCTCCTCCTTCGTCTACACTTAGCCAGACAGTTGGCTGTAGTGGTCATTCACCATTTGATCCATTCCTGCACTTCCACAAAGGGCGGACGGTCAAGTCCAGCAGAGTGGCAGGACACCTGTGTCTTTTAAGGCCTTCCATAATGCGACACGGTCTGCTTAATCAAATGCGTCCTTAGAGTCAAGATACGCTACGTGCCGGGGCTTCCTGACCTCACAGTGTATCTCCGACAACAAGCGAAGGGCCAAAATGGCATCTAATGTGGACCTGTTCCTTGTAAAGTCTGACTGTTGGGGACGACACTTGCGATATAGCAAAGGCTCCAGTCATGCCAGCAAACCATGTGCAAACACCTTCCCTGGAATGGAGAGCAAGGTGATCGTCCTGTAGCTCTTACATTCAATGCGTGGTCCCTTGCCCTTTTAGAGTGAGATCACAATACCATCCTTCCAGGCAGTTGGCAGGGTTCCAGTTCTCCACACCAGATGAAAGATGGCCAGAAGTGATTCAATAGCACAGAATCAGTAGCACATTTTAGAAGCTCTGTGGGGATGCCATCAGCGCCAGCTGCGCATCCATTTTTTAGTTTAGAGATGGCACACTTCACTTCATCCAATGTTCGTACATCAGTCCATATTTGGGCTCAATAAATGTAGATAAATTTACAACAGATATAAAGTTGTTTTTGCATGTATACAATGTTCAGTATCAGCATACATTATTGTAAACAAGATGCTTTTCTAAATTTGTATATTCCAAGGAACGAAATTGACATGTGACAATAACATAAAAGTCATGCTCTCATACTTCACCATATACTAAAATTGCAAGGTTTTTGAATGTACAACACCTTTTTTCCTGTTATAAGTTACACAATTATTTTCTTGCGTAATTTGCTTCAATCAGACATTTAGTTATATATGTATAATTGTCCGTCCATAACAATAAATCTCAATTAAGATATATGATGTATGAAAAAATTGTAATAATTTTAAAACCAAAGACACTTACTTATTGGGAATGTAATGAATGGGATTGACTGATCACTGACAAATTAAAAGTAGTTTAAGTGTAACCATATTGTAAAGGTTACTGTGCACAATAAATCAATAGGCAATCGTGCAGTTCCTTAGAGTTGATATAGGCAAAAAATCATGAATTTGTAACCACATCATGAAGTGTCAACTCTTCTGTTACATTTATCCTTGAGTATTTATTACAGTACAAACAATCAGAAAGTCAATATAGTGGCCTTCACATTTGGCATTACTTCGTGCAGTAGGTTGCTTTTCCTACTCAATACAAATTCTGTAGGAAAAAAAGCCTTGTATAGCTATGGGGAACTTGTTTTGTAACTACATTAACTGCCAATCATAGCTGATGAAAGCAGCATATTCTCTCATCATATATTGTTGAAATGAGGAGGAAACAAACGTGCATTTCTTGATAATTCATTTTTAGCAGTTCTGCATTTTTCCATTTGAAATCTTAATATGAGATTTAATTACATATTCAGAACCCACAGTTTTTCCTCGCTAAATATATTTTAATCGTACAGTTCAGAAATATTATATGCCTTTGTTTTACATGAATTGTGTCCATAGAAGGTTGACCTAGATCATTGTAATATGTAGTAGACAATGGCATATGTTAACTATCCAACCCAGAATTTATCCATATTTGGGCTAATTATACACAATCCAAAATTATCTTTTTAGTTGCTCACTCATAGCAATACTTTGCGTTTCCTAGGCCAGTGGTTTTCAAACCTTGGGTCACGACCCCAGTACTGGGTCACAGAATGCAAGGCACTGGGTCGCCTTGCTCAGCACCCAGGGACCCTGGCAACTGGCAAGTAAAAACTAGTAGTCCCTACCTATTCTGGTACCATGCTGTGCCCTAGAAGTGGCCTGCTGTAGGTCCAGCTCCTAGGCTGGGGGGGCATGCCCCAAGCACCTGCCTCCACATCCTGGCTGCACCGCTGACCGGGAGCTATCGGACATATACCCATGCCCCAATCCCTCACCCCATTCTCCTGCCCCAGCCTTGAGTCCTCCCAAGTCCAGAGCCCCCTCCTGCCCCCTAAACCCTCTCAGTTCTGCCACAGCCCAGAGCCCCCCGCGCACCCTGACCTTCACAGCCCACACCCAAGAGCACACCCCCACACCCTGACCCTCACAGCCCACACCCCCACACATCAACCCTCTGTTCCAGCCCTGAGCGCCCCCCCATCCACAGCTCCATTGCATCATGGGTATCAACAATTTTCTTCAAGTGAGTCACCAGAAAAAACATCTGAAAACCACTATCCTAGGCTGTTCAGCCTCCAAAGTTCCATAAAGTACTGATTTCATCTTCATACAGCATTGCCTCTTTTCTTTCCCTGGAGAACTGTGTAATTCAATGGCACTTATATCGGTTTGTTGTTTATGGTCATTTGCAGCAAGTCATCTGTGCTTCTGGTTAGTATGACTGTCAGCAGAGCCAGAATGTGAGGCTACCAATGTGATATATGCCATCGTTCCAGCAATGCCCCTCTGTCATGTGCATTGGCCAGACTGGACAGTGTCTATGCAAAAGAATAAATGGACACAAATCTGACCTCAGGAATCATAGCATTCAAAAACCAGTAGGAAAACACTTCAGTCTCTCTGGTCACTCAGAAACAGACTTAAAGGTGACAATTTTGCAACAGAAAAACTTCAAAAACAGATTCCAGCGAGAAGCTGCTGAACTGGAATTAATTTGCAAATTGGATACAATTCTTGTCAGCTGTCTGATATGGGCCATCTTGATTATCACCAAAAAAGTTTTTCTTTCTCCTGCTGACAACAGCTCGTCTTAATTAATTAGCCTCCACCTTTTCATGTTCTCTGTATGTGTGTGTGTGTGTATATATATATTTATATCTTCCTACTATATGTTCCACTCTGTGCATCCGATGAAGTGAGCTGTAGCCCATGAAAGCTTTAACAAATTTATTTAAGCATGTCTTTAAGGTGCCACAAGTACTCCTGTTCTTTTTGCGGATACAGACTAACATGGCTTCTTCTCTGTAACCTATATCCCAATGACTACATCAGTCCCCAGATAGGTGGCAGATCCCAGTTCAAATCTTTTGTCTCCCTCAGGTGCAGGGGGGAGTTGAATTGGTGGTCCCCAATGTGCCGGGTGAGTACCATTGGGCAAAAAATTATATGAGAATGCCTTCTCCTCCTCCTAAATTTGTGAATCTAACCATAAATGTCTTCAGGTGAGGGTTTTTTTTTTTCATATATAGAGAAGGTTTGCTATCAGAGTTTCCAGATTCACTTAAATAATTTTTTGGTTGTAAATAATCTAACACGTTAATATTTTTGTCATATAAAATATATTTTTGAAATAAATCAGTAAGAAACCATCTACTCTGAAGTCATTTTATATCAGAAAAAACAGGCACTGCTTAGCACAGCTAGTTAGAAGTACTTCTAATTTATTTAATATAAAATGTTAATATTTTAGTTTAAATGAGAACTGTATCTTATAGTGGAGATTAAGGTCATACAGTCATATAAAAATTAAGTGAATTTTGATTTTGTACTTTCATCAGTGTTTATTAATTGCTTAAGAAGTGATAGGCCCCTTTGAAGCTATTTTAAAAATACTTCTACTAGATCCTTTTAAATGGTATCAATAATCAAGAGTGTCAAAGCTTTATTGTGTTCTTTAATTTTCACTTCAAACAGTTTTCAGCTAAGGTATTCTTCAATTAAGGGTTGAATTTTTCAGTCCCTTTTACTTGTTTTTGCCTTCTTAGAAAAGTAGTATCTGTAGCTAGTTGTTAATATGTATGAGTTCACTGGTTCACATTAGTGCAAAAAAGGGTCATTCTGGAACAGAAAGAAAAGTGATTGCAGAATTTCAAGCAGTTTTTGCTGCTCAGCTAGGCCTTTTAAAAAAGGGTCAGGCTAGCACCTGTTGCAAGGATGTTCTCACCTTGTCACAGTTAGAAGAGACCTGATGCTAGAATGAATAGTCTCTTCATGCATTTGTAATAATAACACTGTAGCTACTATGAGAAAATAGGCCACTGTAGCCCAGAATGGTTAAGATCATTTTTTAGAAGATCTACTAAAATGGCATTCAAATTAGATCTGCATTTTTAAATTCTGCTTGCCAAATATTTGAGACCGATATAGGTAAGCAGGCTTTACACTCTTTTGTTTATTAGTTCCCTCCCTCTGTCGCAGTGATTATAGCCAGCTTCCTTGCAGCATCTTTTGTGGGGATCACAGTCCATTTTTCTTTGAGTCTTTAAGTCCATTGCCTTATTTCTGCTTCTGCCTCCTTAGAGTTGGAGGACAGTATGCATCTTTCTGAAGTGCCTGACAGAAGGCTTGTCCACACAACCACTGGAAGTGAAATAATTAACTCTGCTTTTAAATCATTGTGTTATTTCAGGGCAAATCTGGGTGATGTCCTTCTTATTTTGGATTAAGATGATCCACACTCAGGTTTTTACCAAAATAAAAAAGGTGTGAATGAAAACCCAAGTTACATAATTTCACTTCCTATTAGTATGTAGATAAATCCAGAGATTATACCCACTAGATCTTTACGCAAGCAGTCCATGTGTGTGGGGTGGAGAGGGGAGTGAGAGAGGGAGGTTACTTGTCATTGGATGGAAAATCAAAGGGAAAATGGTGAGCAGTTATGATGTAAATGGTTACGATGTAAACAGAATGATATAAACATAGGCAAATGCAATACAAAAAGCATAGCTATGCATGATCTATACTTAGGTACGTAGCATGTTGGTTAAGAAAAATTAAACTATGATATTAGAAAATTCTTTCTCAGAGACATTCAGCCAGCTTCTCTCATATTTCCCCAGGCAGGAGTATGACAGTGAAGTTTTTGTTTGCCAGGGAGGATCTTAGTCCTTTATAGGGAAACATCTTTTCTTTGATTTCCCAAAAGCATCTTCCCTTTCTTGTGCTGGAGATCAGTTATCCTTTGTCTCATGGTCCCAGACCAGTTTGAAGCTGCTGCATCCTTCTCTCCAGCCTCTAAGTGCTGTGAGCAATAAGCCATATCTTCTTTGATTAGTTGCTTCTAGTCCTGCATTTGTAGCAATTTGTCATAATGACCCTCCATGTTTTAGCTAAACCTATGTTTTCCCTAACAATTATGTTCAGGAATAATGTAATGTGATCATCTGTATTAGAGATTAACTTACTACAAATGTCAATGGGATAGCCATGTTAGTATTTATGCACAAAAATGAGGCATCTAATGGCACCATAAAGACTAACATTTATTTAGGCATAAGCTTTTGTGGGTTAAAAAAAAAAAACGCTCTTGTTCAGATGTATAGAAGAAGTGGGGGTTTTACCCATGAAAGCTTATGCCCAAATAAATCTGTTAGTTTTTAGGGTGCTGCCAGACTCCTTGTTGTTTTAATACAAATGGATTGTTCTCCTTTAATAAATGATTTCATGTTTCCTAGAGGAATATTTCTCACCCATTTCAAATAGAAGATCCTGTGTTTTTTGGAATGCTTTTTGGTTGGCCATTCTTGTGGCCTATAAACTGTTATGTGCGGGAGATCCCAGTCTCTCACTCCCTAAACCAGCAAGACTAAAAGAAGATTGTGGACTATGATGACAAGAGAGTCTGAGAGTTTCATTTAAAAGAATTGATCTGCAGATTTTGATTGGGATGCTTGTTTTAGGAGACACATTGGCCTGCAAACATGCTATAAAACAGGTGACAGGGCACAAGCCATATCAGTTTAATAAAATCTTATTTTGTCAGCATATTAATTAAACCACACAAAAGGCATTACAAGTCATCTAAATCAATCCAGAAAATACATTATTAGGGTTTTTATTTCAAGGTGTACAAAGAAAATAACTGACCTAATACTCTTCCTATTTTGATTAAGCATATAAAATAGACTCAGTTCTATCCATTTTGATTACTTATTTGGGTTACTCAAATTGACTGTGAAATTCTATGTAATAGAAGAAGATAATTTCCTTGGCAAATATATTAGTCACTTGTAAACAATTAAGTTTGCTGTTTATTAAAAAGCTCATATATGATAGTGAGTGGTGATGTGGCTGCCTCTCCCAGAAAACAATTCTTTGACAGACGAATGATACTAAAAATGAAAAAAAAATCCCCCAAAGTAATAAATAATTACACAATTGTATTTTGAATATATAATGCATATTTCTTTTTGAAGTGGTGTCTCTTTACTGTAAGTGTAGCAGCCAGAGTCTTCAGTTAGGATTGGCATCCTCTTGTACTTTCCTATTTGCTTTACTCTTGTTCATTACTTTTATAAGTTGAAACTTGTGCACAATTATTTTCATTCAAACTAAAAAAGCAGATTGAGGTAGCCATGTCAATCCCCAAAGAGTTTTGGATATTTATAATCTAGTTTGGATGAAATGGGTTGCTGATCTTTTTTTTAGTCCATCACTATTATAATATAAAATATATATATTAAATAAGAAAGCTAGCATTAATAACATATTAAGGATTTAGAAATGTAAAAATTGTCTAGGGGAAGGAAAAGCCACTTGGTGTGTACAGTCGCTCTCTTTTTCCCTTGCAGCTACTTCTTATTTATGTCTTTGCAGATTGTCTTTATAGATTGCAACCAGTGCTCAATTAATTATTTTTCTTAAAATCAGAAAGCTAGATTGAAGTATGTTTCCCCAAACATTTGCACTGTAATACAGCTTTCCTCCTGATTTTCTGTTCTAGGCATTCTACCATGTTTTCCTCCTCTACAAATTCTCCACTCAGGAGACACACTCACATTTTTAAGTTCCTCTGAAAAGATTCAATTAATCTCAGTTCCTTCAGGCAGAGGTTGCTCAGGGCTCTGTCAAAAAGTACAGTACTTCACTTCATTTAAAGCAGCTCCCTGACTGTTTATGGCATTTACAACACTAAGCACTCTGGTTCACCTAGTTTGTGTATATTTTGACTGGAAATATATTTTTAACAGATATATCTCTATTAATAATCAACAATTTCCTTGAAGTACTTTTTTTATACCTTGATAACCCTTATTTTGGGAAAGTTATACAAGTAATACCTTATTGTCAGTAATCCAACACAAAAAGGAAAATTATCCTTAAAAAATCCACAAGGCTACCTCATCCACTTACAATTTCCTCTTCAAAACTCTCCTTTGTTGTGATCTCTACGAAATACATGAACATGATTAGGTTGCTGGTGTTCTGAGACCACTGCCTGTTCTGCTGACGAACATTGTCTCATTGTTTCCTTGGATGTCCCTGGCTCTATCCATCTTTTATCTCTTGTATTATACTTAAGTTATTATGTATTTGTCGTACTGTACCACCTACCAGCCCTAGTCATAGACCAGGACCCCATTGTGCTAGGAGCTGTACAGTCAGGGACCAGCACCTAGCACAGTGGGATCCTGGTCCATGACTAAGGCGCCTAAGTGATACAAATACTAACTAATAATATATGAAAGAAAAGTATGTTTATAAGACAGGTGTATTAAATTTTCTTGCTAGATTAAAAACTATGCTGAACTGACATTCAGATTGTGTGCATATCAATTATTTAAAGGCGGGGCAGTGGAACCGAGGGGCGGGGAGGCTCATATCCTCACCGTTGACATATTGTGGGTGGCTGATGTCTGTTTCCACATACCCCAGGGTTGTCTGCCCTCATACTATCTCTTGGAGGCAACAGTGGGTCATGGCTATATTTTTGCTCCCCCGACACATGTACATGGGGAAGGAATGGGGCCCAGAAGAGGGACTGGAGTGGCCGCTGCACAGGACATTGAGCCACCTGCTGGGAAGGAGATAGGAAACATTTTGTGAAGACACCGGGCCCAGGTGAAGGGCAGGACTCAGAACACGTGCTAGCTACTATGATGAAAGTGTGGGCTCATATCTTTTATTGAACCAGCTTCCCGCTGGTGAAAGAGACAAGCTTTCAAGCCACACTAAGCTCTTCTTTAAGCAAAAAATGTGGTCTGACAGCAAGAGCTAAATTTTATTAAGTATCAATTTTTATTTAATTTTAACTTATAAATTAATTAATCATTTACTTGTAAATTTTCAGAAAATTCATTCTGTACCCAACATGTCTAATTATTTTAGTTTTTGGAAGAATCAACTGTGTTCATCATACATAACAAGCGGTGGAATCTCTGTGTTAAAACTCAATTCATCCTTTACTCCAGAAGCATGACTGGCACTTCTATAATACTACTGTTACTAATTATTATTATTATTTATTGTTATTACTAGCAATTGCTAGTTTGTAGTTGCTACCTTTGACAATTCCTCATTGTCATTCAGCAGCCTGTTACTTTCTTTGTGCATGTTTCTGGACATACATTATTGATGAATGATGGATATTTTCACTACAGTTAACTCACGTTATATTTAATACATTTTTAAAAATTGTTTTGTATTAAAGCAATGTTTTTGCATGCTTTGACTTACTCTGTGCATAATTATTTTGTTTTAAATCCTCAAGATGATTTCTTGGATTCTGTTATTTCCTTTTAAAAAAATAAAAGGGGGAGATGTTATCTTACTTTTCCTTGTCCACATGCTCACCTGTGCAAGGAAAATATTAAGGGAAAGTTAATTTAAAGAATAAAACTTTTTTCTTATTCAGTAATTTAAAACTTTCCCCCTATTAATGTTGGTTAATATTGAAATTCAAGAGAGAGGTAACTCAGTTTAGTTCAAAAGCCATTTTCTAATTGAGAGGAATTAGCTGGAACAGTACTACATTAACACACCCTGCCAACAGCTGAACTCTGCATACAAACCACTTGTTCATGTTTTCCTTGAACTCCTTTGATGGGACCTAACATTCAGCTTACACTGAATGAGCTCTGTCTGAACCTTGGCAGGAATTGGAGAATGTTGGTGTGTGTTGTAATGAATAGTGGAACTTCGAAAGGCTTAAGTATGCTGGCACAAGTACTGTCTCAGTATGATGAGCTAAACACAGGCATTGTTCAATGAGAAGCCTCTGTGTCTTTTTGGGAATTAAATCTTGGCCAGTGAACATTAGATCTGAATTGAATTTCTTTGTCTTTTTACTGTGGCATTCCATTCATAATCAAACATTTCAAGCAAAGTTCTAAAGAGGTTCTTGAATGCCACCTCCTTCAAATATGTCCTGAAACAAGTGGCTGATGTAAGGATGACATAGTCTTCTCTCTCTTAATTGGTAACATTCCTTAATTTACATCAAAAACCTTAAGAACAAACTTCTTGCACTAGTTATAGTTACAGCTGCAAAATGGCATAGAGATTTATGAGACTGTTGGGGACATGATTCTTGTGAACTCAATGGTAAAATGAAATTTACAATAGAATGTATAATGTATGGTACTTTCATGTCTAGAATGCCTCCTGAATTTGCAGTGCCACTTCTATATTTGTCTCAGAATAAATCTAAAGTCAGAGAATCCATCTGTTTTCTAACAAATGCCTGCTGTTTGCTTGCAGAAAAATATGCCTTGTAAAGTAAAATAATTATTTAAAATATTAATTCAAACTCATTAAAATTAGGACTGTCAAGTGATCAAAAATATTTATTGTGATTAATCTCACTGTTTAACAATAATAGAATACCATTTAAATATTTTGGCTGTTTTCAACATTTTCAAATATATTGATTTCAAATATAATACAGAATACACAGTGTACAATGCTCACTTTATATTTAATTTTGATTAAAAATATTTGCACTCTAAAAAACAAAAGAAATAGTATTTTTTCAATTCACCTAATACAAGTACTGTAGTTCAATCTCTTGATCATGAAACTAGAATTTACAAATGTAGAATTATGTACAAAAATAACTGTATTCAAAAGTAAAACAGTATAAAACTTTAGAGCCTACAAGTCAACTCAGTCCTATTTTTTGTTCAGCCAATCATTCAGACAAACAAGTTTGTTTACATTGCAGGAGATAATGCTGCCCGCTTCTTGTGTACAGTCACTTGAAAATGAGAATGGGTGTTTGAATGGCACTTTTGTATCTGTCTCACAAGATATTTACATGCCAAATGCGCTGAAGATTCATATGTCCCTTCATACTTCAGTTATCATTCCAGAGGACCTGCGTCCATGCCATAAAAGTTTGTTACAAGGAGGAGGGAGAAAAAATGTTCTTAAGCTCTGAGAATAGGACAAGAAGCAATGGGCTTAAATTGCAACAAGGGAGGTTTAAGTTGGACATTAGGAAAGACTTTGTCAGGATGGTTAAGCACTGGAATAAATTGCCTATGGAGGCTGTGGAATCTCCATCATTGGAGATTTTTAAGAGCATGTTAGACAAACATCTGTAAGGAATGGTCTAGATAATAGTACAGTCCCCATGAGTGCAGGGGACTGTACTACCTATCATCCATCAAGGGGGTGTAGGTTCTAAAATCTAATGATAATTTAAATGACAAGTGTTTCACTGTTGATTATTTTAGCAATAGCATCCAACTAATATGGTTACCCATAGTTCCAAACAGCCTCCCTACCTTATTGGGTGCCAAAAATCCCATTTGCCCCGTACACAAGATCTCCAGTTTCCCACCTAGCAGCTTCTACAACAAAGCAGTAATAGGTTTGTCAGCATGGAAATCTGTGCCTGAGGCTGTGGAGACATAGTAAAATACACTGAATATAAAGTGCAAAGAAGAGAGGAGTGATGGTAATTATTTCATTATTTATGTTCATATGTAAGTCAGCAACTGCCTCCATTATTTTACATTTCAGTGAAGCATCCACAAAATTTCCAGTTTTCCTTAACATATTGCCATAGAAAGTTCAAGAATTCAAGTACAGCTTCCACAGATTTCCTAGGGCCTTAGGTGAGCTACAGGAATGTAGCCTTCTATACAGTTAAATCACTCTTTCTTTTCTTGTGAAGGAAATGCCACTTTCAAAATATAGTAAAATAACTACTACTAAGTTTGATCTAGGTCTGAAGATTAGGAATGCTGTCACAGCTGATTGTCAGCAAAGACATTAAAATGTAGAATTGATACCGATTGTAATTCTAGACATTAGATTTGGGGATCATGGTGAACATGAGTTCCCAGCACAACATTCTGGCCAAAATAGCTAGTGGGATTCTCAGATGTCAAACAGGAGAATATCAAATAGAAGTAGGGAAGTTATAGGTATTGCAAAGATAGGTAGGTAGCTTGGGATTCGTATTTTAAGCAATACCTAGAATGTTGTTCTAGCTTGCATCTAGGCACTTTTTACTCTAACTTGTAACTGTTTGTAACCAGTTGATGACATGGCAAACCCTGAATCTGTCCACACGCAGTCAGTATTTCACTGGTAATCATATGTTTATCCCTTGGCAGCAGGTTGGTACATGATTACTTTCGGGTATCCAAGTTCAGTGCAGTTTTTTAGTGCAGTAGAAGAGAGAGACATAATTTTGTGCCTGTGTTAATCTGGTCTTCCAAATGACCTCTTAAAACATGCTGCTCTATTTGGTACTGGTGATGCTTCGTGTTTGTCTTTCAAGACATTGTGTTCCCTATTGAGGCATTAAGGCATAGCAGTCCCAATGTTTCCAGGATGCACTGATTCAAATACAGCTAGGCAATATCAGGAAAGAACAAACATGGTCGATCCCTGGTTGTGTTGTAAACATGATTCAGCCATATTTTTTACATCAGGTGAGATTATCACAAACTGGTTATAAAAACAGGTTTTGTATTTCTAGTGTAGATAGGGACTTAATTTGAGAGGAGAACAAGGGACTGGAAACTTCAAGTTCAAACTCACCCTAAGGTTCCTGGTCCAACAGGACCAAAGCGCTACAGAGAAGGTAAGTGCCTCATGTTGCTCTTGAGCAACCTGTTCTGGCTGACACTTGGAGTGATATTGATGGACTCTGGAGGGATGACATGATATTTTATAGGCTGATGGGGTTATTGAAGAAAATAAAGAGGGCAAAATAACGATTAACGACACCCATATGGCTGCAGAAGATCAATGCAAACAGAGTATCGGACATCTTGATTTGATGTCAGTGTGCTTATGAGAACAAGGAGATCTTTCTCCATGTGTTTTGATAGCCTATAGATGTTTCAGATTTATTGATCCTTTTAATGATAAGAAATATATGGTATTATGTCTAATTTTTGAAGCCTAATGAGAAGCTCAGTAAGAGGACTGGAAGTCTGTTTATTTCCTTCTTTGCAAGGTAAGTTCAGCAGTACCCTCCTGTGCATGATGTAAATAAATAAATACAGTCTAAACAAATAGTTTAGAATATTGTCGTATTCCAAAAAGAAAATAGATATCCTGTCATGGGAAAATGACTCAGACAGATTTGCCTACTGCATTAGCTCCCTAATGGCAAGATTTATGTCTAATATGTACTGCTCAGCATTCCTAGATCGAAACTGTTGATAAAACAAAACACTTTCACAAGTAGTTCATAAGTTGCTATTTTTTTCCTCACACACTTTCAAAATATTTACCAGGTTTGTATGTAAAGGGCATAAACAATCAAATGCACATAATTAATTTTGTATTTTAAAAACATAGAGATACCTTTGTAACTTGTTTGTGTAGAAGAGTGTTTTCCCTGTGGTTTATCCCAGTCTCTTGATTAACTCATGAATCTCATGGTACTTAATTTGGCTGGAGTAATGACTGAAAGAAAGCATGTCTGATTGTTGCTGTTTAATTTCACCGACCGTGCTTTGTGCATGTACTGTAGTGATGTAAGGCAGCTTTATTTTTGACATATGCAGGATTTGGTGGTCACACATACCTTAAATTCCTTACAAGACTACAATTTGGTTTTTTATTATAATTGCTCATTCAGGTGAAATGTGTATGTTGTTTGTTTATGTTGATTTTAACAGATATGTATTGACTTCGTATTTACCCAGGGGGTAAACTCGGGGTTCAGCTACTCTTAACGATCTTCAGCTATCTGTTAAGCACTCATGGTACAAATTGAAATTCAAATACTGATTGTAATAAGGTCAGAGATTTGCACTCCTATCACAAAGTTTCCTCATGATTCCTGTGTAGTTTTTAGTATTTAAAGTGACCTGTGTTCCTGAGTTCATTTATAGACTTTTTCTGTTTATACCTCAAGTAATAACCAGTAACTTCAAAATTTGTATTTGATTTTTCCATAACCTCTTGTATAGTATTGTTTGACTGTCATGTGTTCTAAGATAAAATTTTATATTAAACCCCACGGAGTTTAAAATTTTATTCAACAGTATGTAAAGTTAGACAGATCCACCCCTCTTAGAAAACACTATTTGTGAATGTGTAACAGGGTTTAATTACTGCCCAGAACAAGAAGGGACTTGATGCAGATTCATATTGTTGGACATGCATTAACATGGGGTCTGGCTGGGATCCGTGGGGAGCTATGAGCTTGGACAAGGCATGGCAGATGTTGATGGAGGTCGTCAAATTCCTTGGAGTCATAAGAGGCTTGGCAGTTTGGGCATCTTGGAGAACCAAAATTACTCGGAAGTTGTGGTTCCCACATCAAGCTTTGGAGCTGATTTGATTTGGCTGATATAGAAGGGGAGCAGTAAGAGATGTCTGGGAACCTGACTGGGTTTTGGTGGGGAGGTGGCCAAGCTAATTGTCCAGTGCAGTTATTCCACAGGAAAGGTATGAATGGGTACGGGAGTTGTGGACTCCTATGATTAGTATGGCAGGGAGTCAAACCCCCATTCTTATAGCCCAGGGATGGGCAAACTACGGCCCATGGGCCACATCCGGCCCAAGGGACCATCCTGCCCAGCCCCAGCCCCTCTCTTCCTGCCCCCGCAGCCTCAGTGTGCCACGCCACCAGCACTGCAGATGTGGAGCTGGCTCTGGGAGCCTGAGCTCCTACCGCTATCAGTGGCATGGTAAGTGGGTGAGTTTTCGAGCTCCTGTGGGGCAGGCTATTAGATTTAATAATTTTTATTTGTGACTCTTCAAGAGTATCTGGTGGTGTTGATTGCCTTTTTCAGCATTTGGATTTGTTTCAAGGCAAATATACTGTAGTTAGCATTGTAAGGTCTTTCATCAATGTATTCAACTTCACTTTCTCATGACTTTTCTTTTCTTTTGTAAATTACTGATAAAGAGGGGATAACCTAGTGATGAATTTACTTCAGAAAAGAATAGAGTTGTAGTTATAAAGGAAGGTATTGAACTGTTGTATTTGGTTATCTGAATCTTATTTTTTAGAGCAGATGAGGAATTGTGATGTGGTAGCAGCGGATTAATAAGCTTTGATTTGGGAAGTAAGTTAAACAAGATTTTACACCAGTTAAATCTTTCAAAGTTTTTGTAAGTAAAATACCCAGAATCATTTTTAGTTAAAGGCATAAGTAGATGTCTACTACATTTTTTTCTTTTAAAATTAATGGATAAATATTCTGTTCCTTTTCTGTCATAAATGCAGAGTGTTGCTATCCTAATTCCTGTGAAATACCCCAAGAAAGTGATTACTTGATGATACTTTAGATCACTTACTGATTACCTGTTCTGTTCATTCCCTCTGAAGCACCTGGCATTGACCACTGTCGGAAAACAGAATACTGGGATTGATGGACCTTTGGTCTGACCCAATATGGCCATTCTTATGTTCTTATGTAATCCACTGAAATTCAAATAAAGTAGTTTCTCCTGAGAATTTGAAGGGGTCCGTATGGCAATCTACATTGAAATTTCATAAAGGGGAACAGCAAACAAGCTTTCAGTATAAACCCTAAGGTAAATTCATTAATCTATCCTTTTAGAGAACATAATTTGTTTTGATCAAATATGAATATAATTCATATTAGGATAAGAACTGTATATATGAAATATAAATATGAATATAATTCATATTAGGATAAGAACTGTACTGTACCTTCTGGTCTGTTAATTCTCCCTTTAAAAATGGTACATTCCCCAGTAACATCATCAAAAAGGGTCCAGTTACATATGCAGGGAAAAAGTAGCTAATTTTCCTGAAAAATATCCTTTGAAACTCAAAGGAGGCACACCTACACAGTGATCATCTTCATGTTTACGTGAAAATAGGCTAAATATTTGACTAAGGGTTAATGACTCATATACGGTTATTGTCGAGGTCCTTTCTTGTTTGACAGAATATTTTGAAATAAAAAGATCATGAATAAAATTAGGACATAATTTCTGTCATAGCATTACAAATTAACTTTTTCTCTCATCGTTCCTCCTTCTACACATGCAAAGGGCTAAGGGCTGGGCTGCACTGGAAAATTAGATGAATCCAACTATCTCGCTAAGGGGTGTAAATAGTCCACACCTGTGGAAGACCTAATTAATCTGACCTAAATATAGATAGTGCTTCCATTGACCTAGCTATTGCCTCTCGGGGAGGTGGATTACCTACATAGATGGGGGAAGCCCTCCTGTCACTGTTGTAAGTGTCTTCACTGTGCTGCTGTAATGTTTCTAGCATAGAAATAGCCTAAGGGCTGGTCTACAGTAAGGGGAGAGATTGACTGAAGATATGCAACTTCAGCTATGTGAATAACATAGCTGAAGTCGGTGCATCTTCGGCCGACTTACCTGCCCTCCTCACAGTGGCGACAGTCAGCACCGGGCTCCCCCATCGACTCCAGCTTGCGCCTCTCGACGGGCGCCATTGGCAATCGATCAAAAGATTGATCGCTACCCGCTGATCCAGTGGGTGGTGAAGACATACCCTAAGAGATTCATGTATGTAATTGAACCCAGAATTTAACTTATCTTGTATTTATACTTTTTACTTTTTTATGTATGCTCTACTGTGTGAATCACTGGACTATATTATAATCCATTCAATAGTAAAAAAAATAAAAAGTGACTTTACTGAGTTTTTAAATACACTGAAAATATTTAGTCTAAATAACAAACGAAACAAAATAAACTTAACTAAAACTCATACATTTGTATTGCTGCAGTTAATAAATGTTAATATAGATAATCTGATAAAAGTATTCGCATAATATAAAATGGTATTTTAAAATAAATGGTAGTGCTAAGTAATAACATCTGGAGAAAACATCAGACATCATTTATATTGCTTTCCCATCTTGCTTTTCCCAAGATAAGTGAGAACTTTTTAGTATCTATTTGCAATGCTAAAAAGTTATGTGACTAACTGAAATGAAAATCTATCTTCATAAGTAGTGAATAGTTTATCATATATTAGATCTCTGTGTGAGGAACTGTAGAGAGATATGGTACATATAGACTTATTACTAATTATTTTGCACTTGATCTGTTTTCTGTGGCATAAGTTTTCTGTCAAAAGTTGGGAAATATTTTAATGTGTAGAAAGACAAGTAGTATATACAGAACTTTAGGGACTGGTAGTAATACATTTCTATCAAAAAAAGAGTCAGGCAGGGACACTTATTGAACTTATTGAACTGATTGAAACTATATGTAGATATATTATATACATAAGTATTTAACTGGCATAATGACAATGACATAACTGACAATGGCATAATGATTTTTAAGTATATAATTTGATATCTGTGTTAAAAAATTTGCCTTGGCTAAGTCGATGAGTTTTGCAAGCTTATTAATTTACTGGATTTTTAGTTTTAATTAGAGTAGCTCTTCTGAGACTGAACCTTTTTACCATTAGCCTGTTTGAAACCTATGAGAGAAAAAGGAAGAGTTCTTTCAGAACATTATTTACATGATTTTAATTAATGATTATAATCTCCATGGTCATTTTTGCAAAAGAGCATTTAATCCCTTAACCAGTTTTCATGATTTGCATTTTGCAAAAACATGTAAGCCCCGTAGGCTTATTATCTCCAATTTTTTTCAAACCAAACTTCTTTTTAGAAAATTTTATTTTGTTCCTGCTCCAAGTCTCATTTCCTACCATAACACCTGTTTCTCATGCAGAGTGAGCTGATAGGTAGAAAAGTAAAGTTTGCTTCCTTTTGCCAAGACAGAACATAGCCCTTGGCAAGGTTACCTTTGAAAACAGTTTTTCATGCAGAGACCGTATACAACAGCATTGCTGTTGCCAAGATCCTCTGACTAATGAAGGGTCGGAGCAATAGTGTGTTCTTTCTCTTTGCTGGCGGCACGTATATGTAGCATTTCTTTTGAGAAAAGGCACTCTAGCATTTCAAACAGAAGCTAGAAGTTTAACCTTCTATGAGGAAGGTCAGTGTTAGTTTTTATTGATAACATAGAAGAAAGCAATTTTATAGGACTATAAAAGATAAATTCCGTGCTGAGCAGAAATTGTTGAAAACTATGAGTTTTCAACCTTTTTATGAAAATCAGTGTGAAAACTTTTATGTTTACAAAGTTGCTTCTTTAGCGCTCACAACAGACTTTTGTTTAAAATTTCCATATTGATGATTTGGAGAACAGATTCCTAACCTGTATTAGCATACAGGCTGAAATGACAGGTCAAAACTTCAGGTGCACACTGATAGATAGATTTTCCCTTTCATTCCTAATTCAAGTTGTGCAGCATTAAGGAAAAAAAATTACCCTTTAATGTTAATGTGGTTTAGAAACATTGATTACTCATAATGCTGGAGAGCATTTGCACTGTGTGTGTGTATTTTCAAGTCTTTGCAACATATGATCTTTTACAAAAGTATAGTTTAGGACCACATAGTTCGTGCTTAGACATGAAGATTTTGAGGAATGAGAATTACCTTTATGCAAAACTTATTTAAAATTGATTGAAGGTAGCAGGCATGTAGTGAACTGGGAATCTGTACTAAAATTCAGATAAAATTAGTGAGTGGTACACATCTTCAAATATTGTACTAGTCAAGTAACAGATAAGCAAATCCAAAGAAGGACATAGATATCCTATGTAAGCAAAAGGTCCAGTTTTTACTGTGGATAATCCTGGGATACTTTATATGAAATTCATTCTATTAAGATCATTAAGGATTATTACTATTAGAAGAGTAAACCCAATTTTCTTGAAGGATCATTTTTTAAAAAAATTAGTTTTAACTCAAAAGTTAATTATTAATAGATTTACTTCTACACTCTGTCAGTGGGTAAGTGCTGGACTTTTTGGGGAGGGTGTGGTGAATTTCCCATAATAAAAATAATAATAAAAAGATTGAATTCCTACTTTAAGTGCAAAGGTAAACTCAGCCCTAACTATGGAGCCTCAACTGGAACCTGCATAATGCTTTCTTCCTGTCTGCAGAGCTCTTTCTCTGCTTTTCCAGAACAGAGCATTTCTTATCTCTGTTTAAGAACAAGTTTAAAACTCTAGTTTGATATGTAACTCAGGGGTTCAGGTGTTCTCTTCAGTAAAATATTTGGATTGGACAAGATCTAGCTTTTTTGAGAACCTGTCTTTTCTGTGTTTTCTACATACAAACATTATACATGCAGGATATTTTTCCCCATGTGTCTGGAACCTTTTTGAAGTTTACACACAGAACTTCTGTTGCACAGTAACAATGGGCTTGCTAATTTATAGACCCCTATCTACAGGCCTTGGTTCACCAGGATAAATAGTTTGTCCTTTTTAATGTCTTGTCATAAAATTGTATTAATGCACATTTTCAAAACCACTAATTTCCTCACAACATTTCAAGAATGCACCAAACAAACCAAGTGGGCAGCAGATTTTCAGTTACATACACAAAGTGTTAGGTAATATAGAAACCTATGCTGAGTACCGGTATCTTGACCTTGTGTTTTAATTGGATATGTGCTTTAGGGGGCATTAGGTTGAAGTGAACAACAAAATAGAAATGACATTGTATTCCTTGAGTACAGTCAATTAATCTCCCTCTACCTTTCAAAATAGTTACATCTAAGTAACTGTTGTGTAAATTAGGTCCCATTGCAATTGCTATACAATAAACAAAAGAAAGCCAGCTACAATGCAGCATAAAATGTAGTCTACATATGATAATTCTCAACCCCTAGTAAGAGAATCCATAATATTTCATTGTTTGCACCCACCAAATAGCTATAGAAACCATGACCACAATGATTATGTAGTCCCATTGTAATTGCATATTTAACTCTTGCAAAAAGGTGTACAGAAAGACAGATTGTTATGCCTTTAATTAGGTTCTCTGTGTCTATTACACTGTACAGAATTGCAGAGGATTGTTAAGATGTGTTCACTTTTAACTTGCTGTGACATAACAACTTCTCTAAAGGCACTTGCAAAAAACCCCCACAAACAAACAAACAAACAACAAAAAAAACAACCAAAGAAAAACAACCTCCACCCCTCACACCCACATCTTAGGGAAATAAAACAATGATGAAACCTGCTGAGAACTAGATGGCTCATCATTTATGCACTGGTTTTTCACCTCTTCACCCCTAGGTCAGTGCTCTGAATTCAGGGTAGATCCTTACTGACTGAAAGTAGTTATTGTATTCAGGCTGTTCAGTGACCTCTGAGTAAAAAGTGTGGTCATACTCCAGTGGACATGTGTCCACATCAGAGTTGTTGCAAATTAGCAGTTTTGTTAGCAGGGTCATTGAAGATGCCAAAGTTTAAATGGACCTTGCAACTAGATAGTCTCTTCATGCCTATATGCTTTGAAAAGAAAGAGATGAACTACCATTGCCAAAGATCAGACCCCACTTACTTAAAAAAAAAATATCAATATCATAGAGAAATCAAGAGGAAAATACTGACACCACCTTTCCATAACTATACAAATGATAGTATATAAGCTTTATATTGTGTTGTAGTCTTTGTGGTGCTGAAAGCTATAGCTAAGGTTTAAAATCAACTTTTTAAAAATGAATTTCTGTGTTTAGATGATCATGACTGTCCCTCAAATTCTAGTCAACAGCTGAAATGCCCATGCTTAAATTCTCACAAAAGGTGGCTTTATTTTGGTGAAAGTATGATCAAATGCCATTTGAATGATGCAAAAAGAGAAAATATAAGTTTTGTATTTTAAAACGACTGATTGATTTGTGCATAGCACTCAGAAAAACAAGATTAATTTTAAAATGACAATCTTCTCAGCCAATAACTGTTCTTCACTGAGACAAATGCTATGTTTGGAAAACATATTTTAAAACAATGAAATTATAAGCAATTTAAACATTGTTTTTGCAAATATTCAGTAAACATTGTCTTAGATGTTTTCTAAATTGCCTGCAGCACAAAAAATAGATTTCTTTGCATAAATGTATTCTATAATATAATATTGAAATTATGCAAATTATAATATATAATTCAATAATTCATGCTCAAATCCATATTGTCACTGCTCACATATGGTTATATTTTTTGTTTCTGTGCTCTCTGGTGTATATAAAAATAAAGGAAAGTAAATAACATTTATATTAATGGAGCATCATGGTTTAACTTGAAATATGAGATGTTGGAAAATGAAAAAGTCAACTTCACAACACAATACAACAGCTCCGCTGTTAAATATATGTGTAGTACTATTTATTAATATTTAGATACCTATAGCTAGAATCCAGTCTCCACAACGGCAAGTCTTGTGCTGCTCTGGGAAGAATAAAGAGGTCTTAAAGTTTCCTTCAGCTGGTCCTACCCAAAGCAAAGCTTCCTTCTATCAGAAAAGAAAAGCCAAAATCTCAGTGAAGTGCACTAGACACATCACTTTTCTTAATGTTGGAGACCTTAAGATATCACATTGTTTAGGCCATTACAAAACCTCCAGGTAGACAGAAGACAAGACACTAAATAAAAAACACACAACTTCTTTGACAACCCTTGTTGGAGTCCCCTGTGTATAGGATTCATCAGACCAGAGTACCTTTGGCAATCCTTCTCTTTGGAGAAACTTGAAAACTGTTCTAAATTGCATTGAGCCAAACAGGTACCTGACGATCACAGGAACAAAGGTAGCTTAGAGCTGTGTTTGACCTGTAAGGTCACCATACCTATAAAGGTTGCTATTAAAAAGCCAGAGTCATCACCCAGTGGAATCTGAGATACTGTAATTAGGGCTAGGCAAAACACAAACCAATTCACTTGCAGCAACATAATCCACTTTCCTTAGTCTGGTCTACCACAGATTTTGACCAGACATGTTGACTACAAATGGAAGCAATTTGCTCCAGCATTTTTATCAGTCTCTGATTAACACTGCATTTGAGAATTGAATCTCTTATGTTGCTTTTAGTCCCTCAGGGCAGCAGTGACTAAACCAACCATAAATTGTTTTGCCAGATTTTAATCTTTAGCAGTTGCTCACTGTGACTTTTGAAAAACAGCTTCTCGGGGGAGTTTCCTTAGAGGTGTCTGACTTTCAGATAATACTGAATATTACTCTATAATGATACTGTATTCCTACATCATAAAAGTCAGACCTGTTTAAGGTGTCTTATACTCAAAATCACTAATCACTTTTCAAAATTTCGGCCTTCAGAACCACTAACGTGCTATCTTAAAGTAATCAAACATAATACCATCTCTTTTCTGAATACTCAGCTCTAAATATAGTTTTTCTTTGGGAAAAAATGCAAGTGATGGGCTATAATTAAAAAAAATGGTCCTCTTTATATTTTGTTTCTTTTATTGGTTAAACAAAATATGTTTCTCCTGCTGGTGGGGGTTCTGAAATGTTAACCTCTATACATAAAATGTCAGAATAAAGAGTTAATAAATCTGATCCTACCCTTCTTGCTTACAGTGTCATTCAATGGTTAGCATTTATTTATGGAGTAAGTGTTAGATTTTTGAGTCAACACCTAAATATTTTTACTCTTTACACTTATCTTTATTTGGGGTTTCAAACTTTTCTTGTTTCTTTTCAACTTCATCCCATGAAATCACAATAAACAAAAAGTAAAAACAGAAGAAACAACATGTGTTATGCTACTGGTAAGCAATCACTACTTATGATTTTAGAAATTAGAAACTGTTAGCCCATACAACCATTTTTCAAGAGGGGTAGCTATGGCAAGTCATGAACAGTTGTAAAATAGGCATGGTGTGCCTAAAATAGCTTGGTGTTGCTTTTTAAACTTAAGTATGATGTAACTGGGTTAGCAAATTACACATTAATAAGCAGTTTTCCAATTTACCAACCTTTACCTTCATTTACTATTTTTTTATTTACAGCTTGATATATTTCATAGAAGTTTATTGATGTAACTTTTGGTTCATTTTGTCAATTTCTGGGCTTTTCAGTAGATAGTGTACTATGTGCACAGGCCTCTTGTTAAACTTTTTCATAAATTGAAACTACATTTTTTTGCAATTGCTCTGTATTCTGAGGACCTTTCTGGAGAATCCCTTACCCGCTACAGATGTAAAGACCATGGCTTGTCATTTGCTCTGCCATTTATTCAGTTGCTTATGGACACAAATTCTTAGTACAGTTTTCATTTCTAACTTGTAACATAGAATAGTGCTAAAATAAATTATCATACAGAAGTATGCACAAGTTGTTCTTAATGTTGTACTAAGTGTAAATGAAAAGAACTAGTACAGTGTGAATTTCTGTGTAAACAAAAGTTTTCCTACTCTCTTATTCTTTCACTTAGTTCTTGCATTTGTCAGCTTC
Organism: Dermatemys mawii; assembly: GCA_007922305.1. Lineage (NCBI taxonomy): Eukaryota > Metazoa > Chordata > Testudines > Dermatemydidae > Dermatemys > Dermatemys mawii. Next base: position 5,624,376 of record ML677336.1, on the reverse strand, counting down.
ACATTTTTCTATTTTGTAAAAAATAACAACAATTGCAAGTCTAGTGATACAATCAGCATTGGATAAGGCCTGGACTGCCTCCAGCAATTCTGTAATGTCTTCAGTACTGTGGAACTGATGTAAAATGATTTTACAAGTGTGTCAGTGGTTGAGGTCAGAGTACTAATATCCCTTCAGAAGCTTTATAACATTCTGTACACCTTATATGACATTCTTTAGATTGTGATGCTATCTATGGTTGCTGTTAACAGACATTTGCTGCCACAATGTAGAAGCTTTGTTTTTGTATAACTCAGAGTTACAAGAGACAAGTCTTGTTTATAGATAATACTGTTTTTGATATGACTACCTGTTCAATATCTTTAAATAGTATTATAGTGTGGAAGTGATTAGTTAATGTTTTACTGCATTTTGTTTAGTATTCCTATATGCAAATCAGACTGAGTGCCTTGTTCTAAAATTTGTCTGCTTGTACTTCACACAAAAAAATTGCATTTGTCTCTATTTAATTTTGTGGCTTGACACCAGACAAAAACAAAATGTGTAGTGTTTTTCCTGATCTTTTTATTTATTAGTAGTATTATTTTATTATAGTGCCTAAGAATCCCAGTCATGGACCAAGCCCCCGTTGTGATAGGCATTACACATGCAAAACAAAAAAGATAGCTCCTGCCCCAAGAAGGTTATGGACCAATAGGCCTGCCAATGGGGTGAGCGGGGGGGAAGGGGAAGGAAAAGGAAGGGGACAATTGCCCAGTTGTCTGGGCAGTTTAAATCAGTCCAGGTGCCCTCAGCCACCAGTAGCTCAGGTGTAACTGCAGCACTTCTCCAGTAGAATGTATTTTGTGCTGAGAAAAGAATATCTATGGGGGATATGAATTCTGCACAGGCGCAGTGGTGCAGAATTCCTCCAGGAGTAGACATACCCTGGCAACAAGTTCCACATGTTGACTGTGCATTGTGTGAAGTAATACTTCATTTTGTTTGTTTTGTTCCCCTGATTCTTATATTATGGGAAGGGGAAATAACACTTTCTTATTAACTTTTTCCACTTCATTCATTATTTTGTACATCTCTACAATATCTACATATCCCCCCATAGTCATCACTTTTCCTCATTTGGAAGGAAAATCATTTCCCTAATCATTTTGGTAGCCTTTCTCTGTGTTTTTTTTCCAATTCTAAAATATGTATTTTGAGATAAGGCCAACAGAACTGCATGCGGTGTTGCAAGTGTGTGTGTACCATGGATTTATATAGAGGCATTATGATATTTTCTAGCTTGTCATGTATCGCTTTGTGAATGGTTCCTAACATTGTTAGGTTTTTTTGACTGCCACTGCTAATTAAGCAGATGTTTTCAGAGAACTGGATGACTGGTTAATTCATCAGTTTGTTCCCACAATATACGGTGTATGCATATTTCCTTTAAATACTTTACTAGTGTAATTGTATTACTAAACAAAACTAAAACCAAAACCAGTGCAGTGACTAAAGTTAGGCCAGACCAAGGCTCCTGAGTTTTAGTATTGATGAAAAACTGTGTTAAGGAAATAGGGAGCAATGGCTGGAGTAATATAGTCAAGGGAACAAAAGAACAATTCAGTTTCCTCATAAGGAGTGTTAACATATTATTTAGGCAAAAGGAGGATGGTCTTCATCCTTCTCTTAAATCCTTTCCTTGCTTTCTGTTTTCTTTTTATTTATGGCCATTCCCTAAATTAATCCGTTGTTAAAATCTCGATCAACAAAAGTATGAGCTTCAGAGATTTGAGCTGTACAACATGTACCCATTGCTAATTGTGTAGTGGCTGATATAAAGCATCTGGTCTTCTCAACTTTAGAAATATAATGGCTTAAAAAAGTGATGGTATTGCAGATAATGTAGAAACAAAATACTTGACTAGTGATGGAAACTAGAGTTGTAATAAATCGTAAACAGTGCAGTAAAATATATGTTCATCAAAAAATAGCCATGATCTATGAAGGAGAAATAAAATTCAAAAGTGATTATACATTTTTTAAATTGTAGAATATGTTCATCATGATGTGAACATTTTACATCTTGTCTTCTGCTGGAGAAAAGGGACAGAAAGCTCTCTTACTTGGAAAAGGATCAAAACATATTCCACTGTCATTCATCTAAGAACTGGACCATAGGTTTTTGCAAAACATTCACATCTTTGAGCATTTTAGAAACTATCTTTTGATCCTTTTCTCACTAGAATTAGACATTATTCAAAGGTTTTTCATTCTCTGAGTGGGGTAGTCTAATAGCCCCATTACAACTGTGTATAGTTAAGGCAGTTTTAGTGTTTCTATTAAAAACTCCAAGTTCCATGAATCTATTACTTGTCTTTTTAAAAAACCACAAGTTGGGGTACAATTTTTACAATAAATGTTTTAAAATAATTTTCAAAGATCATGGTTGGATCAAACTGGGATCTATATCTTGCTTTTGATGTCTTACGTCTAATTGAAAAATTTTCATGGGTATTCCCCCCTCCCACTCAAAAAATCCTACTGGAAACAGGTTTTTTATTTTGTTGTGGTGGTTTGGCTTTTTAAACACAAACATTTCCTGCAGTGTTTGAAATATATCTTAGGGATACGTGTAGGGATATATTAGGGAGTGACATCTGTTTTAATATGAATTTTATTTAGACCATGTCCTTTGATGTTGCGGTCACTAAAATTGAGAAAATACAGGTTTAAGATTACCCCTAAACTATCAACAGCTGGGGTCAATGAAAACGCACTCCAGTTAGTGTTCAAAGTGGACAAGAAGGCACCATTTCTTTAGTGAACCTATGTAAGTTACCATGAAAGATTAATGCTTTGGAAGCGATGGAGAAAAGAGCTGATGGTAACCCCTATAATATTCTGACCTTCTCTGTTGGATACTGATAATTTATAACGGTAGTGTCTTAGACTCCAGGACTGCAAACAACTAATCCCTTGGAAGACTTCACTCACATAATCAGTCCTGTTGGTCTTAACAGTCCTGCCTCTGTGGTCTCAACTTACTGGTCATCCTGTGATTATAATGGGAATCTTCAGACACACAGAGTTGGTGCTCCACAGGCCAAGCCACTTTGGTTTAGGAAGGTCAGTTGACATTTAATCTTTGAGAAATCACATTTCTCCAAACTCACATCCTTTTTGTGTTGAGTCATGAAACCTCAAAATCCAATTGTAAGGCTATCAATCCTATTGTGAAGGGCTCTAGTTTCACCATAATCTGTGTCAAACATGACTTGGACCACCACTTAATTTGACTCATTATTAAAAGGTATTGCAGGGATAATAGATCTGTGTGTGATGTTCCATACAACATATAAACCATGTTGCAACATATGTGTTGCAATCCTGAAGCACAAGCAAGCATTAGTCAACTTTCTCCTTTCATTCTGAGTTAGTTCTGTCAAAACTAGAGCATTACTGTAAAGACAAATAGCAGTTTGTTTAAGATTCACGTAAATAACAGAATATATGTGATAAATCAAGAATTAAAAATAGTTACATATTCAAACAAATTATTTTGAAAATCATTTTTACTGTCTGCAACCATCTGGGTTCAGTGAGCTGCCTCCATTATTCTAAGGGTCATTGGTGTTTATGGTGTTAACCATTGAAGGGAAACCTATTTCCTGTTACACCTATTTTATTTTAAAATGTAAAATGCCTGTTTGTAATTTTAAAATCTAAAGTAATTGTTTCCTTGAACTCCATGGTATATATGTCTGTATCCATGTGTTGTCCTTTGTCATATACTTAGATTCTAAGCTCTTTGGGCAAGGACCACTTTTGTTGTCTGTTTGTTCAGCACCTAGCACAGTATATCTTGGTCCATGACTAGGGTTTTTAGGCGCTACACTGAAACAAAGATATCATAATAATATACGTAGATTAAATTGGAAAACATAAGTTTGGATAATCTCCTAGGTTCTGCCTTCTTGAGATGAAACTGGCAATAGATTTTGCACATCTTTGTAATGCTGCTCTTCTTTCTTGTGTGCTTAAATCAGTCAGCAATGAAATATAACAATTAATAGTTAATCTTTCCATTAAAATTCATTAAAATTATTATGAGCCTTCAGAGATTGTGAACTTTTACTTAAATTAATGAGAATTATTCATGTAACTGGAATCCACTTCAGCCAATGGGAGCTACCCATGAAAAACTGTTTACGTGTGAGAGTGGTCACAAACTGACCCTTATAGTTCTTTTAAATAAAGAACTGAATGATGAAGTTGAATTCAGCCCATATGTATGCATATATCATTAGTGATTTCTGACAAGTTTACATTTTTAAAGTGTCATTCATATTTAACATAACTTTTTATATTTCATAATTTTTTTCATCTTGAATAGAAGGATTTTTTTAAAATAAATAATGGAAAATGTGGGTAGGTTGGGCTCATGAAGAGGATTTTAATAATTTTTTCTTTTTACATAAACTCTTGCATAGTAATACTACTAATGACACCCCTTAGCCTGTACAGAAACGTAGCATACAATACACAGCATTATGTAAAACTGTTTTTGCTTTATTATGATGGTGATACTAAAATTCTCACAGTACTTTATTAACCTATAATTCATTATTCTGAAAAGAAACTATTTTGAAGCCTTTGTGGGCCATAAATTTTGGCTCTTTGGAAAAGAGGTGCTATTTGTTTTTTAAACGTGGAGTATTTTTTCATGTATATGTTCTCTCAAACCTATAATAAATAATTATTTTTATCTTACAAGTAATTTTTCTCCAGTATTCGCTTGCAATGCAATGGGGCTTAAATGTTAAATGATGTTACTCAGAGGACATTCTTATAATAAAGGACTGAGATGAGTGGCTGTTATTTTGCTTGAATTTTGAGACTGTATGTTACAAAGAAAGTATTCTCAGAATGTTGTACCATATGTATTTAAATCACTGAATTAAAAATAAAATTAAGCAATTATAGTGTGCTGTAGTCAAACTGTAACATTGATCTGTCCAACAAACAGGTCAAAATGGCTCAACCTTGAAAAAGTATGTGGTTTTTAACTAAATTATATGTGGATTTCAAATGATAACTTGGTAGTAAGTAGAATTTTATTTTATTATTCAAGATAATGTAAAGTTCCTTTTGATTTATTATAGTAAAATAAGGAATTAGGGAAACAGAGTATATAGAGTTTCAAAATTAAAATAAGCTATTTAAAATAAATCTAGTTTTCCCTCTCAAATAAAACTCTGAATATGAATGTATTAACAGATACTTTATTCTCTTCCAGTTTTAACTATTTCCAGCGTTCTAAAATTTATATAACATAAAAAAACATTAAAAACATAAGAAGTTGCTTTGGCAGTGGCTGCTTCTCAAACTGTGGTCAGTGGACAGCCACTGGTCTTTGAGCCCTTTCTATTTATCTTCAGAGTGAAACTCTGTGAAGCAGCCCTAGCAGAAAGGAGATCAATTAAAGGAGAGTTGCATCCATGAGAAGATCTTTCTTTTACAAAATATTTCTCAGAATGGCAACTTTGGAGAACCACTGGCCTGGCACCAACATCAGTGGCAGAGGATCATAGTCCTGGATTCAGGTTAGCAAGGACTGTCTCGTTTGTATGCCTCCTGTTGCTCTCCAGCAACCTTGGTAGCTAACAAGTGGAGCATTATTTTGTCATGCCAATAAGTTTTCTGGGAACTTCACAGGAAATGCATGAAGATTGGGTCATGATCAAGGGAGCTTAGAATTTGAATGATGGACTTCAGGATAAAACATGCACAAAGAGGAGGAGGCACAAGGAAATGTTTTTGTGGAGCATACATATGCCATGGTTGGTTGTTTTTTTTGGTAAGTGTACCAGTGTTGACTTGACAGTTGAGGAGTTACATATAGTCCTCGTTATAATGAATTAAACCTTGCCAGGTTTGACAGGATTTGTAAGGAGAAGAAATAGGGAAATGAAAGATGACTCCCCAAATGGAGGATACATTGACTCCCCAAATGACTCCCCAAATGGAGGATACATTGTACTTGGCTGTTTTTTAATTGTAAGATGTTTTGCAGGGGTTTTCACTGAAGAGTTTTATTTATTTATTTTTTGTCTTTAAGTTAGTAATCACAGGAAATGTAAGGAAAATATCTGTAATGCTATTTTAGTAATTTAGGAACAGGCAAGGGAAATTGTACTACAAAGTTTGGACACTTTAAATGTTTTCTCCTCATTTTCCCATCTAATGTGGAGGTTCTGCTGTGCCATTCACAGAAGCAAAGGAGTGTTTGTCCCACAGAACTTGTGGTTTTCACAAAATATGTGCAGCTCTTAAGGACGCACTAGAGTCTAGGACTTGTACCTTCAAACCATCTCCCAGCCTCCTCTTCCCCAAGTTTGTAAGCGGGTGCCCTGCAGCCCCCCACTGTGGGAGAATCCAAGTCTTTGTGGGGAAACACACACAATTCATTGCCAACTGTATTAGCATTAATTTGTCCCTGGGTTTTCTTTGACACATTGAGAGAATGTTATGGAAAGCAGCCTTTCTCCTAGTTATCTCTCTTCGGATCGTCAGAGGTCTGATCCTGTGAGGCACTTATAGAAAAGCTCATATTGGATTAGGAGATGCATGTCATAGAGCCAAAGCAGCAGGCAAAATAAAACTACTCATTTGCAGAGACTTCAGATCACAGTGAATGAGATATGCCATCCCTCTATTGTTTGCCATCTCCATAGAGCCTATATGACACACACTATTAAATATGATTTTAACATAGAAGATTTTAAGAGTTACGAACCATATGCTTTCTTTATTAATAGAAGACATCCTATTCTATCTGTGGAGTTGTTCACCTGAAAGATCTTAAGATTCTAATGAATACTGAGGTAAATCAAGTCTGTAAATAATGTGAGGAGACTTGGTGTTACTTCCAGTAAGTACAGTGCCCCAGGAATCCTTGTGGGGACCTACCTGTAAGGAGGACACTTGAGAAATGTATATATGGTATAAATGTATATACATACATTGTGTTCAGATAGGGTTAGCAAAACAAAATAACACTGTCAGAACTATGTCCATGAATGTCACTTCCATAATTGACTCACTTATGAAAAATAACTGCAAAAATTAGCTACATACTTCAATAGAATCCAGTAATGCCATTCATAGGAACATCCCCTATAAGTTGCATATATTTCTTGAGGCTTTCACATTAACTATGTATACCAGTCTTTCTCTGTATTGACAGACTATTGAACATATTCCTGTGGAACAATAAAATGGCGGGAATTTTGCCACTGAGTTGAATGACACCAGGATTTTGCTGTAAAAATATTGGTATGATGTTTGGTTATCGGTAACCATCTGGGCTCTTCTTTTCATTGTTCTTCTGGAAAGGTCGATTATAATTTTAATATCTGAGTTGCAATATGGCCACTCTTCTACAATATATCAGCTAGTTAAGACACTTCCAGCTCTATACCAGCCAAGCAATATTCCATCTACTTTGACAAAAAATGAAATTAAAGCCATTACTCAGGATAGAAGTATAACAACAGCATGTATCTCTTGACATAAAGTATTCAAACTTCATAAAGTACATAAGCAATGTCCCTCTTTGGTCTTTATTTCAAAATCCTATGTTTCCTCAACCTTTTCGAAGATAACATTTTAATCATTGGAAGTGTGAGAAAATCAAATTGCTATTAAATATTTATGGGGGAAGACACCTAATGACTTCTAGGGGATGCTGAAAGAGAGTCAGTATCCACAGAGTACACTTATCATAGTTTATTGTTGTTGTAATTAATTATTTAAGTGCTGACAGTTTGTTCAAAGTTGTATAAAACACAAATAAAAATAGTGTCAGCCTGGAAGAACTTGTCTCTGTCAAAGACAAGACGGTATGTACTAGGAGATCCAGAGGAAGGAGTTAATTTTTTTCTTTTTAAAGCATTTTAGACCAAATGGCAGAAGAGAAGACCTGCAGCTGATAAATTTGTTGCAGCTCATAAATTTGTTTTATGTTAATGCTAAATATCATACATTTTCATGTGAATTGCTAGTTATTTTAATGTCCATGTGGCTTGATTTTTGTGTTAGTATGCTTACTTGATCTTTAATATAATGTATCGTAATAACATAGGAATAGCAAAAGCTGTAAAAAGGGAATTGAAGGCCATTTTTTATTATATATTTTTGGATTGTTCCTTGTGTAGCTGATTCTAAATGCAGTTTAGGCTAATAAAGCATACCAAATGAAGCTACACAATAACTGCACCACCTCTAACGAAGGGTCAAGGAGGCATTGTCGAGTGTTGCTGGACAAAGGCAGCAGTGCTTTATGGCAGCAGGGGGGTTGGAGTTTGGGAGAGCAAGGTCAAAAACTGTTGCAAAAAAAGATGAGTGGTGGTCCATTTTACAGTGCTGACTCCCCCACCTAAGAAGGGCAGAAAGCTTTAAAGGTGCAAGCACTGGCATTGGAAACCCCTTTCTCCATGCAGCAGGCAAGGCAGTACCCTCCCTTCTTTCCCTAGCATTGTGTTTATCAGGTTGTGTTTGCTGTGGGCATTGTGCGAGTCACGCATTTTTAGGGAGAGGTAAGTGGGAAGGAATTTTTCCCTCACCACCATATTGGCTTCAGTGGAGTAGGGGAGTTTTCACCTTCCCCACAGCGGGTGTCAGGGAAGGCCTTTTATGGTGAGGAAAAAAGTGGTTGGGCTGTATGTCACAACTTATTTTGTAAGTGTGGGGCAGATGTCGAATGCAGGTACTCCATAGGGAAGGCATTCAATGACCAGATAAATGGCCTGGTAAAGGACTGAAAAAGGAGGCACTGATTAAAGGAGTGGAACATTGGGAGGTTTGGGGGCTCCTTTGGTTGGAACGGCAGGGAGCCAAGCCCCTTTCTTAAAGATCACTTTACTCCTCCTACAGGAGGATGATAAAGTCTAAGCCACAGACTGGCTGGGGAACTTGGATGGAAAATGAAGCGGGGCTGGTGGAAGCCCTGGGTAGCTATTTGAATTATCATGTAGTTGCCTGCACTATGCACTTTTATCTGCCAGGTAGTCCAAGACATCTAGTAATAAAGTTGAGGCCTGATTAAATACATATCTAGTGCCTTCTGTCATTCTTTCGATATAGCTGGACAATGGAGGAGCTTTGGATTTGTTTGTTTGTTTGCAAAAGGAAAGGTCTGTATATTTTATTTTTAGTTCTTTCAAATGTATCCATTTCTTTCATGTTCTACTGCCGCTAGCTATAAAATATGTAGAATTTCTCTATACTTTGCATCTAAGTCTTTTCTAGACTTGGACGTAGATCACATGTACATCTGAGATATATGGAGGACCAGAAAGGTTTATTTATGGTGTTATGTGATGTAGGGTGTACACTTTATACTAATTTTTAGACTTTGAGGATAAAAGATGTGATTAATGAGATTTGTGGGGGCAGGGAGTAGAGGTTGCTGGTTGGGGCAAAAATATCCTGGAGCCTATAAAGCTACATTTGTTGGTTAGTGTTCTCTCATCAGAAATCTTCTTAGTTACAGGAATATGATGATGATGGAATACATTGTAATGTGTTATTGTCAGAAATGTTTCATATCAGCTATTTTATTTTGTTTCATTTTTAGTTTGAACTCTGAAAACAAAATTTAAGTCTCAGGGCAAAGAAAAAGTGACCAAAACTGGAAATATGCAAATGAATACCCCGTAGATGAAACATTGACTGTTCAGATTAATGGGATCCAGATATCAACCTTTCCTGGTTTTGGCTTGGCAAAAACAGACTAAAAAACCATAACAAAAGCTTTGCTAAAACAAAATCACCTCAAGTTCAGTCCATCGCTGTGTAGAATCATGTAGCTGAACTGTCTCACAACTCTGGGAAGTTGGATGAATTGGGATCCAGAATTGAGCCTTCTTTGAATTTAGCTTTCTGGAACTAAAATGCTTAAATGAACATTTTTTGGTAGCTACTTAAAGAAAATTGTGTGAAACATGCTGTCTTAAACTGGCACAGGGTTGTCATAAACCAGTGGATTCAGTAAGCCTGGATTAGCATCCTGAGTATAGAGTTCATGTGATTCTTAAGTGAAAAGTTCCATTTGCCTACAAAAGTTTCCATTTTCATACGGAACCTGGTAACTTTATCAACTACAGGTACCAGATTCCTATTCTAAGGGAGAGCCAGTGTGACATGCAACATTCTTTCCTTCAATATCTGGAAATGGCTGGCCAGCCTTTTCTTCTTCTGTGCTTGTTCTTATTTGTAGTAAAACACATAGTTTGGGGGTTTGTTCTGACAGCAAAATTCAAACTGGACTGAGTTCCACAGGAGCTATACTAGGGCATAAACCACAAGGGGTTTTCTAATACGCAGATGGTGGCTCACAGTTAAATTTGCAGTCAGTATTGTACATGGTTTAGAAGTGTTGTATTAGTCTTCATATGTTGCTGTACATATGCACCCCACAAGCTCTAGTGGTCCAGGAAAGGCATCTGAGAAGTCTTTCCCTCACTATCTTCAGGGATTCTGTTTTTCTTTTAAATTCCTCTGACACCTCTCCATTAAGAACAGCTACATCAGCACAACAAATTCATCAGCAGACTTCTGATAGCCCAACACAAGTCTGTATGAGTACCTCAATAGACAAAACCACTCTAACCTGTCCTCCTTTGTAGTCTCCCGCTGCCCCTTCCCACATCTTGGAGTGAAAGAATGAGTTGGAGTGAGAATACTTTCTAAGTTTACCCCCCCACATTGTATCACAATGTCTGTAGCATACAACACATTTTAAGAAAAGAAAAGAAAATCAAAAATAACAGCAACTTACAAGAAGGATATATACTGTATACTATATTAATGTAAAAACCTTCACAAATGCTATAGTTAAAAAGGCCTGGGAAATGTCAGCAGCAACATAGGATGCAAACTACAGAGAGTAAAAAAAAAAATTGGGATACAAACTTTTTCAGGTAATGTATAGGACACCAATGAGCCACAGGCAAGAAATATTACTTAATGAAAACTTCAGTGAGAGATGGGAAGCTCAGAATAAAAAGTACTCCTAGCGGAATGAAGCTTTGTTTAAAAATAACCAAAGAGGCAAAGCTTAAAAGATTCAATTTTTAACTCAAGTAAGGTATAGTGAAACGGAATTGAAAAGTTTGTGACTTGTTCTAAAACTCTATAAAGAAACCAAACCCAAACAAACCCCTGTTTCTGTTTAAAACTATTTTGATGTTCAGGACACATATACATATATTTATTTATGTAAACACCACACTTTTATGGTAATGTTTCCCTCTCTTTCGTAGTGACAAATATTTTATTTTATTTATACTATATCTTGCATCCAATTAAACAAAAACAAAGAAACTCTTTACAATGTCACAGTTAAAGAGGCTTGGAAAATATTTGCAACATATAGGATACAAAGTTCAAAGATCAAAAAAAATTTGGATACGAACTTTTAACAATAATTTATAAGTCACCAACAAACCACAGGCCTACTACCTCTTATAATCATGTTATTTATAACCTATTCTTCCAAAATACAAAATCACTGTTTCTAAGGATAAAATTATGTCAGAGTAGGGAAGGTCAAACTAATTAGAATAACTCAGTATTTTCTGCCCTGAACTTTTGGCCAAAATGTGAATCAAACCTAAACTTAACCTTTTTTAAAGGTCTGAGAAGTTCAGTTACATTTTTATTATTTTTATTCGTTTATTTTAACTGTCATGCATCTCCAATTTCCAGGCTGGACCTCAAGTCTGAATCATACTTCAGGCCCAAGCAGAAGCAGGAAGCACTACAAAACTCATTAGAAACACTAGTCTCTTGAGATGCTCAAATGAACTTTGTAGAGTCAGAAAGCTGGTTAAGTTCAGATAAGCATCTGGCCTTTAAGATGCTTTCTGAAACCCAGCTTAGACTCATTAGCAGAGAACATGCACAGTAATTGAGTTTGAAATACATTCTCATGCCCAGGGAATCCATCAGTCTAGAACAGGGTGCTGGAAGCCAAGCCTACAAGCATTCCTGGAGGAAGCGCAAATGGATATGAAGCGGAGTGTCCCAAGGGGTCAGTCCTAAGGCCACCTTTGTTCAATATCTTCATTAATTTTCTGGAGGATGGTGTGGATTGCACCCTAAGCAAGTTTGCAGATGACACAAAACTGGGAGGAGTGGTAGATATGCTGGAGGGTAGGGATAGGATACAGAGGGACCTAGACAAATATGAGGATTGTGCCAAAAAAAATCTGATGACATCCAATAGAGTCCTGCACTTAGGACAGAGGAATCCCATGCACTGCTACAGACTAGGGATCGAGTGGCTAGGCAGCAGTTCTACAGAAAAGGACCTAGGGGTTACAGTGGATGAGAAACTGGATATAAGTCAACAGTCCGCCCTTGTGGCCAAGAAGGTTAACGGCATTTTGGGCTGTATCAGAAGGGGCATTGCCAGCAGATCGAGGGACATGATCATTCCCCTCTATTCAGCATTGGTGAGGCCTCATCTGGAGTACTGTGTCCAATTTGGGGCCCCAATCAACAGGAAGGATGTGGAAAAATTGGAAAGAGTCTCGAGGAGGGCAACAAAAATGATTAGCGGCCTGAAGCACATGACTTATGAAGAGGTCTGAGGGAATTGGGATTATGTAGTCTGCAGAAGAAAAGAATGAGTGGAGATTTGATAGCTGCTTTCAACTACCTGAAAGGGGGTTCCAAAGAAGATGGATCTAGATTGTTCTCAGTGGTAGCAGATGACAGAACAAGGAGTAATGGTCTCAAATTGCAGTGGGGGAGGTTTAGGCTGGATATTAGGAAAAAATCTTTCACTAGGAGGGTGGTGGGATGGGTTACCTAGGTAACTGGAATGGGTTACCTAGGGAAGTAGTGGAATCTCCTTCCTTAGAGGTTTTTAAGGTCAGGCTTGACAAAGCCTTGGCTGGGATGATTTAGTTTGGGATTGGTCCTGCTACTGAGGTCCCTTTGTGATATTCTGTGATTTTTTTGACCCTGATCCCTCTGTTTCATGACAGTGGAAAGTGCAATCTGCCCTAATGCGCTCTCTTTGAAGTATTTCACTAAGAGGAGTTGAGGAATTCTCCATTTTGTTCTTTACACAAGAGTTCCATAAGAGATCCTCATTTCTTGAAAGTGCACCCACACTTTCTAAAATATAAGTTCAGAAAATAAAGGTTTTCCCCTCAACATGTATTCCTTTACATTGGCTGAGAAAGTTTTCTGAACCCATCAGTTGAGGCAGCCTTTCTGATAGACCCAAGGTGCATCTGACTGGAAACTTGGCACATACTATAATGCAGTATGTGCATTTTGGGACATTCTTAAGAAGGAGTATGTATAATTTGATTTATGGGGCAGTAGGGTCCTGACAAAGACGCTGCTAGAGCTGTTGGACCTTGCAACATTATTTGCTGTATTACAGGCACTTTAAAAGACACCATGTTATTGTCATTGTCTTCATGTTGCTAAGAAGTCTATGAGGGAAGTCATATAAGGGGAAAGAAAGAATGTATCGTATTTTTCAAGTAAAAATTAAGCTTTTAATGCTTAAAAATGCCAATTTTCTAATATGTATCAGAAACCACTAACTTTCTTAAGCTTTGTTCTTCTTATAGTCGCTTATCACCTTATTACTTCATGTAAATCATTATAAGAGGTGAGACATTTTCAATATGTAAGACACCAGAATATGACACTTAATAGAATCATAGATTCTACCACTTCACTAGGTAACCCAGGCTAGTGTTTCACCACCCTCCTAGTGAAATTGTTTTTCCAGATATCCAGCCTAAACCTCCCCCAGTGCAACTTGAGATCATTACTCCTTGTTCTGTCATCTGTCACCACCGATAACAGCCTAGCTCCATCCTCTTTGGAACCCCCCTTCAGGTAGTTGACGGCTGCTATCAAATCCCCCCCTCACTCTTCTCTTCTGCAGATTAAATAAACCCAGTTCCCTCCTAAATCATGTGCTCCAGCTCCCTCATCATTTTTGTTGCCCTCCTCTGGACTTTTTACAATTTAACCACAATTTCTGTGGTGGGGGGGCCCAAACCTGGATGCAATATTCCAGCTGTGGCTCACCAGTGCCAAACAGAGGGGAATAATCACTTCCCTTGATCTGCTGGCAACACTCCTACTTTTGCAGCTGGCATTGCAAGGTACATGCGCCAGATATGCTAAAAATTCCTTTGTGCTTCAGCCACCTTTCCAAAGGACATACTTCCATGCTCATGATGCTCGTAAAAAAAATAATGTGTTAATTAAATTTGTGACTGAACTCTTTGGGGGAGAAGTGTATGTCCCCTGATCTTTTTTACCGCCATTCATTAGCATAGGTGGGGGGATCAGGGGGAGCAGCTGCTTCCCCTGATCCCAGAATTCCAAAAGTGGTGCCTTTTCAACTTACTGGTGCAGTGGGGGGTGGGGGTGGGGTGGCTGGAGCAGGGAGGACCCTCAGGGAGTTGGCGGGGAGTCAGAGCTGAGCCCACTGGGAGCAGGGATTGGTATGGCAGGGCCTGCTGCCTTCTCATCCCCGAGCCCTCGCTCCGAGAAGTGGGGAGGCTGGGCAGGGAGAGTTGAGGCTGGAGCATGCCCGGGGGTGCCTGGCCAGTGCCTCTCCACTAGGGAGCGATGGGCCCGGCGGGAGCTGTGAGCCTCTCCAGGCACAATGCGGCCGGAGCCACATATAATAAATTAGTTTGTTCCGTGTGTGAAGTGGCGCCTTTTATTTTTCTTGGTGCTCCCTCCCCCTGATGCTAAAACCTGGCTACGCCATTGCCCACAGTCTGCCATATATTTCATTTTATAGCTGGCTCGGCTGTTGACCCAGCACATGTGGCTCATTTTAAGAACACTTTCACTGCAAATTTGACAAAACACAGAGAATGTACCAATGTAAGATTTCTGAAGACAACTACAGCACTTAGCCCAAGATTTAAGAATTTGAAGTGCCTTCCAAAATCCGATCAAGACAAGGTATGGAGCATGCTTTCAGAATTCTTAAAAGAGCAACACTCTGATACAGAAGCTACAGAATCCAAACCACCAAAAAAGAAAATCAACCTTCTGCTGGTGTCATCTGACTCTGAAAATGCACATGCATTGGTCCACAGTGCTTTGGATTGTTATAGAGTAGAACCTGTCATCAGCATAATCTCCTTGCTGAAATATATTTTACTGAATGTCCTAATTTTGAAAATATTCTCTCTGTTTAATTGCATAAGCACACTTCTTCTTTTTTTTTTAGGGTTAATTCTTAGTCTTGACCCTAATTTAATCCACTCCCATATTTTATTGCAAGCTGTTTTCAAAATGACATGTATTTTGTTTAGCATCTTCCCTTACACCATGCTTGCTTGTATTTCCTTCTTATTCCTCAATAAATGGTCAAGATATGTCTCTAAGGGGACAATGTGAACACTAAAAATTCCTAATTCTCACCGTGTAGGATTTTATATTCAATTTCTCTTCTTGTTTCTGTTGTTGATATTGAATTTCATTTAAAATAGTAGTAGTGTGTTAAGTTTTGAGTGCAATTGTGTAATCTTCTGATATGGAAACTTGTACATACTGGTGAACTCAAATCTCTAGAAATTGTTGTATTTGAGTATATCTAATTTTATTCCCCAGTGTCCTCTCACTTTCCCCCGATAATTCAGACCAACAGGCACTGGGACAACTTCTGTCCCCCAAGTCTTAGCCAGCAGTGTGCAAAGGATATATATGAAGAATGGGATTGTAGATTTTCTACTGCTGTGTTTTGAGATTTGTGGTGATGGTTAACAAGGCAGGAGTCTAAATAATTTTTCTTGTGGCAGAATAGAGAACTGAACTATTGAATGTTTCAAGTTGATTTATAACATAATGGTAACATAAAAGACGAGTGTAGATTTACATATTTCTCTTGAACTACTAGTGGTACCATTTGTTTTTATATAATGCTGTTTGAATTCAGCTTATTGGATTCTACATTCTCGCATCCATTTCAGATATGTTTATTTATTACCTTAGATTTACTCAGTATTATATCCCAGGAAAAGTTTACCACACTTTCAATTTTACTGGCCATTATTTTATTAGTTTTGCCAGTTTTCGTATTATTTATTTAATTACTAGTAAGTATATGTGATATTCAGTAATTCATAGCTGTTTTATTATTTATTTAGCATTTCTACAGCAAATGGGAGTGCTTTGTAAATGAAATTATCTGATTAGGATAAATATGAAGGGAAGCATTGAATTAACTAGTATTCTTTTCGGACAAGATTATCACATTGCAATCAGCCCTGAATAAGGGGCAGTATTTGGTTTTGTTGCCCCAGAAGCAGAACATGAACAGAATTGTGACTGAAGAGTCAAAATTTGGTCGCTGGTTTCCCCTTGCTTTCTGGGGTTTTTTTTATGTTAACATTTTAGATAAATTGATCAGAACTAACACTGGTGTTTTTTGTTTTTGAAAGTTTTAAAAATCTATTTTGGTATGACAGTAAAACTGAGGTATGTAATGAAGAATTTTGTCATTTTTTGAATCATAACTGCAGGAAGCAAAACAAAGCCTAAGTCTTGGATTTATCTACAATTAGACAATCCTTGATGTGTTATATTATGACCAGTCTTTTTACTATAACCCACTAACCCTCGCTGGAACTCCAACATCAGGAATATACTGGTTTCTGTAAGAATGGGAAAGTTTACACTAATTGTGAATTTGCTGAAGGTTTTTATTTGTTTAAATCATTGCACAGGACAATTTAGCTGTTGTAAGCTAATTGACAATGATGCTTTATTGTGAAGACAGGGTTACTTGCCTAATTAATTGTGCTGGCCAAGAACATGAAAATATAAAAAAGCATTCATATTATTTTAGGTAAATTAACATGTACCCATATCAAATCTGTGATAAATGTTTAAGAGGTCTTCTTTTAGTACATTAAAGGAAATTACACTGATATTTTGATAGCAAAAAGAACAAAGATTTTCTTGTTAAAAACTGCAGAATTAATTGAACTGATGTACAGTAGGTGCTGTGTTTTAAAAAAAATCTACAGAAGCAAAATCCTGTTTGCTGTATTTATTATGGGTTTCTCAAATAGGCAATATTTTATTAGTGTTGGATCTGGCACATGCCTGAATATATGATGTACTGGCTTTTACTTTTAAAGAGCAGGTGAATCATGCTTTCTGCTGACTCTTGCTGATATCTGTAAAGGTATGAGATTCGTCATGTTCCCACTTCAGGATATAAACTGTGTAACTGCCCATGGCAAAGTTACCACAGAGCTCTTTCTAAACAAGCACATTTATTCTTAAGGTAGGAGCATTACATAGAAAACAGATTTAAAACAATCAGAGTCTGCATTCATGCTAATAAGCTTGCCAGAGATCACCCCAACTCCCAACAAGGCCTCTGGCAGGTGAACAGCTTTTCTATGGTCACAAATTCACAACAGCTGTCAGTTCAGAAGAAGCACATTCATGAAAAGTTTGGTTCACCCTTTATAAAACTTGAGTCTTTAATCTGGGATAAATTTAATTTGTAGATTGTGAGTTTCTCCTCAGGGCATAGCTTCAAAAGTCTGGGTTTTTGCTTAACCGTAGGATTTACATTTGCATACACTTCACCCTAGAGATTTCCTGGGAAACCCTTAACTTTAAAAGTTCACATTGTTTCAAATAGTCCTTTGAAGCTCATAACACTTCCCGGGTTTTACATTAGTCAGAACTTCTCTCTAGAGATTTTACTTATAATTCCACACTAATACAAAGAATCATTGAAATGTAGGGCTGGAAGGAACCTCAAGAACCTCAGCGTAAACACTGATATTTTTGTTACAATGAACTCATAGAGAATCATAGAGTTTAGGGCCAGAAGGGGCCACTAGATCATCTGATTTGACCTCCTGTATAGCACAGGCCACCAACACCACTCAGCACCCAGAAACTAAACCCAAAACTGAAATGAGACTAAATGACGTGGCAAAATTTGCGAACGATACAAAATTATTCATGAACGTTAAGTCTAAAGCTAACTGTGAAGAGTTGCGAAGGGATCTCACTAAACTGGGTGACTGGGCAACAAAATGGTTGATTAAATTCAATGTTTATAAATGCAAAGTAATATACATTGGAAAACATGTATATCCCCACTATATATACAAAATGCTGAGGTCCAAATTAGTTGTTACTGCTGAAGAATGAAATATTGGGGTTATCATGGATAGTTCTCTGAAAACATTTACTCAAACATTTGGAATTGTTAGGAAAAGGATAAATAATAAAACAGAAAATATCATAATGCCACTATATAAATCCATGGTACTGTGTGCAGTTCTGCTCACCTCATCTCAAAAAAGATGTACTAGAATTGTGTAAAGTACAGAGGTGAATAACACTTCCTAATTCATTTTCTCCATACCATTCGTGATTTTATAGGCCTCTCATAAACTCTCATGGAAAAGCAACAAAGAGTCCTGTGGCACCTTATAGACTAACAGATGTATTAGAGCATAAGCTTTGGGGTGAATACCCACTTCATCGAATGACAAAGTAGGTATTTACCCATGAAGGCTTATGCTCTAGTCTAATACATCTATTAGTCTATAAGGTTCCACAGTACTCCTTGTCGCTTTTCCATATGAGGAGAGATTAAAAAGAATGGGACTGTTCAGCTTTAGAAAAGCAATGATTAAGGTGGGATTTGAGAGGTCTATAAAATCATGAATGGTGTGGAGAAAATGAATTAGGAATTGTTATTCACCTATTCATGTAACACAGGAACCAGGGGGGGTCACCTAATGAAATGAATAGGCACAGGCAACGTGAGGAACTTGTGAAGGCCAAAAGTATAACTGGGTTCAGAAAAGAATTAGATAACTTCAGGGAGGATATGTCCATCAATTTCTATTAACCAAGATAGTTAAGGATGCAACTTCATGCTCCAGGTGTGTCCCTAACTGCCAGAAGTTGGCATTAGACAACAGGGGTGGATAACTAGAAATTGGCCTGTTCTGGTCCTTCCCTCTGAAGCAACTGACATTGGCCACTGTCAAAAACCAGGATATTGGGCTAGATCAGGGTTTCTCAAACTGGGGGTCGGACCCCCCCTGGGGGTTGCCGAGCGCTTCTAGGGGGGTCGCAAGCTCCTGCCGCCGCTGAAAAGCCGCCGAATGAATTACTTCTGCATTCGGTGGCTTTTCGGCAGACATGCCGAGCTATTTCGGGAGCGCTCGGCATGTCCACCGAAAATAGCCACGGAATTCGGAAGTAATTTATTCGGCGACTTTTCGGCGGACATACAAGGGTCTGCTGCAGCAGCTGAGGAAGGAAAAATGGGTCCCGGTTCTCAAGAGTCTGAGAACCACCAGGCTAGATGGACCATTGGTTTGACCCAATATACTCATTCATAAATAAGTGCCACAGGAAACTAGGCTATTTTGTGCCACAGGAATAGAATGGGAGGGACCAAGGTACACCAGTGTTTTTAGTTCTCTGCAGAGGTGAAGAAATGATTAAATGAGAGAAAAATAATCCTGGCAAGTGGCACTTGCATGCTGCAAAAAAAGATGAAAACCCCCCAGCATCACTGCCAGTCTGACCTGGGGGAAAATTCCTTCCCAACCCCACATATAGCTATTAGTTAGACCCTGAGCATATGAGCAAGAACTAACCAGCCAAGTACCTGAGAGAGAGAATGCTGGGTGCCTTCTCAGAGCCTTGGCCCACCTCACCCAATGTCCCATCTCTACCTGCGGTCATCACTTGTGCTTCAGAAGGATGAGATAAAAATAACATCCCAAAATACATTGAATGGGGGATATTCCTTCCTGACCCCTGCCATTGGCTGGGAGAAACTCTGAAGCATGAGCTTTAAGAACATAAGACAAAAGTTGGAAGTGAGATCCAGGGCTATTGAGCTATGCTTCCCCCCTCTCCCCCCGCCACGCACACCATCACAAGCAACTCCATTATACAGTTGCACACACAAATTTACCCAGCTCTCTTAAAACTTACAAAGTTTTTTGCCCCCCACCCCACAACTCCTATTAGAAGGATGTTACAGAAACTTACCCCTCTGATGATTAGAAACCACATTCTAATTTCTAGCCTGAATTTGCTCATGGCCAGTTCATACCTATTTTTCTTGTGCCAACATTGTCTTTTAGCTTAAACATTTTGTCACCCTTCTTGGTACTCTCCTCTCCCCATGTATTTATAGTGAGCAATCATATTCTCTTTGCAAGAATAAACAAGGCAAGCTCTTCCAGTCTCCTCTCATTACACAGGTCCTCCATTCCTCTGATTGTCCTAAAAGCTCTTCTCTGCCCCTGTTCCAGTTTAAATTAATCTTTCTTAAATATAGATGACCAGAATTGTACACAGAATTTCTAATGACGTTTTACCAATGCAAAGATACTTCAACTTAATTCGATAACATTTAATTTAATTCCATAATGTTGCACTTAATTCAGTGGGGTCATTCCAGCATATTGCAGGAAATTGCCATATGTGTCATATCTGCTTGACTCAACGGCTGATTTTTGTAAAAAATTCTGTTAATTCATAGTGCTGGTCCAGTTGATTGTGTGATCAGCTACTTGTATTACATTGAAATTGTATGTGATGGTGATCTTATTTCACGCTTACATGGAACCTTTAATTTGAGAATCTCAAAACACTTGGAATGAATTAATTAGGCCTCACAATACCTCTGTGAGGCAGTGTGAATCTATGTTACGAATAGGTAATCTGAAGGATTTGATCAAAGTTGCATGCACTTTTACAGAAGTGGCAAAGACAGCAATAGAAAAACAGTCTTGATTCTCAACCACTAGATCACATTCACCCCTAAAAAGTCCAGTTTTATCTCTGATGTTTTAATGCTACTATTTACCCAGGGATTCTTGTATACAAAGTGTTTTACACGAGTGATTTTTGTGCCACCAATTTATTTGTAGTGGGGAAATTCCTCTCTCTAACTTAAATGTTCTCTAGCTCAAATTCAAGTTCCACACCAGATGATGTCTCTTTCCTTATGTTTAATGTATTCTTCTTTAATTTGCATCATTACTTGATAAATATATTACAGTATGGTATTTACTTTGGTCTATAGTTTCAAGAACTTTACATGCATTCCTTTCTTTCATCTCTCTCTCGCTAGTAATTCTGAGTGTATAGTACTTTGCTAAGTACCTTCATCCCACCCAGTCCTGTATAATATGACATATTGTAAATGGGGTTATAATGCATAGTAATAGTTGTTAATTACATCACTGCTCTTGTCTTTTCAAAGTACACTGCTGTAGCTCTTGAGAATCCTTAATAGGAGTTATCAACAACCTTTATATGTCTTTGGCCCTTAATTGAGTGCTTTTAAAGATTTGTGACTACTTCTATTTTCCTTGATCTTGTTGGGGAGAGATGCCTACAAAGAATTATTTAAATGATAGAGGTTTGGCTGTTTTATACAAATCACTGAGATCATAGGTGGATCATTTTATGTGAGGTATAAACAAAACTTAAACAGAGTGATAACTTAACCAGACAGTGTATTCCTTTTCTTTGATCTTTTTTGTCCTGCATTTAATTATGATAAAAGAAAAACAAGCTTTTTAAGTTCTTCGGTCTTTACAAAGCATCTTTCTTATATTTATTTGGTGACTTCAGTAGTTTGAGAATGTTTCAATAACAACTTTAATTCTATGGATTTATTCCTGTAACAACAGAGGTTTGTGACCTTTACCTACCTGCCTTGTCTGTTCTTTAAAAGATGTGTAGATATAAATTATTTTTTATTGCTTAAGAAAGAGAATGTTGTTTTTTGTTTTCACTCAACCCCTGGCCATACTAAGTAGAGAAAATTTCCCATATTGCATGAGGAATCAGTCCTCTAAATGTGTAAAGATATGTCTGTATAATATCTCCCAGTGTCTCGGACAAACATCAACATTGCTATTTTAGCCACATAGCCTGAAAATATGTCATGGGCTGTCGTCTTGTCACTTGATAAAAATTTAGCAAAGTTAGTTTTGATAAAAGCAAAACAAAGTTGGTTTTGAACGAAAGATCATAAATGCTAAACTAGTGTAATTGAATGTTTCTGAGAATCGATAAAGTGATACAGAATCTTTCATCACTAGTTTTTCACCACAGTTCAGCTATAACCTATATGAGTAGCTCTCAGAAATCATGGTCATTTCGTGACCTAAGTAAGATGAGTCCATAGTTTCCTTATAATTTCCCACAAGTGTCTCAAGTAATGCCATTCTCAGTAAGGAGGACAGAAGTGATTGGACATGGAGACCGAAGTTATATCTCACAGGTGGGGTTTCCTGCAGTTTAAGGCTAAGGCACGGTTGATAGAGCAGTGAGTCTGTCACACTGTCATTGCCTGTGCTGTACATCTTATGTGGATAAACAGAAGGCTTAAGTCTCCCAAACTGGCAGTCCCCAAGCACTAAAATTATTTAAAATTTTAGAAACAACCTCCAGTGTAGGTGCTGCAGTCCTGGTCATTATTTGTTGGGGAAGCTCTGGTGATAAGTGAGTCTTCTTTGGGATAAAATAAAAAAGAAAAAACCCACTACACAGATTCCTGAGCACATATGACACATTTAACTAGGAGTTATGTAGGCGTGTCAGCACTGGTATCTCAGTAAATTGGCATGCTAGCCATTTAAATGGCAAATTACCTGTTGTTTTGCTATATTTGATACTGTAAGTTAATCACCATTTTCTAAACCTAAATTATTATTAGGTGCTGCTGATACTATTTAAACTTGTGTTGCATTTCAGCTTGTGGTCTCATGTTCAGCAAGTGTATGTGAAATGCTGTTTGGACTCAGATCTTCTAGGAAAAAGTGCTACTTAAAGTTATAGAATTATTATTCATCAATATGTGAGAGCTGATGTACTGTAAACCATTCAAAACACCATGCCACATCTATGCGTAAAACTATATGTAGGTTAAGAAAGAG
This sequence comes from Dermatemys mawii, assembly GCA_007922305.1. Classification (NCBI taxonomy): domain Eukaryota; kingdom Metazoa; phylum Chordata; order Testudines; family Dermatemydidae; genus Dermatemys; species Dermatemys mawii. Next base: position 5,601,379 of record ML677336.1, on the reverse strand, counting down.
GGACAGAAATCTAGCTAAATTGTATTTCTTATCAGTGCGAAGCCCAGAATTGTAAGGAAAGTAACCAAAAAAAAAGTCACATGCAGTGGTGTAGCCATGTTGGTCCCAGGATACTAGAGAGACAAGGTGGGTGAGGAAGTATCTTTTATTGGACCGACTTCTGTTAGTGAGACAGATACAACGATGAACTTATACAGAGCTCTTCTTCATGTCTGGGAAACATACACAGAGTGTTCCACCTTGTATTTAGCTGTGACAGATAGTTTAGCATAACTAGTTAACATTCAATGTGAAATGCCCATTAACACCCCTGCAGGCATAGGGAGGAAAGAGAGGTGGGGGGCGGGATAGGCAGCTTGGGGGGCAGGCATTGTTAGTTGATTATAAATTGTTCTAATAAGCTGTAAATCTAGTTTGTCTGTTCAGTCCATAATTTTTAGTGTCTAGCAAAGTTATGAATCTAAGCTCCCAGGCTTTTCTTTTGAAGCTGTTGTGCATGTTTTCTTTGAGGATAATGACTGAGAAGTCAGATATGGAACGATTGCTTTGTAAAAGGTGTTTATCTACAGGTGATATCGTGTTTTTGTCTTTTATCATTTTTCATGTGAAAAGAATAGTAATTGTCTGTTTTTACCCACACAGTTGTTACTGGGTCATTGAGTGTACTGTGGATGAGGTACACTGTATGTTGTGATACGCATGTGTAGGACTCAGGCATCATGAAAGTTGTGTTGCAGGGGGTTGTTCATCATAGCAGTGGACCTATGTCCTTAGGTTTTGCATCTCTTCTTCTTCTTTCAGGTTCTGGTACCTCTTTGAGTTGGTATCTCCTGGTTTGTGGGGAGCTTGCTTCTGTGATGAGCTTGAAGAAGCCATCCTAGTACACATGGATGTTACTATGGTTTGGACAAAGTGTTTGTTGTTGAACATAAAATTCTTATGGGTGAGGATAAAATGGATGAGAAAAGAAAGCCAACAGGAAAGGCAAAGTTGTCCTATGCTCAAAAAAATTTCCACAAAGACTTCCCACCCCAAATCAGTGATATAGACCACTGGCAAGAAAAGGACTGTTGAAGATTGTGATTACTAAGGTGAAACTGACAAAATGTAACCTGGTTAAAAGGAAATGTCTCAGTAGAGAATTTCCTCTGTCTCCCACCCTCCAGGAAACTGGTGCACAACAGATCAAGATTTGAGAATAGCACAGCTATTGTGGGCCTTCATGCTGAGTACTAATGGGATGGTCCTTAGCTTGGTATGACATGAGGAAAGAGAACATATCTAAATTAGCCAGGACACAAATCATTAACACTTTTCAGGTTAAAGCTAACAATAAAAATGGCAGCCAAAAATCATGTCAAGAACCTCCCTCCTCCCAACTTAGTATCATCTGCAAACTTGCTTAGGGTACAATCCAAGCCATCCTCCAGATCATTAATGAAGATATTGAACAAAACTGGCCCCAGGACCAACTCTTGGGGCACTCCACTTGATATAGGCTGCCAACTAAACATGGAGCCATTGATCACTACTGTTGAGCCCGATGATCTAGTCAGCTTTTTATCCACCTTACAGTCCATTCATCCAGCCCACATACTACTTTAACTTCCTGGCAAGAATGCTGTGGGAGACCATATCAAAAGCTTTGCTAAAGTCAAGGAATAACACTTCAACTGCTTTCCCTTCATTCACAGAGCCAGTTATCTCATCATAGAAGGCAATTAGGTTAGTCAAGCATGACTTGCCCTTGATGAATCCATGCTGACTGTTCCTGATCACTTTCGTCTCCTTTAAGTGCTTCAGAAATGATTCCTTGAGGACCTGCTCCATAAGTTTTTCAGGGACTGAGGTAAGGCTGACTGGCCTGTAGTTAATGATAGCTTCCCCACATTAAAGAAGACTATTGTACTTGCTGTAGAGAACAGCTGGTTTTGAGTATTCTGTTTACTAATATGCCAGAAACAAGAAGACACAAAAGCATTTAACAGACAAAAACCCATCATCATTGAGTCTAAATTATTATTATATATGAAGGCCTCTTTAACTCTTGCACCACAAGAAGTTCTGAAGTAAACTACCATAATCCTTAAAATGAAGAGTAGCTGTAGCAATGCTGGTCCCAGGATATTAGAGAGACAGGTGGATGGGATGATGTCTTTTATTGACCCAACTTGTGTTGCTGAGAGAGACAAGCTTTCAAGCCACACAGAGCTCTTTCTTGAAAGCTGGTCTTTCTCACCAACAGAAGTTGGTCCAATAAAAGATATTATCTCACATATCTTGTCTCTCTAACAGGCAGAAAGAAGTGGGACCAACCTTGCTAGGAGAGATGCTGGGTCTGGCCAGAGTTTAAAGCTGCCTTTCCCTACCTTTATTAGGGGAGAGTTCTGTCTAGCATTCTCAGGAATGAATCTCTTTTGCTAATCACTATACAGTGCTCTTTTGCACCCATGGAAGCTGCTGCACCAATGGTTAATAGATCCGGGAATCTTTCTCCATGTATGAAATCAAATAATTATACTTGGCATTTATAAAATGCCTTTCATCTAAATATCTCAAAGCCCTTTTCAGCATGAATTATCCTCACAACACCTCTCTGTATAATTCCCATTTTACAAATTAAATCAAGCCCCAAGGAGGTGAAGTGTTTTACCCAAATTCATAGTTGCTTGCAAAGCTAGAAATACAATCCAGTTATCCTGGCTCTCAAGTCCCTGTTCTAATCACTATACAGTGCTCACCACTGAAATTTTTACAGTTTTGCCATTACAAATAGGTGATATTACCATCGTTTTCCTTATACTCATGCATGGGGAATGCCATAATGTGTGAATCATTTGCATAGATTGTGGTGGTGAGAAATGTATCTTGCCATCTCCCAGATGCAACACAGAGTCATCCATCTGAGTCATAAATCAAATTGACCTAAATGCAAGTAGTATGCAGGTTTCTCAAGAAAGCACTAAAGAGCACTTAGTCCTGGTCTTAAGCAACATAAATCTGAGTTACAAAAGAGCAATCTTTTACTTAAAAGGACATCTTATTTAAATCAGTTATTAACAAGCATACAGAAAAAGTGGAGGTGATGTGGGGGAGGAAAGGCTCTTTAAGCAAAATAACCTGGTTTCCTTTTTAAAATCCTTTAGAGGGCATAATAATTAAGTGCTTTATTGTGTGTTTTAAAACATAGTATGTGGATGGGGAAGTGCACCATCCTAGCAGTGGTTTCTGAAGGCCTGATTTCTGTATCGCTTACACCATTACACTAGTATACTCTTAGGTTATTTCTTGGTGTGCATGAGTGTGAGAGGAGAATCAGGCCATCTGGCATTCATGGAAACATAATACCTTGATGAATGATGAAGGGGCAGCCAATTGTGCAATGTGCATTCTATCTACAGCGGCTGAGCTTTGCAGGTTGGCGTAAAATGAAGAGCCAGTCCCTGCTCTGTCCCACTCTGGCCTCTTTAGTAAGTCAAGCACTGGTGACTCTAGAGACACTCCTGATGCTTGTACTTGGGGAATGCAAGGACTGAGATGTTGGCTGTCACTTACCCTGGGTAGAAAGAGAGGCCCATACACACTCTTCCTCCCTTCCTTCTTCTGTATGCCCATGCAGGTTTAGCCCGAACTTAGCCTGATATTATATCCTTGTTGTTTAACCTAATAATATACAAATAGCACAACCAAAATGTTTAAAAAGGAAGGCATTATTTATTTGTTCTATATAGGCAAAAATCACTGCTGGCAAAAAAATTGCAACTCTATTGTAGTCAGTGGAATTGATTGTTCTTGTTTATTGAGTGGAGATATTGGCCCTGTGAATTTAAGATGCTACACTTGAAGTTCTTGCTATTCAGAAGGTTGATGACCTCTTTTCATCTCTCATCCACATTTTAAAAGCTTATAGAAAATGGATAAAATGTCACATTTAATTGTCTTGCAGTCTCTAGCATCCTTAGCAGTGAGCTTTTCTCTCAAGGTACATCAAAAAAAGTCCTAAATTATTTTCCATAGTTGCTGTTATTCTGTAAATCTATTCTAACAACACTTAGTACTTCCAGTCAAATGAGGAGCATGGTGCATCAAAAGCCACCTCCAGTACTATTAATGTGTGGGCCTGTAAGGAGAATAATACAATTAGGTGATTCTCCCCTTCTTTTCTATTTCTCAGGCCCCCAAATTAATACCAATCAACTGCTAGTGTTCCACACAGCTAGGGTAGCAAAAATTCTAAAGACATTTAATTTTAAAAACTCCTTTGAAACTAAATCTCTGTCCAGTTTTTGTGTCATCTATATGACAAAATGTTTATTAGTTTTGACTGTTTTAAGTAGCAAAGCGCCTTGGTAAAAATGATTTTCTCATGACATTGGCTTTCTAGAGAATACAACTTTGCTAGTGAGAATTTAATGACTGCCCTATGATAATTGTTGTTAACTCATGGAAGTGGTGACATTTTGCAGATCAGTCCCTGACTACACCATAGTCTGTTCAAAATGTGCTTTGCACACACACTTTAATGCTTTTAATTGCAAGTCTTAGTCTGCTTTCTCTTGCTTGCAATTAATGTTTGTTACTATAGAACACCTCTAAAGCTCAACTGAGAAGTAATTTACAAGCATATATTTTCCACTGAAATTTAATTCAGCAGATTATTTAATTTTGTCCTATCATAGTGAAAAGAGAAGTGAAAGCAGTTTCTCATTGGTGTAGAGCATTCACAAACAAATATATAGAAAGGGGCAAATTTATACATACCTTAAATAAAAAATAAACAATAACGGGCTGTTCTGTATCCAAATATACACACTCATTTTTAAATAAAGAGTCATAGATTTTCTTTACATGATGTTTTGGAGAGGTTCGTTTGATTTTATTATAGTTTTTATAGATGCTGGATAATACAGCACTGCTTTCATTTTGTTACTTCTCCCATTGTTCCTCTGAACCTGAGTACAAATCTCCTAGGAGTTCATCGGTTCCTTAGTATCCTATATCCGATCCCTTTGCCTTGATGGGAGATTTTTCTGAGATACAACTGCATTATTTGCCTCTTTGAGTTTTTAAATTATTCATAAGTACTGATTTAGTCCCTTTTCCCATTCATTTTATGCTTATCCTATCTGCAGCCTCTCCTCTCTACCTCTGTCTGACTTGCAAAGCCATCCTTTCTGAGAACCCTGATGCATCTCTTTCACAAAAGTGTTCTGTCTCCACCAGTTTGTGTGTTAGAGCTCCACGTTCATTCCAAAATCTGCTTCTCTTCTCAATGTGCTACAGTGCTGTTCTTGCTTATGTTTTAAAGGATGGCAGGCATTCTTTTTTTTGCTCACAGAGGTACGTGTGCTAATCAAATGCAAAAGTGATTTGGCATGCACATTCTGATGTTATTTTGAATCTCATCAAGCCATGTATTAATGTGTCTCTAATGGTATGATTTCTTTTAACACCTCTGCGGTGATTGAAACTCAGTGCTTTTAAGTGACATCTCCTAACCGGTCTATGGTGGTTCCAATTAGCTTCTCTTGAGCCTGAAGTGCATCACAAACGGTAACAAGGTCTCCTAGGAACACTTTTGTTGCAAGTACTGTTGTCATATTTCCTCATTAGTTCCTTTCAATTGTCACTAATGCCATGTTCCAAGCTTTTGAGAAGTAGACCAAAAAGAGAAAAACTAGGTATCTATGTAGAATAGACAATTATTTTTCATAATTCAAGACCCCTTTGAATGTCTTTTATAGTTTTGAAGCTTACACAGTTTAATTTATTAACCGTTACCACTCACTTAAGTCAGAGAATTTAGTGATTTGTTGCCTAGGAAAAGAGAAAATATATTTTGTCATGACAGATGGTTCGTTTTCTAAATTTGTGATTTTTTTAACATTATTTTTAGTCTTTTAATTAAATTTTGAACAAACTGTGAGCAAAATAAGAAAAATGTAAAATGTTTAAACATTTTATATGGATGCCATCAAAACCAATAGACCTCAATTTTTGGTGTGGTGTTCATGTATCCAGATCGTGCTGTTTTTCTGCTCCACTTGCCAACACAGTTTTTGGGAGATAACAACAGTTTTTGGTGACACTTGCCCTTGCAAACGATCTAAAAGGAATGATTTTTTTAACATTTCATTACTCTGCCTGCTTGTGTATGTGGAACTGAGAAGGCTGAGCAAAGGAACACACAATCTCCAGGTTTTGTCAACTGTGGTCCCTCTAACCTAGGAAGCTAAGATTTTAACAGTGTTGCAGTTGGTTTTTTTGGCAAGTTGTCATACTTTCCAGAAACATGAAAACATTTTTAACTAATAGGTGGAAGAGGCCATTTTGATCTTGCCATCCTCAAAACACCACTGAACTTTGGGAGTTTGAAACTCCAGTCATCATCACAGTACTGAACAGATTCTGGTTGCCTACAAATTCATGACACATTTTGTATTGTAAGACTTCATATTTACATTAGTTATGTTCTTCCTCTGTGAAATATTATTTTCTTGCTGTAAAAATGTTTGTTCTTTCTGTAAGTAAATTGACATTAAATAATGAATTGTTCAAATTAATAATTTTTTAAAAAACCTAACATTTTATGAAGATTGGTGCAAATCAGCCAGAGTATAAACTTAATGTCTTAAAAAGACAGATATGGCTACAATCTGGATTTTGATGGATTATAGCAAACAGACTTAATATGACTTGATCCTTGCTTTGTAGGAAAGGTTAATATAATTTGGTGCTTTTACCCTTTTTCTTTGATTTCATTTTTAACAATGATTAATAAAGGTAGAGGTCATGAATATATAACTACTTTCCCCTTCCCTTTCATATTGTAGGGACTTGTTCACAAAAGTAGTTTTAGTATGTGTTCTTTTCTATATAAGAATATTAGTATGTATGGGAGGCAGCTGAAGGTGAATACAGGCATTTCTATAGCATTGTTTTAGCTATATTAAAGATTGCATGCTTTCAAAGAAATGTGTGATCAATTCATTTATTTGGATGCCCCAGGTGATGTAGTGTTTTGATAAAAAAAAATGGGCATGTTTTGACAGTGGGTTTTATGTATTCAAATGTAGTGCAATCAACTGAAAATTGTGAAAAAGTTACTCAGACTGTAGAAAGTTGAACCATGTTTTCAATTTAAATTCTGTGTACTTGCTCAAAAAACCTTAGAGAATTCCACAAGCCGTGCAATGGGGGTTCAACTCTCAAAATTAGAATAGCACAATTGGGGAAAATTAAAGAATAGGCAATATATGCAACTCCTTTGGGTCCTAGTTAGTGAACACATGTAATTATGTTAAAATATAAGCTTTCATTAAAAATAATGCAATCTGTATTTATGCTCATGGAGAAAAGTTTGAAAATATAAACTGAGTATAAATCAATGCAGTGCATTTGTCTGAGTCTTCAGCAAACCTGAAAAACAGTTCTGTGAAACATAACTTTCCTCCAAAAGTTGGGTGCTCCTAAATCTCAGAAACCTCTTCTAATACCATTCCTAAGAGGTATGGGGCCATGACATGGGTAGGGAGAAGCCATTTAGGGCAATGGATTGCCTTCACCTGACCCTGAACACAGTGTGTTTGCAATGTTTCATAGTTGATGATAAAATGAAAAACTAGGTTGTTTCTTTGGTTTGACTCTCCTCAGGCAGTAATGTTCAAGATTAATTAAAATGCTGTGTGCTTGCTCAGTTTACCAAGAAAAGGTTAACACTGACATAATTATAAAAAATTCTAAATTTTATAGATTACACCTCAATAGACATAATAATATAAATATTTTTCCAAGATTAGAAGTTGGCCCAAAGGGTAGTGTATGTAAGAAACGTTTTCAAATTAGGATTGGAGCTTCAGTTCTCTTCCTCATGACTTACCTCATAAATATTAGTAGACAACATATCAAAATGTTCCTGTTAATTAAAAGGGCTGTTCAGCTTTTAATTATATCTAATTTGCAGATGTATGGAAGACTGCAAGTACTTCTTGTTAAAATGTATCTAATCTCATTTTGTAGGAGGATAATTTTCTTTTTATTCAGATTATGGATGTGTGCAGTAAAACACTATTATCTTGGAAAACAATACAAAGTCTTACATTTATTTGTCTTAAAAATCAATCACTTTGTGCCACCCTCACAAAGGCAACAAATTCCTCTGCCAAAATGAGGTCCTCCAAAAAATGTAAATGCATTTCATAAACCTTTTAGAATAAGAGGATTTAACTGCCTAAATAGTTTCTGATTTGTATAAAAGTAATCTGATAAACCTGCATGGTTCAAAGAATCGATAATGTGAAAAGAGCTGGTCTCAGTACAGTTCCTAGAGTGAAAATCACCACCACAGTTGATGCTAATAGGTGCCCTTGTCTCAGTAGAGAAGACAAGGACTGGAAGGACACGGAAAATGTATTATCTGCTCTCCCCTAGAATTTTTACTTAAAGTCCAGCTTGAGATGCAATGGTAAGAAAGTTTTCTACCTTTCCTCTGCTCTCTGGCTGAAAAGAGGACTTCACTCCCCAGTACTGCCACTCTAACAACTTTCCACATACTAAGTTCATCCAATTTTAGAAAGGAAAATTGAAAAATTATTAAAAATATGACCTGATGGATGATATTGATATTGATTATATTGATATGATATTATTAAAAATATGACCTGATGGATGATGATGGTGAAGGAAATCAAGGTCAAAGCAACCTTCACAGGACATTTTAAAAAAAAGTTGGTGCAGGATTTGAAGTGAAGGAAGGGGACAGATAACACTGAAAGTAGGTGATGCTGTTATCACTGTAAATTCTAACAGCTGTTCTGATTTAAGAAATCAAATTGTCAGCATCAACAATAAAATCAGGTTGGGGAATATTCTGCTGCTCCCGCTGCTGCTGTGTGGAATGTGTTCCTGAGGGTATAAATATATTTTCCCCAAAAGATTATGAAGAATTCGAGAATACATATTTGCACTTTAAAGTTAGCAAATAGTTTTATCCTGAGTAATGCAGATGGATTGACTTGGGAGCTGTAGCAGTCTATTGGGTCAATGACCTGCAAATTAAAGAGGACCCATTCTGCCGCTAAAGGAATTGTTACAATCTATCTTGCTAAAAATCCTCTTTTAAAAATGTGTCTATGTAGAAAGTTACCCATTCAACAGGCTATCACAACTAGTCTAATGAGCAAGGAATACATTTTAAAATTAGCAGGACAAAAATACATTTTATGGTACGATTGGAACTGTGTAAATAATACAGTTGTAAACATAATATATTTAGAGATATTAATCCAGATTTAGTTATAATTAAATTATAAAGGATAAACATATATTTTACAACATATTTAGTTCTGGGGGGGTGGTTTTGGGGGGTTTTGTACCTACAAGCTAAGGAATGAGAGAATTCACAGATAAAGAACTGTTTAATTATATAGTTGTGACAAATCCAACAGAAATGTAGAAATCCAAATCCCTTTCTCATAAATTAGACCTTCTGTAGCAACATATTGGAACACAAATGTTACATGCTATTTCATGACCTGATGAAGGCTGATCTCTGCAATAATCACTGTAAAAACATAAAACTGAATTTCAGCCTGACATTTATAATGGTTGGTATATTCTATATCACTATTGTAACTTGGCTTACACTTTTTTCTGCAAAACCTCTCAAAGCTTAAACATTGCATGAAGCAGATCTTATATCTGATAGTTGCAGTGAATTTTACAACAGAAATCAAAACATTTCTGTACCATTTTCTTTTTTTCCCCAAATAACCTCCCTATGTGATATTGTATATTGAAGCTGCATGAATGTGTCTTTTGATATCGGTTGTCACAGTCAGACCATGTGTACTTTTAAACTTACCTTGGTCTGTCTCTTTGTTCGGCCTTTCTGTCACACTTGCTGGGCACAAACTCTGTTACCACATCACAGAAGTGGGACCTCAGGCTCCAGCTGCCCTAGGCCTCCAGGATACTGTTGACTCTCTGCCACAAAACACCCAGTTCCTTAAGCATAGTCTTTCCCAAAGCTCCAACCCTCTCAGCACTATGGTTTACCATTTACTTTCCTGGGGGCATATGATAGTTGAAGCACATGACAAAATTCCCAAACCACTTGCCCTTGAATTAGACAACACAAGAAATATACAGATCCAGGCAAAACAATACCTAGACACATTTCCCTGCCTCAGTTTCCTCACCACCCTCAACCATTCTTTGGGCATATGTTAAAGTTCTCTGTGGTGTCCAGGATTCTACCTTTCTCCTTTCTCTGCACATGGCTTCTCCTCCAAAACATGGAGTCTTCTCTCACTCCTGTATCCAGCTTTCTACTTCTGATCTCATCTCCCTCTTTCCAAAATGGCCTTTAAGTTAACCTCCCTTTTATAACTTACAGTGTCCTTGTCAACCCTCTGATCAGGTGATCAAAGGTTCCCTATACCATGATCCATTGCTTCGTTACTGGTAGACTGGTTCTTCTGCGCAGCCAACTCTTTGCCCAACCATGCTTCCATGTAAATGCAATATCATAAAGGTTTAATGATTCTCCATTGTTAGCACTGTATGCCTACTGCTTGGAACTTCAGTCCAACACAGAGGTAAAAAGGCAACAGAGAAGGCAGACAAGCCCTATGTTCAAAATGGAGTTTGTAGTCTGACAGAAATATATACAGAGAGCACATAATTTCAAACTGGAATTAATAAATTGTACATAAACACATCCCCCAAATTGTCATACTGGTGATATAAAAATATTCATCGTAACTTAATATTTTGTCTATCCAGAGCTTTTTGGGACATGGAAATCTTAGTAATCAAAAATGTATCTAATTGAAGTTGTACTTTTTTTAACATCTGAGTTTAAAAGGTGTGGCTATAATAAAGTCTATTGAAAGAGATCTAGGGAAGGTCACAAAAAGAAGAAAGTTTTGTTTAATGCATTTGGAATTACCTTGTGGTGTTACTGTTGTGGAGAAGTTCTTATCGATTTAATATGAAATGAATTCTTGCAACTGTGACACTTATTTTGTATGTATTCCAGATGTGTGGAGGTCATTGCTAAAGAAGGACAGAACTTGAAAGAGCTGTATTTGGTATCCTGTAAGATTACCGACTATGGTATGTAAAATGACTCTTGTTTTTCACCCTTTGTCAAGACTGATCTATTGAAACTTTACATGGAGACTTAAAAAGTAAAATTTACCTTATGATACTTTTAAAAATGTTGCTGTGACACTAGACGGGGAAGATTTAGAATGAAGAAACTACAGGACAGGCACTCTGTTAGATTTCAGAGAGCTGCAGATTTATCCTTCATATCGAATTGACTGAAAAATTTTGATTGATCTCTGTGATGAGAGTTTGAGCGTTGATCAATGAATACTCAGATTTGAATTAATTTGCCTCATGCTCTTTCTTTGCCCTTAGTTTAAATGGAGATTTGCAGGATCTAGTAGATATCTAGTCTTTTTAATGAACTCAGACTGGTTCTTCCTTTCAAATCTTACACTGTTTTGGGATCTGAGAGTTGAAAACAGATTATTTTTAGCCCAGTAGAGAGTCAGGGCCATGAATGCTTCATTAAGAGGTAAATAATATCCACTGCACACATAGCCTGAGAACATTGGCCTGGTGCTGGGGAAGCAGTGACCCTGGGTTTTGGGAAAAGAATACTCCTTGGGATGCAAAATGACAATGCAGTCACTTTATGGCTACTGCTGCAGTTTTAGAGTTGTAGTAGTCTCTGTTCTTCTTGAAACCCCTCCCTGCCTTCATGTAGTTGCTGATCTGCTAGCCATGCCGTATCCTCAAACCTTTCTTTGGTATCTGCCTGGAAGGAATTCCTATAGAGTTCATGGCATCCTGTACCTCATGCCAGCCCAGTGAACTCACATCACCCTCTTTGGCTGAAGGGCTGACAAGGGAGCAGTAGTTTCCCTCAAAAGCGGTATGACCAGACTAGCAAGGTAGTAGAAAAAGAAAGTCAGGTGATTGGATTGGATTTGAATGGAAAGTGAGAGGAAGTGGTTATGCATAGATGAGACATGGGAGGAGATTTGGGTGAGAGGATAGGAGAGCATCTGCATAGGCTTGGCTGATTAGATACCATTATTACCCAAACTGCACTGTTCCATCAAATATTTTAAGGTTTGCCCATCACTAATTTATAAGATTCTGTAGTTGTTTCACATCATCAGTGTTCTTGATCTTATATTCACTGGGGCTTTTCAAACAACTTTTGCAGGTGTTACTAATACTAGATTCTCATGCTGATACTACTAATAAATTAATTGCCTCAATGATAGTGTTAGTAAATTGTTCAATATGGCACTGAACAATTTTTAACATTATTACTGAATGAGTGTATTATCAGTGTCCACTCAAACATATATCCCTCATCACCACTAAGTAAATAAATCTTATCTCAGCGTCCCCTGCGTTCCCCCCCCAGCAACTCCATTCTTCTTGTGTTTTCTGTTAAAAATCATGAGTGATGCAGCAGAGCAGTGCTCCTAAGCACCACTTAGCCATTGTGAGCAACTCAGGAATTCTTACTTAAGTGGGGAAGGAAGGTGTCACTCTCCTTGCAAAGCTCCAGAGGTCCTTATGGGGAAGGGAGCCTCTCACCAGCAGAGCTCAGTACTGTAGTGCCACAGTCGGATGTGGGAGGAAAGAGAACAAGCCAACCCTTTCCCCTGAACACATCCTGTTGCATTTGGCAAATAGGAGACATCTGCTAATGATTAGTAGGATGGTTTGTTGTGGTCTGGTTTAAGAAATTTCCCACTGGTCTTATTATGCTATTGATTTCACATGCATAACTGTTCAGGCCCCACCAAATGGCAGATGCTTCTCTCTTAATGGAAGTATGTTATTCTATATATTTGAAGGATGTGTGTCATGAAAAATGTAGACTCAGTAATGTCCTAGCCAAATGTTTAGTGTCATATTACACTGACAGAAGTTCTGGGAGGGAATGAATGTATATGAACATCCATTTTTGCTTCATCTACCTGGTAGTCTATTGAAGATATGAACTTGGTCCATGTAGGTTTGGTAGATCCAACACACAATACCTGGTTTTTATATTTAAAATTGACTATTTGCCAATTGTGACTGTATAGATTTCCATATATATTTAGCAAGGCACCTGAGCAACTCTATTTTTCCAACTAATTTTGAAGATAAAACCAGGATTTGTAGAAAGAGACCAGGGAAATTATGCACCCATATTCCATTCAAGTTCATTGAAATTCAGGTGCGTAAATCCCTTAATCTTCTTTGAAACTCCCAGCCCACATTTCTTGATACATTAGTTATTAGCTTAGTGGAATTGTGATTGCTGGTTCAAGAGCCTCATTGTCTCAAGGTTCAGTTAGCAAAAATGCAAATTCCATAGCTAAACAAAATGTTATTAGAACAACTTGTTTTAAGCACACCTTTAATTTGAGGCATCAGACAAGAAAAAGAGATTAGTGCTAATGGTGATTGTTGACCTATAACTAATACCCAAATAGGGACAGATGTGTGAAATAATTACATGTACTCTAAGAAAGCTAGACTATGAAATGTGAGATTTAGCAGTTTGTATTGTTCTGATTTGATTTTGACAATAAGATGTGAGAAAATAAAAGAAGCAATATTGGAAATGTAATACTATTTGATTATTATTTGAAAAATATTACTAAATTCAGTGCACTGAAAGATTTGCCTTCATATTGAAAGTTAGAGTCTATTAAAATTCTCTAAACTGTAACATACAGTCATAGGCAACATTAGTTTATCTGACACATTGCCACCATGGAATTTAATTTGGTGGAATAAAGTACAGAAGGATGAGATAAAAAAATTACTGTAGTGGAGGGCATCAGACTCTCTAGGGCTGTGTTTAGACACCAACAAATCTCCAAAACCTGTTTCTGTTCTCACTACAGCCACAGAGAACTTTTTTTCTAACATGTAATTATATTAGAGAAAAAGGAAAAACAAAAAAAGAAAACCAAGGTGGATTTGAAATAGGCAGCAGATGCTAAGATCTGTTAACTGCAAAGAAAAAAGAACTATATTGTTGCTGGTTGCACTGCTACAGTTAAGAGTATATCAGTACTTCTATTATAAACTTCTCACAAGTATATAGCACAGCTGTAAAATTGTTCCCCAAGTTATCGCTTGCCATATAAAGTCTCACCCTTGTAATAAATTGATTTGTGTGTGTATGAATACATATATATAAAATCACATACAACTAAATTTATTACAAAGACATGACTATCTCTCTCTCTCTCTCTCTCTCTCTCTCTCTCCACACATAGATAGATAGATTGAAAAAACAGCCAAATTATTTGACTTTTATAAAAACACACATATGTCTGGTTTTAAAAAACAAAATCATTCTGGCTGTTTTTCAGTTTTACTCTGTATACTAAAAATTAGGTGTTTTGGTTTGATGTTTCTCTGTCCTTTCTTGACCCAAAAAAAAAGGCTTCATTAAGGGATTCTTTTGTTTGTTTTGAAATGCTTGTTGAAAATTAGTTCTTGATATTTAAAACTTGTCTGCCATTCAGTATTAAAATCAGTTATATTAATGTTAACTAATTTCATAATGTTTTTATCTTTATATACATATTAATATAATGCCACGTCATAAGACAAATCATTAGGATACTAAATAAGGATTTAAATATTCCTTTCAGTCTGGCATACTAGATTAGTACTAAATGTTTTAAATATTTAGTTAGGCATACAATTACTAGACAGAGATACTAGAGAAGCTGTCTGCAATATATGAACCACTACGATCTCTGTGGTAAACACTTGTTTGCCTATGACCACTGACAGAGTGAAGTCAAAGCTGACATTATTTCCTCATGCCACTTCGCCTTTTTAAAAACAATTATGAATTAAGCATGGACTATCAGAGCTATCATTGAATTTCCTGACTTTTGTTGATTTGTGTCCCAACCTTAACTTTATTTAAACACAGGGGTTTTGTATTTAATCTTTTACTAGGAGCTAGTAAGAAAGTTGAACTTTCTAGCTGTGGGTAGACTGTGTGACAAATGGATTAGGTTGATGTGAAGATGTATAGCTGTGAGAGAAAGCAGCAATCAAATACGCAATTGTGTTACTGTCTTTTCAATTTTCCGCTCTAATTCTGTAGTTTATTGATTTCTTGGCTGTTGAGAATTTATTTCTAAGGAATACTTCCAGGAGTAAAATATTACTTACCAGGTTAATGATGGAGCATAGTACTTGGTACAGAGAAAAACACAAAGGTGGGATTTGTGTTTAGAGATGAAAAGATTTGATGAAATGAGCTGGTGTGAGAGGAGGAGGGTCTCATGATCTCACAAATGTGCTATTGAGGTAGTTACTAAGAATTAGTAAGAAAGCTTGGCTTTCTCAGCTATGGGAAAAGATAACCTTGGGTTTTAGAGTCAGTTTCTCTCGCTTTCACCAGAAAATTCAATCCTGGACCTGAGAAACTTTTTTGAAATGAGTTTTGTCAAAACCAGTAACATTTTATGAAAAGCTTTGGTTTCGATGACTTGGCATTTTCTGACCAAAAAAAGTTTCATCCACCCATCTTTCCTTTATACTTATTGTCACTCATACAGTGCAAAAGAAACAACTTAGCTGGAGTGCTTGTCTTGTTTCGTTTTGATTCCCTAATAGTTCTGGACTTAGCAAAAATTAAAGAATTCCCCACTTCTATCTGTTAATTGCACAGGACTTCTCAGGCACAGTAAACGCGAGTGTAATATTCTCTTGATCACTTAAGATTCTGAACGCTGAAGCTGAGCTGAAGAATTCTAGATTTCTGGCATTTTTGTTCTCTAGCAGTCTAGCTAGTCACTAGTGAATGTAATGATGAGGGTCTTTCCTCCCTTATGTCACCTCTTCCCCTCACACTAGGGTGACCAGATTTCCCGATTTTATAGGGACAGTCCCGATATTTGGGGCTTTGTCTTACATAGGTGCCTATTACCACCCAATCCCTGTCCAGATTTTTCACACTTGTTATCTGGTCACACTACCTCACACCCTCCAATACAGTTAGTGCTCCTGAGGAATTTTGAATTTGAGTGGCAGAGGGAAGAGGTGTCATTCAAGAATTTCATGGATGTAGGCTCTATTTACAAATAGCTTTCTGGAAGGCTCTATGATAAAGACTGGTGCTCCACTATCACAAGAGATACCATTATTTCAAGCCACTTTTGTCTTCCTGATTTAAAAGAGGAAAAAAGAAGCATAATTAACAAGGTTAAAATATAAGTGCTGATGAAAAATGTAATGTTTGAATAATATCATTATAGATTCGATATACACTATATTGGTATTCAAGGAACTTACATATAAATTCTGCCTAAAAGAATAAATATCCCTCTTCGTTAAAAAAGTGCCTAAAGCAGTAAATGTGCATATATCCTTTCTCACGGATTGAATATTGTCTGCGTAAGCTTGATTTAAATATTAAGAAATGGTCACAGGGCTGTTTGTCTCTGTGATTAAAAAAGGTCCAGCTCCCCTGTGCCAGGGCAGGTGCTCCCAGTTGAGCTATTTAAGGGGGGGAAGGGCTGCATCTGGGTTATAAAGGGTCAGGGGGATTGCTGCAAGGGCAGAGCTAGAAAGGGAACTGCAGAGTGAAGCTTCAGGGAGAGAGGGTCTCCTGCATGGGGAAGCTAATGATCCAACCAGCGGACCAAATTCGATGATGAATCCTGGTCATGTGCCACCTAAGGTATATGCTAAGAAGTGGTCCCCAAAGAAGGATGTTCGGTTGTGGAGAAGACCTAGCACCTCAATGCCTGTTGGGAAGAGGGTACACAGTTTTTGTCAACACAGATAAACTCCCAACAGATGTTCACTGAAAAAGAAGAATCAGTAGAAAATATATTTGCAAGTTAAAAAGATTTTCTCTTCATGTATTACAGATTATGCAAGCTCTCCCTCAGTTTCTATCATTTAAATACATATAGCTGTTACTGCTTCTCTCAAAATAATACTAAATTGCTGCATTGTCAATTGAGTTTCAAGTTTCCCTTATTTGTTTTCTTCTCAAAACTGGTCTTTGCCTATTTCTGTTCTCCTTCCCAGTTGTACACATAAGTACTCTTTTCTTCTCTGTTTCTTTTCTCCTTTTTGTCACCTAGATCATGCAAACATTAAAAACAAGAGTAGTACTCTCATGCATAAAATTAAACATGTGAATAAATCTTTGCAAGATCAGGGCCTTTATTTTCATTTTCAGTGTTGTTTTCTGTTTTTCTGTAATTTTTTAAATTCTGAAATGTGTTGTTTTCCAAGGAGTCTTTCTTTTCAAAAACTATGTTGTGTCTATATTCTTCTTTTGTTCTCCTGTTACTTGGGAACTCAAAAGTCACCACCTATTGAAGAGACACAAATAAATGATCTGAATCTCTGATGTTCTGTGGAGAGCCTATTACTTTTTTTAAAAAAATGCCCTTATGGGTTGCAAATTTTCCTACAGTGATCTGTAAACCTCAGAGAGAGTTTATCATCTTATACTCATTAATGATACTTCCCTTGGAAAAATAAATATAGCAGCTAACAAGTTAAAAAATACTAGAATGTTCTGTCTTTTAGAATCATATAAGAGGTGAAATCTTCCTTCCTTACAATGAGACTGTTGAAATCTGGACAATTAACAGCATTTTTCAGAACCTTTTAAGTTCCCCTTAGCTCAAAATTAGAAAAATGGATGATACATTATATGCTTAAGCTAGGTCATTTTTATATGTTCAATGTATTTTTATATATTCCATGTATTTTGTAAAAAACTAAGTTCTGAATTTGGCTATTTACTGATAGAGTATATAATCTTACAAACACTTATGCACATGAAGCCAATAGGTCTATTCATGTGAGAAAAGTTAAACATATGCACAAATGTCAATGTTTGCAGAATTAGACATCTAGTTTGTAATGTACCTTGTTTTTAGAAGTGATTTAGTGTAATGCTCCTTTAATTCAAGCAGTGGATTGATATTTATTCACTTACATAGTTTCATTATTAATTTTTTTTAAAAGTCAAATTAAAACTTTCTCAACACTAATCTTAACCACTGAAGCAACCACAAAAACAAAACAAAAAAGAAACTTTTCTACAGACTGGCAGTCTCATGTAATTCACAGCTATCAAAAATCTGTTTTCTCTGATTAACTTTTAAGAATACTCCTAATGTGATGAGAATTCTGTGCAGTTTTCTTTAAAAGTTGGTTTACAATGCCACTGTGCATCTTTAAGCCCCATACGGTGAGATAAATTACAGGAATAACATATTTTTCAAACTCTATATAGTTGCAAATCCTTTGTCCTGCAGTACATAATGAAGGATTTTCTCCTTGAGCAATGAGGTAAACTGAATTTTAAAGTTTTTTTTGTCTTGCTAGCTGGTGAACTGCACCTAGATTGACCAGATGTCCTGATTTTATAGGGACAGTCCTGATTTGTGTGTGTGGGGGGGGTGTCCTTTTCTTATATAAGCTTCTATTACCCTCCACCCCCGTCCTGATTTTTCACACTTGCTGTCTGGTCATCCTAACTGCACCCCAAAACACTGTACAATATAATGGCTAGTTAGAGGAACCTGATGTATCAGTATGCACAGAGCAGTAGTCTCCCACCTGTGATTTGCATTCCATCTCTTCTTAGATGGTCATTCTAAATGCAGAAGATTGTTATATTGTATTTCCCTTCCAGTTCCTGTCTGTAAAAGACATCCACAGCTACTGAGGCTTGCATTTAAATTCTTCTAAAAGGAACTTTCACAGTATTTAAGTGTTTGTTGTGCTGAATGGATGGGAAAGTAGAAGCAGTAGGGAATGGACATGATAGCAAAAAAAAAAAAAAAGAAAAAAGAAAAACAATGCACACAATTACAGAGTAGTTTCACAGTTAACCTTCTAGAGATACAATATTTGTCCTTTGGGGCAATGGAACATGTTACAGCTTTCTGAATGTGCAACATTTTTGACTACTAAAAGGACAATAAAATCTGATCTAATAAAAAAAATGGCAGTGACTTATTTCTGTTCGATGTGATCCCAAATATATTTTCGGATTTCCATCTTATTCATTTACTATATTAGGACATAATAATTTAAAACTAAATTTTAGTTTGACTTAGAATGTGAGTTCTATTTTCGTGTGATCTCTAAATACATTTTGCAGTTTTATGTGACCTTTTAAAAATAATGTAAAGCTTTATTTCCTCAGTTAACTTGTTAACTCCTAGATTGCAATAGTGCATCAACTGCTTCTTCAGTCTGCTACCATGCTGCAAAAATATTCATGAACAGGATAATGAAAGCTGCTTTACAATTCAAAACTGATATCTAATGAAAAAATAAAATATAACGTTAATATCAATGTAAGTTAGTCTCACTGCAAAATTTTTTCTCCATTTTGACAGATCCAGAAGTTAGCAAATCAGTGTTTTGTCACTTCAAATTTGTGGCCTATCTTCAGTTTCAAGCACTACTTGTTATTTCAGACCAAGATGGAGAAGAGGGGGACTCACAAAATATCAAAAATGTGTGATTTGCAGTTAATGGGAATTTTGCCAGGACTGTAGGATCAGACACATAGAATCTTGCCATGCTATTTATTAGCATAATTTCTTTTAACTTAAATTTTGTGTTTAATATTTTAAAGATTTTATTATAATATATATGCACACACAGACACTAGCAGTTATGTTTTATGTTCTTTCAATACTGTAATCCTGTTTTATAATTCTGTAATCTGTTGTACACATATAGGGCTCAGTTTTTCACATAGTTTATTAATTTACTGAGTAGTAGTAGCCAACATTTATATTACTTTGAAAAATATGTAGGTTGGTTACATTAAAAGTAATCTGTACATTTTTATAAAACCTAAGTGTCCCGTAACAGCATTAGAAATATGTGTTTGAATGCTCTTCTCTGCTGCGGTTACTTGTGGGATTCTCCACGTACTTCTGTGCTTAGAAAACATACATCAACTATTCTTACCATTTTCTGAAGTGAACTAAAAGTTAAAGAAACAAAAAAGCAACCCACATCATCAAGCATTGTGTTGGTTCTGATGCTGAACTCAGTAAAATGATGTAGTTGCACAAGCAACAAGATACATCATGCTGTAAACCAGCAAAATGTATGAATTTCAATTTAGTTTTTACTTTATTTCTTTTAAATTACTGCAGACAATTTTATTGGTTCCCCCTACCCCTTATTTAAATGAGGTCAAATGCCAGAGATTTAGTAGTAAATTGAATTTATTAAAGTATTTACATGTACAGTAGTATTTTAATGTTACTAAATAAAAATGATTGCTTTACAGATTCTGAAGAAAAATAGAACAAAGTTCAGAATTTTTGAAATGGCATCTCTTTTCTAACAGCTAACGTATTTGTTTTAACATTGATGCTCAAACAAAATTGAAGTGAAATTTTAACAAAGTTATGTATTAGTGGATGTGTGCATTACATTAGTATGTTTTCAAAGTATTTTATCCATTTCAGCTGTCTTTTGAGTTCTAATAATATTCAAACTGCAATGCCTGAGCGTGAGGCTTATTGTAATCTTTCTTGAACTGTCTGTACAGTAAAACATGAGATGGATTTTAAATATAACTGTCCACATTTTAAACAAATAATTTATATAATTGAATGGATGGTATAATGAGGAGAGACAAAACCAGTCTAGTTTAAATGCTTAGGAAAATATTGATATGCTTTACTGGAATATTATCAGAAAGTTAATTAAAAATTCATTATATTAGCATTTTATACTTTTTCCCAAAATAGCAAAATGAAGGTCAGTTAAATGATTTTACCACGCCCCAGTACAAAGCGGGTTAGGAAACAATTTTGTCTCACTGTATTGCACCTCTATCTTGAAGCATTTTTTTAAGGTCTTGATTCTGTGAACACGTGTGTATGTATGTAATCTCATCATTTGTAAGTGTTTGCAGAACTGAGGCCTTAGACTGAAATAATTTTGGGATAGGAAGCCTGTCTTTTGCTATTTCTTGTGCAGGCTGGAACATGCTGTCGGCATAATCATCAACAATATTATTACAACATCTGGCTCTTTATCAGCTTGTCTCAAAACACTGGAGGAAACCAAAATATTTGCTCTGATACCTAATCAGGTTAGAGAACTGATAGTCTTAGCTCTGCATTTCTTTATTTTTGTGGACTTGCTTTATGTCTGACTCTTAACTATATTTAATCATATTTTCCCTATGATGAAATACGCTCTAGATAAAAATATCTATTGCCATCACAGTAAACTATAGAACTCTTTCAGGATCTCTAACTGCAGAATAGTGTAGCAGCCGTGTTGCTATTGCTGAAGAGGACATAGTTCATTTAATAAGAAAGCTGAAAGGCTTTGTACTTCCAGTAATAAAAATGACATAAAGGACCTACTTTGGTCAGCCATAAAGATTTAAACAGTTTGCCTTTTAAAAAAAAAATGTTCAATGTAGCTTTTAATTTATGTATTTAAGTTCCTCATAAGTCAAGTGGAATGCTTTTACCTTTTGAAATGTCAGGGTTCTTTCTAACCTAGCTTAGCTAACAACATTACTTGATTTGCAATTCTCTTTCATTCAGTGCCATATTGTTGCTTATTTATTAACTGTACATGTTGAACCACATTACTTCTAATTACAAAATGCCAACAGCTTAATAAAAGGTAGCCATAAATATGAAAGCACGGGGTCTTAATAGAACAAACAAACAAAAAAGAATCTTGCAGTAGGAGACATCTGAAAGTGAATAAAGTAAAGAAAATAAATAAAGTTCTAAAAGACACACATGTTTGATTTATGAAAGCCAACAAATTATACATAGCCTGACCATTTTGAAATCAAGGCTGTGGATTTTAATTTTATCATTTAAATCTTTCTATAGCAGATAACTGTAATAAGTCTGTAGCCCTCAATTATTTACATTTTTACAAGGAAAAAGGTTTTGAGCTTGTCTGAACATTTTGTGTTAGTCATAGTAACTGAATATTATTCCCTTCCCATTTGTTTCATTAGCCCAAAGTCATCAATATTCTTTGCATATGGTCATGTTCCCACATAATATGTAGTACATGTTATACAGCTAAGCAGCTCTCTCAGGAACTTACGCCCATGTCTGAAAACGCATGTTTTTTAAATATGATGCAGCTGAGCTCCTCCATCAAGTTTAAACATGTCAATCCTATGTCTAAATGTCCCAGTTAACTACAAAATAAGGATTCCACTCTGCCATGGGACTGGACATTAGTTTTCTTTATATGAGTAAAGGAATATCCTCATTCTCTTCAATGGGGAAATGCTTAGTTATCACTAGTGTAAAACAAACAGGGAAAGTACTAGTGTAAAATAAAGGGAAAGTATGAAGAAAATAGTACCAACCATGAGCCCAGAGCTCCACGATGAGTGGGGTGATCAGGCCTTGTTTTGGGTGAGGGGAAGGGAATTAAGCCTGAAGTAAACAGGAGCATTTGTGATTATCAGGTGTGGCTCATCATCTTTATGATGAATCCAAACAGAAAGGTTTACAATTATTTTATATAAGTATAACGGAATATCTTATTTTATTTGTATGATCAGAACATCTAGGAGCCCCAGTCATGGACCAGCATCCTTTGGGGCCAAACACTATACAAACAGAAGAAAGAGATAATCCCTGCCCTAAAGAGCATATAGTGAAGTTTGAAACATGATTAGTCTTTTCATTTCTGTGAAAACCCTTCAATGATGTACTCATGCATACAGAAATTCTGAGCAATGTCTAATTTTGCACACTTGTGAAAGAAACAGCCTATCCCAGTATTTTTGATGTTTTCTGTAACATTTGCATAACAGCTTCAACTTCCAAAGAACACTGTGAACGCTTAAATTTGCCCGCTAATGTAGGGGGAAAGGATTGGTATTAGAATTGGTCTGTGTTTAAAAAACAAAAAGTAAAAAACAACTTGCGCAGGTGTATACTTAGTGCTCAATGTACACATTCTCCAAAAAGACGTCAGTACTTCTTCACATGCCGCCTTTTCACAAGTGCATGGATTCAGTGGTCTTATGCTCCTGGCTTGGAGAACCTAGAGCATAAAGTGCAGTTTTTCTTTCTTGTAAATTATATTTCTTGAAGATGCTCCTCCACTTTAGGGTGCACCACAAAATAGCTGACACTGAAGATCTGACCATTTTTTCAGTTGTCTTACATGTATTACCAATTTTTGAAAGTGATATTAGTGTTTTTTAAAAAATGTGTTTAGCTTCCAGCTAAATCATTTTAACCTGGAGAGTGTAAGGTCTTGCTGCTCCTAAGAGGGAGTGCTGTTGGTACCCCAATTCAACCAGCAGAGTGGTCCCTCTGCCTCTTTGGAGTATGGTATAAGGAACAACCTATCAGTTCTTTGGTAAAAACCTGTAGCCTACATTTTCCAAAGTGACTAGTGATTTTGTATGTCTCATGTTTTGATAGCCAAACTTATACAGCTTCAGATTAAAGGATTTTCAGAGTACATGTACATCTGCATTTTCTGAAAATCAAGTCCCTATAGGGCATCTCAAGTTGGGCACCTAAAATCGCTAGATGATTTTGAAGTTTAGGCTTTAAAGTTTAGTAAGCAGTCAGGAGATGGGAATATTAGGAGTGAAAACACAATGCTTTTTATCAATAGCATGAGCACTCAGCTTGTTCCCAATGGGGTCAGGCTTTGGCAAATATCTAGCTCACACTGTGTATGCTCAGAGGCTTAAGGCCAGTATTAGCATAGACATTCCATACTAATATTACATCATCTCATGAGCCACAGTCTTGGTATCTGTCCTAACAGTGTGTCTCACAAAAACACAATTTACAGGTAATACAAAAATTAGCTCTTTTGCTAATTTGAAATGAGGCTGCAGACTTTTGGAAATGAATAAATGTTAATAAAATGATAAAATTATGTATTCTTAAAGAGCTTTCGTTTTTAATTTTTTATATTTGTGGCCCTTTAATAGTCAGTATGTTCTTTTTTATTTTTTGCATATTTTTGTAATGTATCATTTTTATTTTTTCTGAATGATATGAAAATAAGTGATTTTTCTCTATTTCCTTTTAGCTCTTCTGTTTATCTAGGGAGAAACAAACATCATATTAATTACTTGTATATGCCCTGTTGTGAGCAATTGCATAAAGGCAAACTAAAAAGATATTGTCAAGAATCAGAGGGGTAGCCGTGTTAGTCTGGAATTGCAGAAGTGATAAAGAGTCCTGTGGCACCTTAAAGACTAACTAAAGTATTAGAGCATAAGCTTTCGTGGACTAATACCCACTTTGTCGGATATTAGCCCACGAAAGCTTATGCTCTAATACTTTAGTTAGTCTTTAAGGTGCCACAGGACTCTTTGTCACTTCTAAAAAGATATTGATACTACTGGCTGTTGCTTTGTTTTAACTCACTGGAACAATTAAAAACTGCTTTAATTGACTAGATATTAATGCTGGAAATATTCAGCATTGGGGGATACTTTAAATATTCTGAGGGAAATCTGTGCACAACCCATTTCCACGAGCAATTGTGCCATATTGGAAGATTGAGTTATAACATGATAGTGTTTTGGTTGTGTAGACAATACCAAACCTTGTTATCAAATTGTGTTATAGCAGGGACTAACTGTAACCAGAGTCTCTGCCAGCAAAGAACCCATCAGCTGTCCCTTAGGGCTGGTCTTCACTGGAGGGTGGGAGGGAATCGACTGAAGTTATGCAACTTCAGCTACGTGAATAACATAGCTGAAGTCGGTGTATCTTCAGCTGATTTACCTGCCGTCGTCATGGTGGCGGAGGTTGGCGGTGCGCTCCCCCGTCTACTCCGGCTTGTGCCTCGCGTCAAGCTGGAGTTACAGGAGTCGACGGGGCAGCGTGGGTGATTGATTTCTTCACGTCTTCATGAGATGCGAGAAATTGAGTGCTAACAGATCGATTGCTACCCGCCAATCCGGTGGGTAGTGAAGACATACCCCTAGCAACATAAAATCTAAAGTCTGCTGAATGGTGTCCCAGTGATAGACAAAACCTCTCCAGCGAGGGGACTGTTGTAGCCTGAAAAATGAGTGATACTGCCTGAAGGAAGGGCCATGGGTTGAGTAATCAGTGAATGCACTGATGCAACATATCCTTGAGGCACCTCTACCTCAGAGGTTTCTGTGAAGCTTACATTATGTTCTGCCTTCCTTTTGTCCCTCAGGGCTAACTCCCCAAAGCAGCAGTTTGCACCTCTTTGGGCCAGTGAGTAAGAAGGAAGTAATGGAGGGAAACCTTTCCAGTTAATATATAATTATTTTTCTTCTAAAGAAATTAACTTTGTCATATTGATCAATATGCTTATTTTTCTAGATTGATGTTCAAAGAGGACTTAAAGCAGTGTGGAAAAGTTTGGAGTATGTTACTACTCATACAGCCTCCTTTCTGCTACATACTCTGAAAATAATATTAACATCTTTCATTGAGATAAAAGATAGCAGCCATTGATTTTACTAGGAGCTACTGAGAGATCTCCATTGTCTCTTTTTGATAATATAGGAACAACTGGGCTCTCTGTTCTATCTAGAAAGGCCCATCAGTTTTGTATTAAACAGTTCTTACCCTTCCTTCCATGCCACTTTACTGCACCTTGTCAGAAAATTAAAGGGAGAAAATTAACAGACGACTCTGTTCAAATGCTGTTAGGAGAATAAAAACTAACAACCTCTTTAATCAATAAATACACAAGTGCATTTTGAAATTAATGGAGACTCCAAACTGGGGTAACACCCCTCACCGTGGTGTGTTTTCCCTTTGCAATTCATTTTTCACTTGTTTATGATATATGGCCATGGGGAGTTGCACAGGCAACTTAGACTTCAATTTGCTTGTCTTACAAGAAGGTATGGCTGTCTCAGTTTCTGACTTGTGTTTGAGTTCTAGCTCTCTCAAGCAGGGGTTAAAGTGTGTGTCAGGGGGACTACAGGAAAAATGCAGCTCCTCAACCTCCTAAGTTGGTGCTCTGAGAGCTCCCTCTCTTGTTTCAGACCACATTAAGCACTGATTTCAAGTAAATTAAAATGAATTATTGTTGCTGCTGCTCTGCTTTTGTTTATTCCATTTGAAACTGGCAAACCAGGGTTTCTTATTCTTATTCTCGTTTTTAGTGTGTCTGACTCTTACTTTTATGTTTTTTCCTCGCTTGGGCTCAGTTTGAAGGTGTGGTTTGCTAGTAACCTGATCAGTGGTCTCTCATGACAGGGTAGTGGGGAGAGAGGACCTGGACTTTTTAGCTCTGGTCTCCTTGTTTTTCAACAGCTAGATTTTCCAGCCAAGCTAGTGTAGTCTATGTAGCAAGTTTAGAGGCCTGCAAACTTAGTATCAGCTGAAAGAAGGTTTTATTTGATTTTAAGAGGGAGATTAAAGTTTGTGAGCTCTTGGCCAGTCAGATACTTCAAAGACAATTATTTCTGCCAGAAAGACAAGAATAGTTTAATTTGCTAACTATAACAGAGCAGGCTTTGGGATAAAATAAAGTATAATTTGATTATGTGCTACTGATACAAAAGATGATTTGATTTGATTTTAAGATGAAGAAGGTCTCTAATGGTAGGGAGATGGCTTTTATGAGTGAAATTCCCTCTCTCTGATACTTAGCTACAGTCTTACAATTGCAAACTTAGCTGCCAGGAAGTATAATTTGTAAATCAATCCTTGAATTGTATGTTAATTTAAAAAATGTATATGCAAGCTTTACAGACACAGACTTGGTTGATTAAAAAATAGTATGAAATGTCTGGATTACATCAAACCAGCCCATTGGGTTTAAACATTAAAGACAAGGTCGATAAATTAAAGAGTTTTTATTTAAATTAAATACAGATATATTTTTTAAAACTATGTAAAATTAAATTTAAAATTCACAACTTATGTTAAAGCCTAAACTATTTACAGTCTATTAAAATCATTTAAATTAAATACAAAAAAAAGTATAAACTATTGCTTCCAAGTTTTAAAGGAAGTCAAAGTACCAGGAAGTCACTGACTAAGCACCTGGAACCAGCATTTGTTGATGTGCCAAACCAGCATTTGACAGCAGTAGCCTTTTGAGCAGGTTCAGAGAAAGTATATTTTGTCATTTCAGTTTATTCAACTAGTTCAGTTCAATGACTAGTTCATTCAAAGTTAGGAAATCAACTGGGAGTTGGAAAACAAGCTTTTCTTCTTTTCCTCTTCCAAACTGCGAATGAAGACTAGGTGTGAGAGAATTAGATCTACTAGTTCTAAACCCTTGAAGGATTGGTGACCAGAAACGATGAGTTCAATTCATTAGGTACAGATCATACTTTATTTAATAAACCAGTTAGCTTTAAATGCAAAAAAATGTTTGGATATATAATGAAAGAGTCATTGGTCCAGAGGGAGAGAGAGAATAAGAGTGACTCTGTAGCCTGGTGATTAAAACTCCCACCTAGTAAGTGGGAGACCCAGATCCAGTCCCTGTGCAGCAATGCCTTTTTAAGTATTTATCCAGTGGAATAGCTTCAGCAGGAGAGACTGAGGGAGATACCTTCAGGTCTTCCGTGGGAGATGAGGCATTTATTCTGCACTTCTCTGGACCCAGGTAAACCTCTGTGAAATCACTTAGAAAGAAAATACTCAGAAAAAGTGGTAATGCGTGCAAGACATCTCTGCTTTAGACTCCAAATTAGATAAACTCACCTTTTTAGATGGAAGACTGAACATGGTTGTTGGTTGCATGATCCATGCAGAAGTCAGTGCAAACTAACATAAGAAGGTTTTTGCATTAGTCAAAGAAAGAAAAATGTCATTGCAGTAGAAACTGGAAAATATGGACACAAATGGCAGACACAAATTGTGAAGCTGGCAGGCCTGGTTCATGGCAACAAAGGGAAACACCCTGTTTGCTTTGTTGAAAATGACTCCCTGATGTTTTGATTTTGGCTATCGTAGAGGACTATTTATTTGGAGAAAGCTTATCAAATACCTCTCAAACAGCAAAATAATTCTTAATCAGAAGCAAGCCTGGTAATTTTTAGAACACCCTGTAAAAACAGACAATTTTCATGTCAAGAAAAGAAACCTAGTGTTTTGTACAAAAACAGGATTTCCCTAGATCAATGTGTCAACCCCAACAGCCCAGGCAAACAGCAGGAGCTGATTCCACTTAAGCACTTCTATAAGGTGCTGGGAAGAGCGGGGGTCTATGTTATATCTAGCAAAGCTGTGCATTAATGATGAGTATAAAACCTAACTTTTAACAAAATTAGCAATGGAATCAATACTTGTAGATTGTGCATTTGGAAGATAAAATAGCATTAGATGGCAGTAGCTGAAAACCCCCAATAATCATGTTTTGCTTGATCTTTAACCTCACTTTGGAGCCTGTACTGTCTGTACTGAGCAGAGTGTTTTATTGTTACTAGGCTTCTCTTTAGCCAATCAGCAGCATGGTGGTTGGGGAAGGGATTGAAATTTGCCTTCCTTGTTGACACAAGCCCCAGCTCACTTTACCACTTCCTCTACTCTTCTCCCTTTCTGGGGATGGAAGGCAATATTTGGACTTGCAAGGAATAAAGGTAGGAAAGGCAGGGGAGAACCACACCTACACAGGGAGAGAGTTTCTACCACATAATCAGAGAGGGGAGGGGATATCTTGGGGGAGGCGCGAGGAGCAGTAAAAACAGGGGAAAGAAGGAGAGAAGCAGGAAGGATGGATGACTGGAAAGGAGGAGAAAAACGGGAATAACCATTAAAATTTGAATGGCAAGCTCTGCCTCTCTCTCCTCTCTTCCCAGTTAATTTTTTAAATCCCATACCTCACCTCTACAAGATATTCAGTTGGGCAGATTGACTTCAAAATTCCTTGCCACCACTCTTCTACTTTCCTTCCCCTCAAAAAAATGAGAAATTGAAGTTCCAGTTTTTGGATTATATTTATCATGTATAACTTGTAGAGAAGAAAATGTGTAGGCCACTAATACTAGTACCTTTCATGTGCATAGCACCATCCATTGGAGGATCTCAAAGTTCTTTACCAGCATAAATTTGGCTTAACAAGGTCATAACATGACAGTGAGGTAGGGAAGAGTAAATCACTTAAGTTTCAGATGAGGACCAGAGAGGGTCTGGCTTACCCAAGAGGATACTACAGATCAAAAATAAAATATATGTGTCCACATTACCAATTCTGTTTCTTAACTATAAAATATCTTCAGTTTGGCCATCAAAGATTACAAAACATTTTTAAAATAGCGCTTTAAGTCCTTGGACAGCTGTTACCCTGTCTCATGAAGTGTGTAGTTATCTTGCTTGTGAAATTTCCCTATGATTTATTTGCATGGACCATAAAAAAAACAGGCTGACTTTCGCAATGTAATGAGTAGTTTTTAACCTCATTTCTGATGCTTGCTTTCCATACTTCTTAATCCTTTAAAATTAAGACACCCTGTGGCCCAGATTGTGCGAGCCTCCAGCTATTGTACAAATAGAGGTTAGAAGTTCCTCATTCTCTCTTGGAGCATAAAGACTCAGCATTGCCATTTCTTTTTGTAGCCAGTGCCCAAGGGATGGCAGGAGACAGGATCCTAGTCCCAGTCACTTCTGAACCAATCAATAGTTCATGGGAGAGAATGTTGCACCCTTTTACAATTGCACAACACTTCAGCAACTTTTGAGGACACTGTGCATTGGAACTTCCACTACACTGGTGCAGCTCTGGACTGACTCTCATGCATGGTCATGGCTGAAGGTCACATTTAGCCCTAAACCTTACTAACAAAGTCTGTTGTATATATGGAATAATAATACCTATATTATTATGATATTATGTATTATTCTGCTGTATTTATGGATGCTAGTTACCATTCTTTTTGACTTATTAGTTCTATATGATTTTTTTAAAAAGAAAATACAAAAGAAAATAGTGTATTACGCACAAAATCTATTTTAAAATCTCTGATATTTCTGCTCTCTTTTAATTACAAATAGCTAAAAAGATTTCTCACAAGTTTTTTTTAAAAAATTCCTCATGGAGAATTTTGCAAGAATGCAATCTTTATCCAGTAGAAGATTAAGGCAAGCTCCCCCCGCAGCCCCAAATATTGTTTGAGTGGAAATGTGAAGTAACCTCTCAATAATGTCTGGAATTCATCACTGAAATATCTGGGACAATTTAGGGTCTCAATGGGATACAGAGGTATTAACTTGAAAAATGCGATTATGATATCAAATTAAGTGGTCTGGAATCCCAACCATGAGATAAATTTACAAATAGAACAATTTGCAAAGATATTTTTAACTGATGCTTCAACATTACTCGGTTGTGATAACAAAAAATAAACAAACAAAAACAAACAAAACCCAAATGTATTTAACAAATAGGAAAAAGCTTGTTTGACTAACAAGAGGAGACACATTTTAAGTATTGTGAAAAATATTTTTCTTATGAATAAATGATCTGTACTAAGGTGGCAGCTCCTCTATATTGGAGAGAGCCCATTACTTTTATGCTTTTAAACATTCATGTTTTTAAAAAATGCATATCATAAAAGTTCATAAAATATAATCACTAGCCAACATCAACATTGCTGCTTGTGTTCAGTATGGCCCAGTAGAGGAAAGCTATAACAGGGTTCCTTTAGGGCCCTCCTGGCTCTTGTCCCTGTTTGTCCCAGAAAGTCATTCAGGAGACCCAGTTTGCAATGCTCATCTGTGTTTTATTGTACAAGCCCTGCTCCCACCACCTTCACAGTCACAATATGTACAAAGTTCCTTCTCTCTTCCCCTCAGCAGGAGAGAAGAGCAGGCTAGTCCTTCCTGCTTCCCCTCAGAGCAGCTTCCCTTCTCCCTAGCTCCTCCACCTCCTTTTGCAGGTACTTTTCCTGTCCAGTCCCACCCAGTTCTTTTCCTCTGAGGCTTTTAACCAGCCCCAGCCTGCAGAGACAGCAGCTGCTCCTGCTCTGCCAATCAGGGCCAGGTGGCCTCTCCAGCTCCAATTTACCTTCCCTCCCTGTAGCTGGGGTGACAGAGGGTTTGCTAGCAGTTCTCCTGCTAGCACCCTGTCACAAAAGCATCCCAGTTCAGGAAAATACTTAAGCACATGCTATAAATGCAGCATTAAACAAAAATGGGTTTGAACACATGTTGAAGTGCTTCCCTAAGTCAGGGGCCAAAACCAGTAAAGCCTGTATGTGACTACTGAAATAGAAACATGAATCCTACTGATCACAAGTCACACTTGTTATTTTGCTAGTTTCCATCTTTTCCTCTAGGGAAGGTAATGAATGTATCTGAATCACTTATATTTTAGGCTCCAGTTGCTTTATGAAAGTCTCTTGTATATGTGTACACAGCAAAAAAAAAGACCTGCGGCAGCGAGTCTCAAAGCCGGGGTCAGCTGGCTCAGGGTTGGGCTGCGGGGCTAATAATAGCAGTGTGGGTTTGAGCTGGAGCCTAAACTCTGGAGCCCAGTAAGGGAGGAGGATTTCAAAGCCCATGCTCCAGTTTGAGTCCAAATGTCTGCACTGCTGTTTTCAGCACCACAGTGCAAGCCCCGTGAGCCTTATTCGGTTGATCAGGGCTCTAAGTCTTGGTCTTGTGGGGGCAGTTCTCTGTAGGTGTACCCTCAGTGTGTTGGTTGCAGTGCTTTTTTCTACTTTGCCTAAGGCTTTATGCTTTTTGTTTGAAAAGACAAACGAAGCACAAAGCTGTTACTGAGAGTGCTTACTTCCCACAACAAGTCAGAAGACATACGAACATGGCTCATCTTCTAGAGTCATTGTTCACATCAATGTTTTCTAACAATATCTTCCTCTTAGTTGCCTAGAAAGTTAAGAAGGTTGGTGAATCAAGTTCAAAACATAAGTGTCTATGCTAGAAGTTGATATATCTGGTTCAATAGCTGACATATCAAGTCTACTTCATGATATTTGTTTCAATTAATGTTTTCAACAAACAATTTATGGTAATTGATTCAACAGATTTGTTTAGAGTGAGGAATGGCTTTGCTTCAGTGAGTACTATATATCTTCGCATATAAACAGTATCAAATACATTCTATAATATTTTTATTTCCATTTATTTTTAAAGACTTTTCTAAAGTCTTTCTTTTAAAGACTTTTTCCAAAATTATAAAAAAAAATACCAACCTTTGCAAAAATCTACTAACCCATCCTTAAAATAAACACAAATATGCAATAGGCCTCCCAATACAACCACTCTCCGTACATGGAGATACACACTGGGGCTACTTTTCCTCTAATTTGCTCAGACATGTCTACAAGTTCTTACCCTTGGATATCTTTCCCATGCACACCACCTGAGATGGACATACTTCCTCTCATTAACATACACTTCTGCACACAGTTTTCCCTTCAGACTGATAGTTCACAGCAGTTCACACCATATTGCATACTCTCTTAAACACACACATTTCAAACTTATATCTCTCAGAATTAGTCAACCATCCCATCCCACTGATCACTTACTACTCATTTCCTGACTCTGTCACACACACCTCCAACTAACCTGTTTAGGCTGAACACACTAAATCAGCAAGTTTGGCTCCAACTCAGCAATTTTCTTTTTCACATGATGAATTTAGAAATAGCTGTTGTATTTCTTATGAATATTCTACGTACCTTTGTGTGTTTGTTTATGATGGACTACTTGCTATAGAGTGAGATCAACGGGCAACCCAACATGAAAGTCAAAAGAGTGATTTAGATAAGGAGCATCCAAGCAAACACTCAAACAATAGCCAGGATATTAACTGTAAATAAGCTGTCTGACTGGTGTTAAAGCCAGCAAAATAAAAACGGTTGTTTTGCCAAAGATGAGAGGCTAGAGAGACAAAAAACAATGGCTAGTTAAAGGATTCACCTTGTAGAAAGTGGGTCTGGGGTGGGGGGACTGGGGAGTTGATTGCCAGTGGGATAGACACTGACACTGAGGCCATGTATACATTATTGGTACTAGCACTGGAATGGGTTACCTAGGGAAGTGGTGGAATCTCAGTCCTTAGAGATTTTTAAGGTCAGGCTTGACAAAGGTCTGGCTGGGATTATTTAGTTGGGGTTGGTCTTGCTTCGAGCAGGGGGTGGGACTAGATGACGTCCTTCCCTTCCAACCCCAATATTCTATGAAATTACAGTGGCATAGCTACAGCACCATAAGTATTCCACTGTTACCCCACAGTGCAGAAGCAGACTACAGAAAGGGAAGCGTGTTTTCCATTGCTGTAGGAACTCTACCTCCCAGAGTGACGGTAGCTAGCATTCTTCCATTGACCTAGCTCTGTCTAAACTGAGGATTAGGTTGGCTTAACTACAGCACTCTGGAGTGTGGAGTTTTCACACCCTTAAGAGCCATATCTAAATTTTAAATGCAGATCATGTCAGAGACACAGAAGTGCTCTAAGACAGTCTGCTCCACCTAATCCAGAGATGGAGGAAACTGGGCTGAGAGGAACTTTCAGAAGCTAGCAAGGAAATATTAAAGTGTAGATAAGGCCATTTATATAAGTCTTTTCTTTTTGCTTTAACCTTTTGCTCTGTGTGTTCTGTACCTTTGGATGAAACAATAAATAACACTTTGCTTTGACGAAGCTGTTTTTGAATCACTGTAATTAGTTGCTGTCACAGGTTCCCAGAGTGAAGAGACTTATAGACGTCAAATCCAGATAGGCTTTTCAAGTTAACAAAGTTGCAGTCCACAGGTCCAGTCTAAGAATGGTAGAACTGCTTGGTTGTGCCCAGAGTGAGTGCATCTGGAAGCCAGGTCTGACTCCTGAGGAGTGATCAAGAGAGACTGAAAGTGTCTCCTTTTGTAGCACTGTTTCCCTAGCCACAATAGGTGAGCTGGAATTCTGCTCAGCACCCTGTCTTGCTTATAGAGATGTCCATTAGTGCTTTGGCACCTCCCTGGACGGGAAAGTGTGTGGAGTGGACTGATGGACCCTGTTAGGGATGGAGGCTGGAGGCTGGAGTCAGCTGTGAGAAAGGGCAGCAGAGCAGGATTGCCCTGTCCATTGCCTCTGCCATCTTGGGGGAAAGGAAAGAATAGATTTGGTCAAGGAAAAAGATGGGTCTCAAGGAGTTGTTGATCTTTACTTCCTTGCCTTTGCTATCTGCTTCCATGCTTGCTCTACTGATGAATTGCATTAGAGTGGAGCTTCCAGTATGAGACTGACTGTGTAACAGTTTCAGTTGCACTCATACTGACCACCAACACTTGAGACACTTGGTCCACATTTTTAAGAAAGCTCAAATTCTCCAGAAGTTGACAGCATTAGTCATGCTCACCTGGGCAATTTTCTTTTCCATCATAGGGAGAGGTATTTTTCAAGTCTTCAGTAGTATCTGAACATCTTATGTGTAATATGCATGTTTTATCAGCATTATGTATTTAACTTCTTAATATACACAATTACCATCAATGTGTAGCATGTCTACTGTTCTTTTATTCTGAATGTAAGGGCAGTTCATTCTACTTAAGTGGTTATCTGTGTAAGCTGATGGTCTCAGGTGAAATTTGCACATAGTAGTTCTCATTCAAAAACACTTGAACCTTATTAACTGCCTGTCTGACGCAAGTGCATAAACAGTGTAAGATAGAGAGCAGTTATTTATGAACTCAGAGAAGAAGGCATTCTTTAGATAAGAAATACTATACAATCTTTTCTGCCACAGTTAACTTGTTACTCCATTCCAGCTAACCTAAATAAAGTGTGATCAGCAACACCGAGGGCTTGGCTACACTTTCCTACTTGGCTACACTTGTTAGAGCGCATTAAAGCAGCCTCATGCGCTTTAACTCACAATCTGTCCACACTGGCAAGGCACTTAGAGCACCTAAACACTACAGCTGGAGTGCTCCTGGTAATCCATCTCCACAAGAAGCATAACTCTTCTTGCGTTTCGGCTGAGGTGCTCCAGCATTAGTGTGAATGAGGTGTTGCATTACTGCGCTCTGATTGTCCTCCAGAAACGTCCCATAATCCCCTTAAGTCAAGTGGCCACTCTTCTCATTGTTCTGGAATCGACTGTAAGAATGCGGAAATGCCCTTTCAAAGCTCCGTTTCTAACTAGCATGCTTATCAGCCCCAGAACAAAGCAACCATTGCTGAGCTGCTTGCTTTGAGTGAGTAAAAACGGAGGGGAGGGTCTAAACTTACAAGACAGCATGCTGACACACTCTCAACACCCCAAAAACCCACTCTCTCTCCCCACCACATACACACAAGATACTCTCTGTCACACTCCACCTGAACCCCCACATTTGAAAAGCATGTTGAAGACACTTTAATGCTGGAATAGCTGCCCATAATGCACCACTCCCAATGCTGCTGCAAGTGCCTCAGATGTAGCCATGCCAGTGCGCCTGCAGCTATCAGTGTGGACAGACTGCAGCTCTTTCCCCACTGCGCTCTCCAATGGCTGGTTTAACTCAAAGCGCTCTACATCTGCAAGTGTAGCCATGCCCTGAATCCCTGTGTAGATAGTTCTAGGTCAACAGAAGATTTCTTCCATCAACGTAGCTACTGCCACGTGCGGAGGTGAATTACCTGCGCTGGTGAAAAAATCCCTCCCATCAGGGTAGGTGATATCGACACTGAACCACTACAGTGATGCGGCTGTGCGAATGCAGTGTTTTAAGTGTAGACATACCATCAGGCTGCTGTATCCCGAGTGCATTATGCACTCCAGAATCAGCAGCACTCCAGCTTCCACCCACCGTCCCTCATGGGCCAGCAGCCAACTGATGTAAAGCTTAACTTAACTCGAGCTAGAGATTTTGTATGTGGATTGGAGTGAGGTTAGGTGCAAAACTCCAGTTATTTTCAGGCTAGCAGTGCATTGAAGACAAACCCTCCGTGGTGCTCTTTTCTACATTACTAACTAGTTTGTAATGTGAAAGACAAAAAAAAGCACAAGGGGCTAATTTCAGGAGATGCTTCTAAGATGGTCTGTAACAAACATCAAAGTATGAAAGCTTTCAAGAGAAATATTAGAATATTCTCTTTGGTAATCCTGGAATAAGTACACCATCTGTGCCACTTGTGTTGAGCTTTTAATTTTCCCTTGAGGCACTTGGCAACATGCCATGTCAACCTGATTCCAGGGCTAATCATCTTTACACAAGAGTTGCTATAAAGGTGCACATAATGCTTTAAAAAACAGACATAGGAACACAAAACTGAGGTCTCGCCTTTCCAATGAATTTGGTTCATGAAAATCTGTCACAAAGTAAGCTTGTTTCACATGGACTGTCAAATGTTAGGAAAAGTGGTTAGCAAAAACTTGTATTTTTACTCATTTCCATTTTGTCACTTTTGGTTTAAAGCAGTTGTAATGGTCCATGAGGTTAAAAATGAACTTGACATTTGCAAAACTCCATGAAAAGGAATTGGTTTGTATCTTTGGCATCATGACATAGTGGGGCTAGAGCTGACCCCATGTTAATTTATCCAGGATCCATAACTAAAGTCAGACTGCAGTTAATGCTTCCAAGGAAAGACTTTTATTTCTAACCAGTTATGCTCACTAATTAAAATTGCATATGAATCTTGTATTATGTTTCTTGCCTCACAGAAAAAAGTTTGTTAATGGTATCATGTCAGCCTGGACAGCTTTAAGTTATCTCAATGTACATAGACAGTATGTTTGATGCAGAAGAGTCTAAATGTATTCACTACCCATTGTGCTCCCTTACCATACTAGCAGAATGATGTGCTTCAGTTAGGAATTTTCTGGCTTTTGAATCTTAAGTCAAAGAATTTTCTTGCTTTTGAATCTTAAGTCAAACATGTAATCAATACCAGTATGTTTCTGTGGGCTTGAATAAATGAATTAGTTACAGTGTTTAGATATGGTTGTAATTATTGTATATGTAACATAATTTAGAAGAAACATCTATCTCCTAAAAATGTATAAACCAGAAAAATGCTTAGCAGCAGCTGAACTCTGCAACTAATCAGAATACTAAGGCATCTTTTGACTCCCATTGAGTTCAGTTGTAGATGCAAAAATTCAGCACCTCATAGTATTCAGCCTTGTGTTCACATGTTAATTTCCTTACTCAAGACATTCGCTGAACCTGAAGGACACTGGCGTGATATATATTAACAGCGCCTCGAGAATACATACCCTGTATCAAGGCCTTGATGTCTAGGTTTAGAGGGTTTTTTTAAAAAAATTTAACCCTCCACATAGTATTTATTACTACCTTCTGTTAGCGTCCACATTGTGCGAAGTGCATACACACAAAGGAAAGCACACCCCTACCCCAAAGTGCTTACAATCTTAAAAACTAACACTCACAAATTGAGCTCTGAAATGTTTATACCTGATTTAGATAGGCAGTGAAAATAGTTTATAATGGACATACCGACAGACCCTTAACTATGAATGTACAAGAAAGCATCAGTATAATTCATTTCTTACAAGGAGTGCTTTTAAGTTGCTTATTGGAAATCTATTAAATATGACAGGAAGACAGACTGAGCTCTATTTCTGCACATGACATTATAATCAGTATATACGCTAATTAAGAATGGCTTATGGAAATGTTGCCTGCGACTCCCATCAATTAAACAGAAATTTTCAATAAACTGAGGGGGTGAAAGCTAGTAATTTCAGAAAAGTACTATTTAATACTATCCGTATATTCAGTATGCAACCAATTTTTTTCAGACTCCTAATGGAGTGAATTTCTATATTTACATTTTAAACTTTTTTCACAGCAAGTTAAAGTTCATTGCCATGTTTTTGTTGTCTTTTAAGTATGCATTGAACCAAGGACTGCAGTCTTGTAAAAAACATCCATCTACAAAACCTGAAGGACAAGCTTGCCTTTTAGCTAGTACCATTTCCTTGACACCCTTACTTTAGCATCTTTTGATTGGTTACTGAATGGTACAGATTGTATTGTTGTTGCCAGATTCTACTGTCTTTAAATGTGCTCTTCTGCAAACAAAGCAACAAAACAAATTCGTGTTTTTATTTTTAAATGAGAGCATATGTATATTATATGCCATAAGCATCACTTAAAACTGACACACTTGTGATCCCGCATTTTTTCCTCCCTTTGTATTCAAGTAATGCTTGGAGTTACAGGAGTTGGAACAAGTGTCAAACTACAACATATTTCTGAGCTGTCTGCTTACAAGAAACGCCACTCATCTTAGAATGAACACAGACCAACAGTTAGACCACTTTTTTTACTCTGAATTTTTAACATCAGAAATACTGAATCATGTTTATTGAAAACTTTATTACTACATAAATGAAATCCATGTTATTTCACATTTTTCCTATTTCATTATTTTGTTGTATCCCTAATTTTATGTCTGACACACATTTAAGCCTGACAGATTGTGAGCTATACATACGTGAGGGCATAATGAGTGTGAATTTACTTATTCATATATGTTCCATTTGGACACACAATAAAAAGGCACAGATGTACAATTTGCTTTTAGTTTTAATTTATTTATTTAGATGTTTACACTCATGTTGTAAAAATGAACACCGATCCTTTGTTTCAGGTGCTTCTTCATGCACTTTAAAAAGAGACGACCCCAACAATCTGCCATTGCCCAAAAGTGAAAATATAGAATCACCCAGCAGCTGAAAACATATTTAAGATCTTTACAGTCTCCCATATGAGTCTTACCAATCTCTCATTACTATGGAATATAAAGGAGCCTTGCAGCATGCCCTACAGGTTGATAAACTAGGACCTGGAGGGAAAACAACGTCCAAAGTACCACATTTGCTTTGTAGTCCTGAGCACAACAGAAGTTTGAATAAAATTTATAATTTAAATTATATTTAAATTTATTTAAATTTTAAAATTTAATTTTAAAATTTAAAATTTATTATTTATTTATTATATGTATTATTCGACCAATTTCTTGCCTAGAAGCCCCTGTCATTGACCAGTACTCCATAGGGTTTGGCACTATACAAACAGAACAAAAAAATGTTCTACATTACGCAAGGTAATAAAATTAATAGTAATATTTTTTAAAAACTGGCATATCATTGTGATGTCATTCATTGAAGCTTACAGATAATCAAGTAAAGTAGGTATAAGAATTTTGTCTTATTTATTATAGGCAAGGCTGATAGCATTGACTATTAAGGTTGCTCGACATTTCCTATGATGAGACCCTATTTTCAGTTGATTTAACTTTGCCAAACTTTAACTGTTTGAAATGAAATTTTCCATACTCAGTGTCCTCAGGCTTAATTTGACTGGGAGATTTCTGCCATTTCTGAGAACAAAGCTAGGGAAAAATACATTGTTTTGCCCTATTAAAATGATTTTGAGACTATACTTTGAAATATTTTACTGACTCCAGGCTTTGGAACAGGGACTTGAAATTCAGGAGGGGGTGGTCTTTTTGTCAGGGATGTGCCTTTTGTTGTTGCTGTGAAAATGTGCCCAAATTTAGTGAACTCATTTGAAAAAATAACTTTACACGTGTTCAATAGGGACTTGCTAGCTCTAACTGCTAAAATCTCCTCACTGAGCTTGCTTGAACTTCTCAGAACTCATAGAATATCAGGGTTGGAAGGGACATCGGGAGTCATCTAGTCCAACACCCTGCTCAAAGCAGGACCAACCCCAACTAATCATCCCAGCCAGGGCTTTGTCAAGCCTGACCTTAAAAACCTTTAAGGAAGGAGATTCCACCACCTCCCTAGGTAACTCATTCCAGTGCATCACCAGCCTCCTAGTAAAAAAGTTTTTCCTAATATCCAACCTAAACCTCCCCCAGTGCAACTAGAGACCATTACTCCTTGTTCTGTCATATGGTACCACTGAGAACAGTCTACATCCATCCTCTTTGGAACCCCCTTTTAGGTAGCTGAAAGCAGCTATCAAATCTTCTCCTTCCATGGTCCCCACTCATCTCACTTCCCCACCACACCAGCTCCCATCCTCTCAAATAACACTATCCCTTGTTGCACAGTCCTCCAGAAAACATCAACTTGACAAATCCCTCCATCAACCTCCCTCTTTGCCCACTGCTGCTCCACCACTTTTTACTGCCCCCAAGGCCCTTCTGCTCCCCACAACACCCAAGTCTATCTGGCATACAAGTCAGTCCAAATGGCCAGAACTCCTGGTTGCACTAAGCCCCCTCTCCCTTCTTCATTTGCCCCAATCTCCTGTGGCTCATCCAGGAAGCCCCCACAGGGCCTTTCCCCTGTTAGTCCTGGCATCAATATCCCATCTTCACTTTGGAGTGTTATGCGAGAGTAGTGACCTTTTCCGCATCTCCTCGTCTTCTTGGATGAGGGCTTCCTGAGAGGGGAAGAGGTGGATCAGACTAGTGGAGGCATGCAGCATACAGTATGGCTCCACAGCCCTTAATCTTTTCACAATGTCGATTGTATTGCTTCTGTAGACTGATACGGTCATGTCTATTCTTTGACAAAATTGGCCCAGTGGCTGAGATACCACCTGCTTGACTTCACACAATGGAGACCATGTCTTCGTGCAGCTTTTGCTGGACTCTCACTGGCTTTTTGGTGAATGATTTTTCACCCATTGATTGTTTAGCATCTCTTCGATGCCTGATTAGTTCCCCTGAAGCTTCCTGCAACTTTATAGGGTATTAGAGACCTGAGATTAGGTTTCGTGTTCTCCCCGTTTTTATGCTTTGGATTCTGGGAAGAGTTGAGGGTGAGATACCAACATATGGATGTAGCTTAATTTCATGCATTTGCAACCATATGAACCCAGTTTACCCACCATGGATATATGTAAAAGACAGCTTTTTGGATTGGCAGGGGAAGTCATACGATTTATAAGGGTAAATCAGTATATGTGCATGTCTGTCTTTTCTTTTAACAGTCAAATAAAATGCTTTATTTTAACAGTAAAATGAAATGCATTAGATTATTGGTGGATGTCTTAAGTGGGATTTCTTTTGTCTGGGTGTTGTTTTTATAGCAAGATTGGCCTTTCTAGCCTTTTTGACTGCATTGGTTAATCCTTAAAAGAGGGCTAACAACTGATTTATTCTAAGTCACTTAGGAAGATGATAGTTCAGTGTTTTCTGATATAAGAGTTGTCGTGATACGGGAACTTTATATCATATATAGTAACCAAGCCAACAATTTCGGATATCAGTGGAGGTCAGAACAAGTGTGGATACATGTCAGCAGCATGGGGGTTTAGACTATGGACCTGCTGAGTCTCCACTGCTGTGATACAATGAGAGAGATTCTCCTCTTCACACATGTAAGGACTTTCTAGTCTAGGACTCTACCTTAATGTTCAACTTCTGTGTTTTCTCAACACCGTGCTTTGAATATAGGAGGTGTCAGGATTGCCTCCCCACTCTGAACTCTAGGGTACAGATATGGGGACCCGCATGAAAAAAGAAATAACCCCCCAAGCTTATTTTACCAGCTTGGGGTTAAAATGTTTTTCCCCAGAACACAACTTCTTCTGTGTCTGGACCTGGTATGCCGCCACCATCAAGTGAGAATGTCTCAAAAACTATTGTACATGGGCCACTTGAAGCCCCTCTTTCTCTTTCCACAAAACCCCGAAACTTATTCCCTCCCTGGGAAGCTTGAGAGTAAAGCCTTGCCTGATCCTGCGAGACGTGCCCGATCCAAAACCAGGATCTTACACCATGGAAAACAAGCAGTCAGATTCTTAAAAGAAAGATTTTAATAAAAGAAAAAAAAAGAAAGGAATAAATCCCTTATAACCATCAATAGAACAGCATCTACCATAATCAACAAAAGAATTAAGAAACCAAACCTCTCCCCCGAGGCAACTTTCTCCCACTGTTGATATCTCTGCTGAATCCTACAATATCAAGAAGCACTCAGCTAACACTCGCCATGAGAACCCTCCAAGGGATAAAAGGAAGGTAAACTTACTGACTACAGTGCTTGATAGAAAACCTGTAGTTACAGTGAAAGAAATAGCTGTGATTCATCCCATACCCGAGTTGAACAGAGAGAGACCCAGAGACAAAATGAAACTCAAAATCCTTTGTCTCCTGAGGAATTCCTCATTGGTCAGTTGTCCACCTCTCAGGTTACCTTTAGCTTAACCCCTTACAGGTAAACACTAATACTAAGCTACTTTATACTTATGACAGGAGGATATGGAAAAATGAACACTGCTAATGGGATGGCACTCATTGCTCTTAAATCTGGGCAAAGTCTAATTCAGTATTCTATCAAAGCATTTAATTTTATAAATAAGTTTTATCAGTGTCACTGGCAGTGATGCACTTTTGGCTTCAAAATTAAGAGAGAAAGTGCCATTCGAGTTTATTCCCAAGACCAGTTCCTGTTCACATAGGGTAAACTTTACTTATAAAGATGCTCCTAAAATTTAATTATTATTTCAAAGCCGATTTAATGGTGTTTATAAATGCTTAAAATGTTAAAATTGGACATTTAAATGAGTCATTCCATTATTATATCATTACAACTGACTGAAAGTAAAATTACATTTTAATAGCCTTCTCTATTTTCCATGAAGGCAATGGCAGAACTCCCATTGACGTCAGACGCTGCAGCATTAGGCCCTAAATGTCTCTGTCTTTGCTGTGAGTAATCTCAATAGCAAAACGCTGTATCTCCTTACAAGAGTATTGTTTAGCCAGCCATTGAGTGGCTGGTACAGTGCTTGTTTCTGAGAAAATGTTTCTGAGCTAGCATAGAGATTTTCATAAAAACTGACAGACATCATAATGGTTTGACTTTTAAATTGCCATTTCATTTGAGAGAGAATTGTATTGCTCTAACCAGCATCAGGATACTGTAGTAGCCTTTATTTTCTGAACTGAGATTATTCACTGGGAACTACATTGAAGTTACCTGGTCCATTTTACATGCATCCACATCCAATTATGCTCCAGTGATGCAAGGCCAAGATGGTGTAATGGAACATGAAATCAAAGTGACAAGCTGCAATGCAATATTGAAGCTCTTCCACTCTGCTATTTATTGTTGCAGCAGAGTTAGCTCCTAGATCCAAAGAACAGATAACTTGAATTGTCTCATTGGAATATCAAAGTGGGTAACCACAATGGGATGAAAGCTTTCTCAGAGCCATTAAAAATGTCAGGCCAAACATCTTTAGTAAAATGTAGAAGAACTGGAAGAAAAATATGTAGTTGCTGATTATGATGTTGGTGTCAACAAACAATTTGTTTTTAATGTGAGTCATAAATACGTCTCCAGCAAATTCTGTTCTAAATTTTGCCACTCACTGTGGTAATAATGTAAATACAGTGACTTGTATAAGTTTGTGTGTCTCCTCCAACTGATCCCTAAGATGAAGATGTGAGACAAAGGAAAAGTAGGTGAGTTTCAGGGCAAAAACATCAAAATTATATATTTAAGCCTGATCTTCCTTTCACAGATATCCCAGTGCATTGTGTGTGTGTTACCTTCTGTACACATATAGTATAGCTGATTTCAGAAGATACTCTTTTACAGTGGTTGCACTTCAAAAGTTTCTTCTGTTTTGAAAGATTTTACCAATGTGAGAGATTCCTTATATATAAAACCAGTAGAACCAATAGTATTTCTCAAATTAAGAGAAATTGAGGGCATATAGTGAAATATGTAGGAAAAAAGTAACATTGAGACCAAAACTTACTCTATTAAGACCTATGGTCCCTTAGTAGGCTTTATTTAAGAGACTGATATTGTTTCATATCTAGATAGATAGATAAATAGATATTTTAGTCCATTTTATTCAGAACATCCTATATGCAGAATGTACCCTTTTGTTAATTGAGCATTAATGGATATGGGGCAGAGCAATACTTCAAATAATTCTCCTATGGCACATATTCTTTGTAGTAGACTTTACTGCAGCTGATCATATTGTCTGGGCTAGTTCCAACCCTGTGTTGGGTTCTTTTTTGCTAGTGTAACCTATGAACAAGGAAAGTCCACTGTAGGGGATATTGTGGCAGAGAGGAGCCGCAACCTTTTCTCTGATAAA
This sequence comes from Dermatemys mawii, assembly GCA_007922305.1. Classification (NCBI taxonomy): domain Eukaryota; kingdom Metazoa; phylum Chordata; order Testudines; family Dermatemydidae; genus Dermatemys; species Dermatemys mawii. Next base: position 5,557,337 of record ML677336.1, on the reverse strand, counting down.
GACAGAGATGATACCAACTGGTGCATTTCCAAAAGTAGGAAGTTCTACCTGGAAGGAAGGGTAGCCAAAGCAGATAGGATGTGTTAAATCAGTACATCCTCTGCAGAGACTCTGTAAATGTAGGAAAAGCCTTGGCCTGAGGCCAAATTAGTCTCTTCTTGTTCTTGGGAAGGAGCCCTACAATGTATTGCTTAAGTTAAATTCCCTTCCCTTCTTATGTGGAAACAAAGTTTAACAAACCTAGGTAAAAAGAGCCACACCAGCTCTGGAGCTCATATAATTTGTTCAGTCTAACTTTAGTATGTTCTTACATATTGCGCTTTTAATAATGAGCAAAGTAGCTAGGCCTATAATAAGCAAAAACAATGTAGACAAAAGAGAACACTGATTTAAGGTCATTGTGTCAAATGCAGCAAAACACTCTGTTTATAGCAGGTCAGGCATGCGTTTACAATTAGCACTAATTACTGCAGAAAAATCAAAACAGCAGCTTTAAGGAAAGACACTTTTCACTGCAAGATCAAAGCCATGTCTCTGCAGAATAGCAAAGCCTCCACTATTTAATTGTACTGAAGTGCTAATTGGATTTTGAGGTGCTTTCATGTGTTCCCCCAATTAGTCAGTCATCCCTGACCAAATCCACATAAAAAGAGATTATGAGTTTTTAAAGCTTTTGTCTGCATGCTTTTGATTGGGTAGAAGGAATGCGGCCTTCTTTTTACGTAAATTAAGGGGTTTTGAGTCACAGTTACTAGCGTGCTAGAAATGAATGGATATGGGGCAGAGCAAAACTACACTATGCAGTATATAAATAGTTAACTGGCATCTAGAAATCAGTGGAGGAAAACGTAAAAGCTACAGCTAAGCCGTTTATTTATATTTCTTAATTTACTGATACACGTTTTGAAAATGGAGATTTTGATGCCTAGGGAAATTCCTGTGTTTAGTGATTTTTTTTTGTTTTTGTTGTGTTTTATATTTTTGATTATGATAGAGAGAACATAGCATTGTTTATTTTTGGTATTCGTAATTTTAGACATATTTGCAAACTTTTCCAAGCATTTTTTAAATTCTTCAATTTGTTTTTATGACATATGTAAAACTACCATACACAATTATTTTAGATTATTTTTATTAAATCTTTATTAAGTTATTAATGTTGTGAACATTATATGCATAAGGGAAACTATAAGAAATATGATGTCAAGATACCAGTAATGCAATTCATGAAGCTCAGAGAGTTGGGGGGAAAAAACAGTTGGCTCCTGAACTGTCAGGTCATGATTTTCTCAGTAATCTTCCTGAAATGAAGTGATCAGTTGGTAGGATTCACAGCACTAAGAGACTACTTTTGGAATAAGTGTCAAACAACCAATTGCTAAAGGGTTGCAGGTATCCTGCCCTTCCATGGGCTCATAGTGGTTATGAGAGGGGTCTCTCTTCTTTCCATATTAATCAAACTTGAAGACAGATTTTTTAAAGGAGAAGCTGTGTACCATACCAGTACTGCACCAACACAACTAAGACTGTTGTATTTAGTAATTTCACTATAATTATGTAAAAGTGTTCAATTGACTTAACCAGGAACAAGCCGTGAAAATAAACAATGTTTGTTTGTTTGTTTGTTTATTTCAAACAAGGTATGTGATAAGGTGCAAAACACTCCACAGTTCTTTTACTTTCTTATTGACAAAATACATTCTCCCTACCTCACTTTATTGGTCTTTATATTTCCTTTTCAAAGTGTGGCCACAAGCTCCAATCTTGGGGCTTCGTGTTCTCTCTTGGTTCCTTTTGGCTGATATAAAGGCTGAGCTGTACCTGGTGGATGATCTAAAGATAATGGGGGAGCATACAAGGCAGGCTGCAAAATCCATAGGTGGCTTTGCACTTCCCTGATTGCACTTGGCTGATTCTAAGGTATTACTGTGGCTCTTTGGCAATGGACATTGGTAAATTCTGGCTCCTTCTCAGTCTCAGGTTGGCCATCGCTGACGTAGGAGGTAATTGCCCTGCTGTTCTCAGCAGTGGTGAGACCTCAGCTGGTGTGCTGTGTCCAGTTTTGGGTACCACATTTTAGGAAAGATGTGGAAAAGTTGGAGAAAGTCCAGACGAGAGCATACAAAATATAAAAGTTTTAGAAAACCTGACCTATGAGGAAAGGTTTAAAAAAAACCCTGAACATATTTGGTGTTTAGAAAAGAAGACTGAGGTAGGATCTGATAACATCTTCAGATATGTTAAAGGTTGTTATAAAGAAAGGGTGCCATATTTGAGTGAGTGGTATTGCAACCTAGTACACGTCATGGCAGCATCTCTCCGGTTTGGCCTGGCCAGTTCTCTATCATCATGGGGGTGTATAGGGCACGGAGACAAATTTTAATGTGTGGCATTGTGACTTGGCAGGGCAGGAGTAGCTGCTACAGGATGAATGTGGGGCAGGCTCACTCCACAAACTCCACCTGCCAGGCGTCCCACCTAAACCTCCCCGCTCCCCGCCGGGGCAGGACACTCCCTTTCCCAGCACCCCCATGTGGATAAAAACGATAAAATAAGAAATTCCCAAAAAATGAAATAAAAAAAAATATATAACAAGGATTTCATAGGTCTGTCTCTATACCCATGTTTTAGTAAGGTACTTAAGTAGTGCCTAATGTTGAAGTGCAAGAGGATTTCCATTGAATATCCATTTTCCCTACTCTAAAGTTTTTGAGTTATTTTACTGTTATAGCTACTGCTCTTGAACTTTGAAACTCATTTATTGGTTTTAGAGACTTTAATTCCTTCTTGAGGGTCAAGTCATATTATAAAAGCTTCGCTATTGTGATTTGTGCAAATAGCAGAACCTTCATAGTACCACTCCTTCATATTTTGCAACAATCAAGAGAAAATTTATTAATCAGACATACCATTGCATGCAATATAGAACTCTAGATCGTCAGTATTTGTTTACAAATATACACAAATATTAGAAAAGCAGCTAACTAAAGTTTTTAACATATGTATAAGACACAATTTTTTTGCTTACTGCCTGTTTTGCTCTGTTTTATGTATGGTAATAATTCCTGATCCTGGAGGAGTGTTGATGTGAGTTATATAACAGCAGAAATGAGTCACCAATAGTGCTTCTGAACACTCCAGTTTGTGTTTCAGTAAGGTGAAGTAAGTTGAACGGAGTAGCCACTGCTGGCTGATGTCTTAGTAACTGGATGTGAGTGTTAACGTTTAATGGGAATCTTTGGAAGCACGTCTGTCAGTGGGTGGCCTTCATCATAGCTATTCCTGCTCTGACTGTTAAATGCCTGCTCTTGTAGGCATTCAGTAGACGGAGTAACTGAAAAATCTAAAGATGGCTGTTACCCACATAGTTTACATACACTGTATTCCAGTTAAGCACTTAGCCTTGGTTGCTCATCATCTCCACTTTGTCATGCCCTCTCTTCCTCAACCTTGCTCACATCATTTGGATATAGAATTGCACATTTCTCTACACTATGCATAAGAACGGCCATACTGGGTCAGACCAATGATCCATCTAGCCCAATATCCGGTCTCCCAACAGTAGCCAATGCCAGGTGCTTAAGGGGAATGAACAGAACAGGTAGTCAAGTGATCCATCCCCTGTCACTAATTCCCAGCTTCTAGCAAACAAAGCCTATGGACACCATCCATGCCCATCCTGACTAATAGCCATTGTACTTACTTTTGTGTCCTGTTATTGTCCTCACCTTCACAACATCTTCTGGGAAAGAGTTTCACAGATTGACTGTGCATTGTGTGAATTTATACTTCCTTTTGTCTGTTTTAAATCTGCTGCCTATTAATTTCATTTGGTGATCCCTGGTTTGTGTGTTATGTGAAGGGGAAAATAACACTTCCTTATTTACTTTCTCCACATCAATGAACTCTGTCGTATGCCCCTTTAGTCATCTCTTTTCCAAACTGAAAAGTCCCAGTCTTATTAATGAAGTGACAAAGAGTCCTGTGGCACCTTAAAGACTAACTAAAATTTTAGAGCATAAGCTATCATGGGCTAATACCCACTTCGTTGGATGCATGCAGTGGAAGTATCCAGGGGCAGGTATAAATAAGTAGGCAAGAACCAGGTGGGAGATAACAAGGTTAGTCCAATGAGGCTGAACCAGCTTGTTATCTCTAATCAGGGAGGATGAGGTGTTCCTCTAGCAGCTGAACTGGAGGTGTGAATAGCGAGAGAAGAGAAGCTGCTTTTGTAGTTAGCTAGCCATCCAAAATCTCTGTTCAGTCCCAAATTGATTGCGTCAAATTTGCAAATGAATTGCAGCTCTGCAGTCTCTCTTTGCAGTCTGAACTTGAAGTTTTTTTGCTGCAAAATGCTGACCTTTAAATCTTTTGTGGTGTGTCCGGTGAGGTTGAAGTGCTCTCTTACAGGTTTTTGAATATTGCCATTCCTGATATCTGATTTGTGTCCATTTATCCTTTTTCGTAGGGACTGTCCAGTTTGGCCGATGTACATAGCAGAGGGACATTGCTGGCACATAATGGCGTATATTACATTGATAGATGTGCAGGTGAATGAACCAGTGATGGTGTGGCTGATCTGGTTTGGTCCTGTGATGGTGTTGCTGGTGTAGATGTGTGGGCAGAGTTGGCATCGAGGTTTGTTGCATGGATTGGTTCCTGAGTTAGAGTTATTATGGTGCGGTGTGCTGTTGCTGGTGAGAATATGCTTGAGGTTGGTGGGTTGTCTGTAGGCCAGGACTGGCCTGCCTCCCAAGGCCTGTGAAAGTGAGGGATTATTGTCCAGGATGGGTTGTAGATCACTGATGATGCGTTTGAGAGGCTTTAAATGAGGACTGTAGGTGATGGCCAGTGGTGGTCTGTTGTTTTCTTTCTTGGGCTTGTCTTGCAGCAGCAGGCTTCTGGGTACACGTCTGGCTCTGTTGATCTGTGTCCTTATTTCCTTGTGTGGGTATTGTAGTTTTGAGAAAGCTTGGTGGAGATCTTGTAGGTGTTGGTCTCTGTCTGAGGGGTTGGAGCAAATACGATTGTACCTCAGTGCTTGGCTGTAGACAATGGATTGTGTGGTGTGCCCGGGGTGGAAGCTGGTGGCATGAAGGTAGGCATAGCTGTCGGTAGGTTTTCGGTATAGGGTGGTGTTGATGTGGCCGTCATTAATTTGCACCGTGGTGTCCAGGAAGTGGACCTCCCGTGTAGACTGGTCCAGGCTGAGGTGGATGGTGGGGTGGAAGCTGTTGAAATCATGGTGGAATTCTTCCAGAGTTTCTTTCCCGTGGGTCCAGATGATGAAGATGTCATCAATGTAGCATAGATAGAGGAGGGGCGTGAGTGAACGAGATTTGAGGAAGCGTTGTTCCAGGTCAGCCATAAAGATGTTGGCATACTGTGGGGCCATGCAGGTGCCCGTAGCGGTGCCACTGGTCTGGAGGTATATATTGTCACCAAATTTGAAATAATTGTGTGTGAGGATAAAGTCACAGAGCTCAGCAACCACTTGTGCTGTGGCATCATCAGGGATACTATTCCTGACAGCTTGTATTCCATCTTTGTGTGGGATGTTTGTGTAGAGAGCCTCTACATCCATGGTGGCTAGGATGGTGTTTTAAAAAATTTTATGATTTTGGAAGATGGATAAGATCCAGGGCCAGATTCACCATTGTTACTCTGGTTTCACATCAGTGTAGCACTGAAGTAATGCAAAGGTGAATCAGGCCCAGATGTTTGCTAAGTATTCATGATGAAATTGACAAAGTACTTATTCAACATCAATGACTAGTTTACACTTTGGGTAAAGGAAGCCTTTGTTAAAAATTCAAGCAAGATATTAGAGGTAACAAACATTTTTGAGAGCCTGCATAGGTTCTCCAGCCACACTAGGAACACCTTTTATCTACTGATATTTTCAAGGTAAAAAAATGAGCAGAAAGAAGCTTATGAGGCATTACGTATATACATCATCATCATCAAGAATAAAAAAAAATCCAAAAGTTTAGTTTTTAAAATAATTCTGCACGTCACCTTTAATAGTGCTCAAAGGAGTCTGTTGATAGAGACAGAATGGGACTACTTGTAAGAAATGTACCTTATCATACAAGGAGTGTGCATGTCACTGTATTTTTCATTTTTCCTCTATTGTGCTTATACAATATGCTACAGTGCTAATGAAATGTTAAGATTGCATCATTAAAAATATAGGAATTGTCATATCAGATCAGACCAGCAATCCAATAAATTCTGTTGTCTTGCTTCTGTCAGTGACTGGTACCAGATGCTTCACAGGAAGGCGCAGAGATCCTCAAAATAGACATTTATGGAATAACTTGTCCAGAGGGGAAAATTCAGTCTAACCTCAGGGTGTAAGCAGTCAGCTTATGAAATTTTAAAAAGGAAACAGGAAAGTGAAAGCTCTACAATAATTTTAATCAGGTCCAGTTGCTTCTAAGTAATATTTTATATTCCAAGGAAGAGTTTTGTTAATTATATATCTTATATTTAGTGTAAGCAGTAAATGTATGTTGCTGTTTATATTGGTAAAAGTATACAGTAAAATATAGTTTGCAGTATAGCCTGAGTGAGTTAATATTACTGTAGTTAAATTTTGCAACTTATTTTAATTATATGACCTTATTGTTGCATTAACATAGTTTCCTGCATTTAATAAGAAAAATGACTAAAAAGACAGACTCAACTTTACCATAAATACATTCTGTTCTGTCACCAAACAGTCTTTGCAAAATCTGTCTAGCTTTTAAGGAAATCAGACTCTCTTTATATATATATATATATTTACTTAAATTGTGTATTGGTATACCTGTTTATGTATTTTAAGATTTAGAACTTTTGTTTGGCCTTAGACCAAATATTATAGGATCATTAATTGCAGTGTAAGCTTTCAAATGATGCACAAGTAAGGGACTTGACCTGATTTGACCACATCATATACCGGGAAGAGAGAGAGAGAATTCAGATTTCATATTTACTCAGCCCTAGGCCTTTCCAGAGTTGAGTCTGACAACAGTCACATGTTATACTCATAAAATGCAAGGAAGCAAAACTGAAAAGTTTCAACATCAACAAGAAATTATTTCAAATGTAATTAAGGCAGCAGAAACACGATACATTTAAAGTTGATGCTGCTATTTAATATGTAAATAGTTAACTCTCTATACAGAATACATACTTGGCATCAAAGCTTTCCATGAATTAACATGTTGAAGTGCATTTAACTTACTATCAGTGTGTTGAGTTCAGGCAGAAATCATGTCCTTGTATGGCCTTGGCAAGTGGCATTTTCATCCTTCTCCTTTCTGTATTCAAAAATTAAAAACAATTTAAAGGAAACTTGAAAAGCACCAACTTAACCGGAGCTTTACTGTTTTGGGGAAATTCTTCTAAAGTCTATGAAAAAAGTTAGTGCAATTTGCATTAAAGGACTCAAGCTTTCTTTTCTTTTATATCTTATGCCTTCTTAAATTATCCAGATTTTTCTGTCTTTATGTAACCACTATTACCATAACAGTCTCAATGCTTCAGATCCTGCTGAATGCAGTGAAGTCAGAGAGAGATGAAGATGTTCAGCAACTCCCAGAAACAGTCCTTTATTTGAAAGGTCCTAAGGATGAACATCCCCTTTTCTCTTCAAGTTAGTGAGATCTCTCACTTCCCTTCTTTTTAAATTTGTTGAATGACTTGAAATGTAGGCCATTTGGACTAGAGTACTTTCTTCATTTGCTTTTTTCATTTTGATGTGATTGGCTGATAAAGTTTTATTTTTGGGTACATCTGCTTTTAGTGTGGGTTTTCTTTTTTACACATACATGAGCATTGATTTTTAATTAGGACATGTGGCAACTGAAGAACTGGTCTTTGTAGAGGTTAGTTTAGAGGGAAATTAGGAACAAGAATACAAAGATTATGTGAAGAGAGGGAAAAAAGCATAGCTGCAATGCAAGAATAGGATTTTGAATAAATAAGGCACAGCTCATATTCCATTATTCTCTCTGTGTATTTTTCACGGAAAAAGGCTGTTGGTGACACTTACTAAAGTGCTGCAACATTTTGCTAATTTAAAATGGTCTGCCTCAGATCGATTGCGACCTTATCAATAGGATAGTTTCATTCATCTTCTAAGCAGACTGCTGTCGCATTGTGCTATAATAGCTTTAGGCTGAAGTTACTCCTGTTAAAAGATAGAACGTTTAGTAATGCTTTGAAATGGGTCTCACACAAGGTGAAGGAAAATTGTCCAGATTTCATGAAGACACTAGTTTCATTACAACCATCAAATTAAGTTCTGAAAGCACAAAAGTAATTGATCAAATCATAAATTCTATGACTGACTGACAAATACATGTAGTGTTTTGTTATCCCTGATGAAGAGATACTTTGCATAATATGCTAGATTTGTAGTTAATGAATTTCCCCATATGTTGGAGAGCACTTAGAGTTTATTAATATTTCCTGATCATAGGTGGCAGAGGTAGCCCATGCCATAGTTAAAGGTTGCATGACACTTTCCATTATCATACCCTATTTTCATTTGCTTAACTTAGCAAACTTAGTCTGAACTGAATTTTTCCATGACTGGTGTCTGCCTCCAGCTGAACTTTTGGAAAGTTTCAGCTAACAAGATTCAGCCTTTTCTGAGAATGAGATTAGGGAAGATACATGATTTTGCCCATGTTAAAAAATTAGCACAATCATGGCACTGAGAAGCTCTCGCTACTCTGTGCTTTGGAGCAGGACCTTGAAATTTAGCGTTGGAAATTTGCATTGGTGTCATAGATGTGCCTTTTTCTGTCCTTGTAATTATGTATCCAAATTTGGCCAAGTTATCACCTCTGAAAAATATTTGTTCGCACATGCTCAGTACAGACTTTTTAGAGGAATTACTGGCAGCGAAAAGGGAGCAGGAGCTTCAGAAGAAAAGAGGACCAGGATCTGGCAGGGCATCTAGTGTTGTCACGAGTTCAGATTTTACCGGGACAATACAGTTTTTGGCTTCTATGTCCAGTTGCCATTTAGGGTTGCCAGGCACCCAGTTTTCAACTGAAAAGTCCAGTCAAAAAGGGAACCTGGCAACACTAAATGGCACCCAAACCAAAAGTCTGGTTACCACAAGGCTGGGGGAAGCACCAGATCATTAATCCACCTCCTACCTGTAGGCAATTTCCTTGAGACAATCCAGCAAGGGAAGAGGGGCAGAGGAGTGGTCGATGGGAGCAGGGCCTTGGGAGGAAGAGGTGGAGCAGGGGTGGGGCTTCGGGGGAAGAAGCAAGGCAAGGCCTCAGGGGCCCAGTTACTAGCAATTTAAAAGGTTGCAATTCTAGGGAGACATGTAAGAGCAGATGGGTACAGAAAGCTGGGGTGATGGGCAGGAGCAGGGGAAGGGTAGGAACAGAGCAGAGGAGAGCAGGAGTTGTGGAGTGGAAAGGATAGGAGCAGAGGTGGAAACATGGACAGGAGCCACAGGGAGAGATTAGGGACAGGGCAGGAATCCAGTGGGGAAGGGGATAGGTCAGGATTCAGGGGATGGATAGTAGCAGGGAAAAGGGACAGGAAGCATCTTGGGAAGGCAGTGACAGAAAAGTTCCTAATCACTAGGGTATATTCTCCTTCAGAACTTGGACTGAACCCAGGAGCCAGTCTCAGATTCTTTTGTTGTCTAACGAACAGCCATGAGACCCATTTTTAAAGCATGTATCTACCTGTTGCTACGTTTCTCCATTATCTCAAGTGGCAAAGAACTGTGCTATGGATCTAAAGATCCCAACCCCACTGATGACTCATGGTGTAGGGGAGTGTCAATCTTGGTTTCACAGGATAAAGTTTTGTTTTTTCAGTTGTAAAGGGTTTTAATACTTAGGAAATTACATAACCCCCCACACTGATAGCATATTAACAGTGCAAAGTCAAGCACTGAAAAGTTAGGAAATGCCTGAATTAAGGTTATTTGTACAACCTTAATTCATCCACCTGAATTATGATATAGACTGTAATTACATCACATATTTTTCCCCAGAAGACCTCAGCCTCATTTGTTGAGAACAAACCAGAGTTGTGTAGTGAATGAGCCTGTTGTCTGTAGGACCCCTGCCTCATTTGTTGCAAAAGTTGGAAGGCATGTTTTGAATGAGACAGGAATCTGCAGGAAAAGAAAGAATGGTCTCATGATTAAGGCAGATGAATGCCATACTGGAGAACTGAGTGAGACAAGGGTCCTGTGGGGGAAAATGGGTCCATGTGGTTAAACATGTCATAATGCATACAGATAAGGGACCTCAGTTAAAGTTGCATGGACAATGGTGGCATTTCCTAATTTTTAGTCCTTGTCTTTGCAACCTTACCATTCTTTTAATATAGTTTGGATGTAATTTTACTTATATATTGGAGCAAATTCTGCAGCCCCCTGTGGAGACACAAAAGGTCGAATTGGTAGAAGAACAAATACTGGTTATGCTGTGCAAGCTGTGGCCAAATAGTGGGAATACATGCAACGGGCCACTCTCTATGTATACCAGAACTTGTCTCTTTGAGGGTGGTATCAACGCTACCAGAGAATAGGGTTTTGGGGTCACAGAATCATAGAAGCATAGGGTTGGAAGAGACCTCAGGAGGTCATCTAGTCCAACTCTCTGCTCAAAGAAGAACCAACCCCAACTAAATCATTCCAGCCAGGGATTTGTCAAGATCAGGATCATGCAGTAACATATATCTACTAGCCATACCACAGCCCTCATACTGTACTTTCCCTCCCACTGCTCCTGTTACTTTGCAGTGGTGGAGGAGCTCTTAGGCTTGGAAATGAAGATTCTATCTCTCTGCAAGCCTCCACTCAGAGGACCTGTTTACTTGGGCTGTACACTGGTGCACAGGATTTGACTCAGTGTAAGAATAAGTAGATCCTATAGGAAGTTTGTTGTATTTGGAAGTGTTTATCGTTATGGTACCAGCTCAGATTGCTAATATCAATATTTGCCTGCATATGTGCTGCTGTGATACTAAGATAATGCCTGGTATCATAGTGCTGTGATTTCCCATTCATATGAGCTCTGATGGAGTGACAATTAACAATAATGTGGTGATGCTGGAAATCACTGCAGCAACATTTCAAATAATCAAGGTGGGGAACACAATCACCACCTTAACCATATAGTTCTGTTCATTTTTCTGTCCCCTCTTTGGCTAATTTTAAGGCAAATCCATGTATTTCTATACTTTGCAATTTAGTTTTGTGTCTTTTCCCTGGGTTTCAGACAAAAGGAATTAACTAAAGTTGAATCCTAGGAATAAAAAATAAAAGTAAATTCTCTTTAAAAACTTCCCCAGCCACCACCAAAACAAAATAATAAAAACGGGGTTGGGGGGAAGAAGGAGACAGACGGACAAACCGTTACTCTGTAAAATGCTTCTGCAGTGGTCTCTGCTACATCAGCATTGCTGCTAACTTGGCTCTTCAAGGAGCACTAACATAGAGGGATGAAGGGGCAGGGACAACAGCATGATATCAGCACTAAGTATTATGGGTAGAGAAGGCATTCCTGATGCCTTGAAAAGATCAGGAGGGCTACCGCTGTGATGTGGTAATAAGGGATGCTGTCATATTTACATGAACTGTTTTATAGTTCAATCCCAATAACAGGTCATCAGATACATGTTGATAGAAGAAAAAGTGAACCCTTTTAGAACATTTTCAAATGAATAGTGGTCTGTTTGCTGTAATAATGATGTGTAAATCCATATGTGCAATCTTTTTTCAGTGATTACATCCATGTGCTTTTTTTTTTTTACTGCAAAATGAAAAGGCTCTTTGGAGATGTAAAAATGTGGCATCTGTTAAGTCCTATACTTGAAAAATGGTCAGTGTTTTTCATCAATCTCCTGACTTATTTTAAGACATTGAATTTATCTATACCATATATTTCTGGAAAACAACTTGTCCTGAAAATTTAATATGCAACAATTGTTGCTATCAGTATTTTATTATTTGTTAAGTACAGAAACAGATCAAAGTAAGGAAAATATTTTGTCTATTTTACTTATTGTTCTACATTCACTTTTTCTTTCAAATTAATGCTCTCTTCTGTCTGTCTCCCTTTCTCTAGATTTCAGTTTCTTTCATTTGCCCCCTTCTGCTCTTTTGCGATCCGAGCCATTTTTCCTTGTAACTTCTTCTCTTAGTGTTCTGTTATCTTATTTGAGTTCCTCTCCTCCATTTTAATGAATATTGTATAGTATTTTGTTTAAGTAAATCCAACACTTAACATATACAATGAAAATATCTGGATTACATGTGATCCCAGTGTAAATTGGAGCTTCAGTGCACAAAGATCAAACTGTCTACATGTCATTACTGTGCTACCTATTGTGGAATATATATATAAAAAAATATATTGAATTGAGGATGACCATATGAGTGAAAATAATTGATTAGCACAAGCTTTAGATGGATGCTGTAATATTTTAGGGCTTGTCTATCTGTATAATCGAATCTAATCCAGGCATTTCTAATGCACGTCACTTTAAGCCACAATTTAATGAAACAGGTAGCTAAAGTTAGCCCTTAAATCTACATATAGTCACCTAAAGAAGTGGCCTTATTTTCAAAAGCGCTCATTATTCCTCATTTCACAGAGAAGTCAGTGAAAGGTGCTGGAGGCTAAGAACATTTGTAAAATCATCCTGTTTATTTAGATGCTTAAATGTGGATTTAGGAACCTAACTTAAGCATCTGTATTTGACAGTTTTGTCTGTAGTGTCTAGACACAATTGTAAGGTCTGTGCCTGCTTCTAAACCTACTGCTTATTTGATTCCTGAAAATCTTTATCTTTCATAGCTTTTAGAAGAAGATCCCTGACTATTTGAAGTTGTAAAGTTAAAATTTCTTATTTTGAAAGGGATTTTTTTTAGAAATGAGGTATTTGGTCAGGAAGTAGGGAAAACTAGAATTTGCTTTGATAGAAAGCACATTTTCCATTAGTTCCTGAGAGACTTAAGTAACTCTTAGGCACCCTCTAACATTTCTTCTTAAAGAAGTGTTTGAATGTGGTACTTCACATGTAGTTTACCAGTTTACAAGACAAAAAAGTGTGTTTGTAATATCATATCTCATAGGGGTCTGATAAATAATTTGCAACTTTCCCCATGGAGCAATAGGTCTGATTTTCATACAGTAATGCTTTTCAGCAGGAAAACTACAGCATAGTGGAGAGGGCCCTGGATTGGGTGCCAAGAGACCTTGGTTCTCTTCTGGCACTGACTTGCTATATGACCTTTGACAAGTCACTTCACCTGTCTGTGCTTCTAGGTCTCTTCCCACCTTTTGTCTCTTTTGTTCATTTAGATTATAAACTCTTGATGCAAGGACTGTCTTTCACTATGTATTTGTACCGGTTGTAGCACACTGTGGCCATGGTGTCAGCTAAGAAGATAAGAAAGGCCACACTGGATCAGATCGATAGTCCATCTATCTTATCTTCTGCCAGTGGCTGGTGCCAAATGCTTCAAAACAGGGCAATTATTGAGTGATCCATTCCCTATCACCCAGTCCCAGCTTCTGGCAGTCAGGGGTTTAGAGACACCTAGGGCACAGGGTTGCATCCCTGACCATCTTGGATAATAGCCATTGATAGACCTGTCTTCCATGAGGTTATCTAATTTTTTTTAATCAAGTTATGCCTTTGGCCTTCATAACATTCTCTGGCAAGGAGTTCCACAGCTTGACTGTGCATTGTGTGAAGAAATATTTTTCTTTTTGTTTATTTTAAACCTACCACTGTTAATTTCAATGGGTGATCCCTGGTTCATGTGTTACGTGCAGGTGTAAATAATACTTCCTTATTGACTTTCTCCATACCATTCATGACTTTATAGACCTCTACCATAACCCTCCTTCGCCATCTGTTTTCTAAACTGAATTGTCCCAATTTTTTTTATCTTTCCTTGTATGGAGGAATCCCTTATTATTTCTGTTGAATTTGGCTGTAGTTCTTCCAATTCTAATATATCTTTTTTGATCTTGGGTGACCAAAACTGCGTACAGTATTCAAGGTGTGGGCATACCATGGATTTATATAGTGGCATTATGATATTTTCTGTCTTCTTATCTCTCTCTTTCCTAATGGTTCCTAACATTCATTTAGCTTTTTTGGATTGCTGCTGCACATTGAGTGGATGTTTTCAGAGAGTTATCCATGATAGTGCCAAGATCTCTTTCTTGAATGGTAATAGCTAATTTAGACTTGTGATGGGGTATATGTCCAACACTGGCAAAGAAGGGATTAATGGAGCCCTAGGGAGGCTATGTGGAAAGCAGCCAATAACAGAGGGGCTGTGAGGAGCGACCAGTCAGGGGCCAGCAGGCCCATATAAAAGACGCCTTAAAGCAGAGCAGGGTCAATATTGCCTGGAGCTCAAGGAGGTTAGACTGTCTGGAGTAGGCTGCAACCCCTGTAGCACCTTGAACAGAGCAGTGCAGGCAGGAACCCAGGGAGACAAAAAGGAGCTCTGGATGGGCTGTTAAGAGTGAGGAGGGTTCTGTGGCCGCAGGGATGTTTCCCAGGGAAATGTCGCAATAGTAGAGGCAAAGGAATACAATAAGTGACTGTGGTCTGGAGGGTCCCTTGGCTGGGACTTGGGGTGGTGGACAAGGTCTGTCCCCCACCACCTTCCCACTCGCTGCTGGGGAAGTGGCAGGACAATTGACTGCAGTGGCCGTGTGGAAGTGGCTGGAGTGGCAACTGAATTCCCCTGGAAGCGGGGAACATGGACAGTGATATGGCCAGAGATCTGAGCCATGAAGAGGACACTGCAATTCCTGAGGCTGTGAGAGGGGCAGCAGGCAGATGGTGGAGATCAAATTATGCTATGCAGACCATCGACGAGGATGTTGGCCTCTCACTAATCCCCAGAACGGCCAGCAGGAGGTTCCAGTTGGGCTGTGAGTGATGCACACTGTTACAAGACCCCATTGTTTTGTATGTATAGTTGGGATAATGTTTTCCTTGTGCATAACTTTACATTTTTAACATTTAATTTCATCTGCTGTTTTGTTGTCCCATCACCCAGTTTAGTGAGATCCCTTTGTAACTCTTCTCAATCCACTTTGGACTTAACTATCTTGAGTAATTTTTTATCATCTGCAAACTTTACCACCTCACTGTTGGCCCATTTTTCCAGAGCATTTATGAATATGTTGAACAGCCCTAGTCCCTGTACATATTCTTGGGGAAATGCCACTGTTTACTTTACTCCACTGTGAAAACTGGCCATTTATTTGTGTCCTTTCTTTGCTGACTTTTAACCAGTCACTAATCCATGAATGGACCTTCACTTTTGTCCTATGACTGTTTACTTTGCTGAAGAGTCTTTGGTGAGGGACCTAGTCAAAGGATTTCTGAGAGTCCAAGTACACTATATCCACTAGATCACTCTTATCTACATGTTTGTGGACCTCCTCAAAAGATTTCTAATAGATTGGTAAGGCATGATTTCCCTTTAGAAAAGCTGTGTTGACTCTTCCCCAAGATTTCATGTTCATCTATGTGTCTGATCATTCTACTCTTTAGTATAGTTCACACAATTTGCCTGGTATTGAGATTAGGTTTACAGCTTGTAATTGCCAGAATCTCCCTAAAATCTTCTGCAGTGAAGATAGATGTAAAAGATTCAGTTGGCTTCTCCGCAATGGCTTGTCTTCCGTGAGTGCCTTCCTGTGGCACCTCAGTTATCCTGTGGCCTCACTGATTGTTTGGCAGGATGTACTGCTTTTGATGCACTTTAAAAAAAGATTTTGCTGTTAGTTTGTATCTTTTGCTAGTTCTTCAAAAAAATAATCTGGCTTGCTTAATTATACTTTTTCATATCACTTGCCAGAATTTATGTTCCTTTCTATTTCCCTCACTAGGATTTGACATCCAATTTTTAAATAATGTCTTTTTGTCACTAACTATCTCTTTTACTCTGGTGTTTAGCATTTAGCATCTGGTGGCATTTTTTGGTCCTATTACTTTTATTTGGTTGGTTTTTGTTTTTCTTTTTTTCATTTGGGATATACGCTAGGCTTAGTTTAGGTGAGGGCATGGACATTGCCCCTCCAAACTGCAAGCCTCAGGCAGGTGCAGAATTTGCCTCCCCCTACGCGTGGTCCCACTGTCTCATTGGAGCTGTCCTCTCAAATGTAGATGTCAAACTACGCCTATGGATACGTTTAATTTGAGATCCTGTTCTGGTGTTTTATAAAAAGTTTCCATACAGCTTTCAGGCATTTCACTCTTATGACAGTTCCTTTTAATTTTCATTTAACTAACTTCCTTATTTTAGTTCCCCTTTTTAAAGTTAAATGTTACTGTGGTAGGTTTCTTTGGGATTTTCCCCCTATAAGGATCTTAAATTTAATTACATTCTGGTCATTATTACTGAGTGGTTCAGCCATATTCACCTCTTGGACTAGATTATGTGTGCCACTTAAGACTAAATCAAGAATTGCCTCTCCTCTTGTGGGTTCCAGGCTAGCTACTCCAAGAAAAAGTCATTGATGGTGTCTTAAAAATGTTATCTCTGTATCACTGCCTGAGGTGACATGTAGCTAGTCATCATGGGGATAGTCAAAATTCCCCATTATTATAGGATTTTCTGTTTTTTATAATCACTCTAAGTTCCCTGAGCATTTCACAATCAGTGTGACCATCTTGGTCAGGTGGTCAGTAGTATATTCCTACCGCTATACTCTTATTATTCAAGCATGGAATTTCTGTCCATAGAGATTCTGTACAGTTTGATTCACTTAAGATTTTTACTATTTGACGCCATGCTTTCTTCCGCATATAGTGCCATTCCTCCCATTAGCGTGATCTATTCTCTTTTTCCTATATATTTTGTACACTCCATTGTGCTAGATGCTGTAAACACAGAATAACTCCCCACCGAGAGTTTACAATCTAAATGTAAAACAAGAGACAGCAGGTGGAGACAGATGGGAGAGTACAAGATTGGTCAGCATGATAGGCCATGATCTCAGCACTCTAGCAGCTTAACTGTTGTCCTGTTTTTGTAGGCATCTTGAAAAGGGAGTTTTCAGCAGAGTATAGAAGGAGGATAATGAGATAGCTTGGCAGATATCAGATAACTGTGAGGGACAACAGGAAAGCAAGAAGAGAAGCAGAAAAGAACAGGTGCTTGTTTGAAAATTTGACAAATGGGCAAGGGAGGCTGACATTTTCCAATTGGAGGCAGGAGCCAATGTCTTGATAGTGAATGAGAGATGACAGTAGGGTGGGGATAGACCAGGACGGGCCTTGAAAATGAAGCAAGTAGCCCATGTCTGATGCGTTAGAGCAGGGGTCAGCAACCTTTCAGAAGTAGTGTGCCGAGTCTTCATTTACTCACTCTAATTTAAGGTTTTGCGTGCCAGTGATACATTTTAATGTTTTTAGAAGGTCTCTTTCTATAAGTCTATAATTTTAAATGAAGCTTCTTAAACATTTTAAAAACCTTATTTACTTTATATACAACAATAGGTTAGTTATATATTACATTAAAATGCAGAGATCCCTGCACTGGTGGCCAGGCCCCAGGCAGTGTGAGTGCCACTGAAAATCAGCTTGCGTGCCGTCTTCGGCACACATGCCATAGGTTGCCTACCCCTGCGATGGAGGATGGGGAGCCTGTGGAGGTACTCAAAAAGAAATGTGACATGGTCAAAGCAACAGTCTAGAAAAAGGATCTTTGTAGCATCATTCTGAATGGATATGAGTGGGGCAAAATTGCATTTGTCAAGGCCAGAGAAAAGGAGGTTGCAATAATAGAGATGCGAGATGATGAGAGCCTGGATGACAGGTTTAGCTTTGAGAATAGAGAGGAAAGACCATGTTTCAGGGCTTGTCTGCCCATGGAGTTATTCAATACTAGGATCTTCTATTCTTAAATAACTCTGTGTGGACACTCTTATAAGGGTGCATGGATCCTTTTAGCTTAATATACTTGAAGGTGGGCTAAACAACTAAGCTCCCTTTGTATTCAAGACCTGTTATGCAGAAAGAATTTGTAAGATTTAGACATAGCCTGGAGGTGAGAGGTCCCAATTGAAGATGATGTCTAGGTAGCGGGGAGGTTTTGGGGTGTAGGGAAGATTAAGAGCTCTGTGGTGCTATATGTATGCACACCTCACATATGTGGAGGTGAAATCCGTGTGAAATGTTTCTCTCACTTTCATTCTATGGCCCAGGGACTTACTGTAACATTCCAAACTCCTGAGCAACTCCAAACAGCTGCTGTTTGCTTCTCTTCAACTCCCACCCCCAATATGAAATTTTCCATCAGAATTACACAGCCCAAGATCTAGGAAGGCAAGATTCAGTCTTGTATCAATAATAACTGTTCTATATATTAAATGTCTGATTTCGAAGTTTGCTATTTCACAGTTCTGCAGGGCTAGAAGCAGGAGTTTTTTCTTACTGGGAAGGAGAAATTGCCAGCTTCACAATGGGACCTAGCAGCATTTGCCTTAAATTCCCCCAGAGTGTCTTAAAGAGATTTTAAAGTGTTACCATTTTTATGTTTATAAAATCTATTTTGGGTCACTTACAAATTTTTTATGGCTCTCATTGAACACGTACAGCGAGGTTCAGGTAACTGAGGCACCTGACTTTGCTGTCAGAGAGACATGAAAAATAGCTCCATAACATTTTTTAAAATTCTTTAAAACATCCCTTTAAAATAAATGTTTCTGTAACATATGTGGTATGTACAGAATATACAGTGATGTGGTATAAAGTTTTTATCATCACTCATTTGGGATGACTTGAATAAATTACCTGTGGCTTTGATGCTTATAAGTAATGCATTCATGCCAAACTCATGAAAATAAAACATCGATGTCACACTTTGGAGCCTGTCTCCTTCTTTGCACATGTTCACTTATAAAGCGATGCCTACAAATGCTTCTAAGCTATGCACACAAGTGCAGTTGGCCAACTGTTAAGAGATTGCATTACAAAATTGATTGTATATGCATAGAATACATTTTTAAAAGATGTCACAACCAATTTTCCCCAGAACTCGAAAAAATATATCTGTAGCCTGTGGCTATCACCCTGCCACCTCTGTACATCTTCTAGAGCTGTTCAATAAGTCACAGGTTTTTTCCTGTAATACAGACAGTGTGTTATTTGACTTCGTCTTTCAACACATTTGAACCCAAATTTTGACTCAGAAATTTCCTCCCAATCTGACATCACACCTGTCACATTTTTAGCACAAAAGGTAAAATACTGAAAAAAGATATAAGCAACAGCCACAATCCCTTCTTATGGAAACATTGGTCCAATCTTAACCATAGATGTCACAGAATACTCTGTCTCTAAGAAAATGTATGTGCTCTAGGTGTGAATTAGTTTACTTGTAGACAGCATGACAGAAGTAAGTTTTTAGGAAATATTTGAACGAAGAGAAGGCTGTGGCTTGACATACAGAGATTGCATGTTCTACATGACAGTTAACATGCATAAAAGTACAGAGGTAGAAAGAAAGGAAGATGCTATCAAAGCTTGCATCACTGGTGGAGAAGAGAGGGAAGAGGAGAATGAATGCAAAAGGAAATTTGCACCTCGGTTGGTGCATTGGGGTGAACGTCTTGAGAAGAAAGCAGACGTGTGAATTAGAAACTTGCTGCAATAAAGAGCAGGTGGAGGAGTTTGAGGAGGGTGTGATGCAGTATAAATGATATCTTGAATCAATCTTATGTCTTATCAGTACACGTAATAATAATAGATAAATATGCAAATACAACTAGTTCTTCCATATATTACACGTTCATTTGAGATTCTAGAATAGATAATAGCCACTATAAACAGTGATGTGCCTCTGCAGGATCAACCATTAGCCACTTAAACAGTATTTAAGTTAATGTATTGTGGGAAATTGCCTTCTAAAGTGTCCAGATTTTATTTCATTCATCAGAAGAGTTGGGAGAGAAACTGTAGAGCAGTTAAATACAGTGTATTACTGTGGGTAGAAAATGTGGTTTTGCAAAGTGAGTTAGAGTACTCAAAAGATGCTGTGCCCCTCACACCTAGCTACTCCGTTATGTTAGCATTATTATCCATGTTCAGCTTGTTGCAGGACACAGGTCTCACCAGCTTCTCCTGCTATCTAAGATTGCTTCAGTGACTGTCTATCCCTCAAATGTATACATACAAAGAAAAAGGCAATGTTTTGAAATGTCTTATTAGAATTCAAATATTGCCAGTATCTGTATATTATTTCCAGAATTACAATGACCATTTATCAGTTGGCATCCCTGTTTTCCATGTGGTAACTGACAAGCAAATAGCAGGCCATTGAACACACACATCATTACACTATTGACAAAGAGTCCTGTGGCACCTTAAAGATTAACACACACGTGCTAACACGTATTAGTCTGGAATTCTGCAATTCCAGACTAACACGGCTACCCCTCTGATCATTACACTATGAGTCTCAGTTTGTTCCATTAACTGACCAAATCATGAATATCTATATTTAAGTACCCAAACTTATTAGCTGTGTAATGTGTGCTCCATAACTTCCATATTTACTGCTTTCTATATACTACATACCTTGTATATATTTATTTCACCTATATTTAAAATAAAACATAAAAGCATTTATAAGCTACCAATGTGGCAGTATCTGCATTTTATGTGTCTTAGATTTAAAGTAAAAATATTTCCCAAATGCAGGAAAAAAATAATCATGATCCCACACAGCATCATAACTTTAAGAAGAATAATGAAAGTCTTGCTAATAGAGTAAATACTAGGGCAACGAGAGTGGTGTATCTTGCAACTACTGAAGATAGCTGAGCTTGGATTTAGATATATTTCTGGCAGGAGTGAATTTCAGAGATGATAATTTTGACTTTCTCAAATTAACTAGAGTCTGGGAGAAATGCAGTGTGGTAGGACAGAGGAAATGATAGTTTCTGAGGTAGCTGGGCCTGGAAAGTCTTTCATTGACTTATTTATTTAAACAAAGAATAAATCCAAGTCTCTCAATGCTCTTGCCATAAATTACAAAAACAAAATTAAACTGCCTGCAAAACACCAAACTCCTCTTCACCCTACAAATCTGATTTTCCTCAAAAACCAACCTCTGAAGCAGCCAGTGTAAATAGACACTGCAGCATGCTCTGAAGATCCATAGAAAGGCTGCGTTAGATTGCGGGAAGCCTGTTCCACAGCTAAGTGCTCCTTACAGAAATGCTCTACTGACTGCTCCCTGTCAAAAAGCTTTTTGTTTTGTTTTTTTTTAACGCAAAATACCAAATTTTGGAATTGGTTAACTCCAATGGTAATTCTGAGTATTAGTATTATAATCTTTGTTATAGCGTCAAGTGTGTGGACTGTGATCTGTGCCTATTGAAGGTTCCTCCATATTGCAGAAATCTTTAGTTTAGGGAAGGCAACTAATTTATGACCCTTTTGTGCCTCCAGAATAGTGCAAAGGGGAAGTATCATGGAAGACATTAGAGCCTCGGGCAGACATTAAGCTTGCAGAGTCATGCTTTTCTAATTTTTACTAAACCTTTTTGATTGCTTAGCACAGAGGTGGGCAAACCTTTTGGCCCGAGGGCCACAGGGGGTTGCAAAACTATATGGAGGACCAGGTGAGGGAGGCTATGCTTCCCCAAACAGCCTGGCACGCACCCTTCCCACTTCTTGCCCCCTTCAAATTCTCCAACCCATTCAACCCCCCTGCTCCTTGACCCCTGATCACCCCGTCCTGGGACTCCCCCCATGCAACCCTCCCACTCCCCGTCCCCTGATCGCTCTGCCCCATCAAACTACTCCCTGTCCCCTGACTGCCCACCTGAACCCACTGGCCCTTATCCAGCCCCCACTCCCTGCCCCCTTACATGCCGCTCAGAGCAGCAGAAGCTCACAGCCCCATCACCATGCTCCCTGGTGGGAGCAGTGGGCCAGAGCACTGGCAGCACAGTAAGTTGAGGTTGCAAGGGAGGAGGGAAAGACACAGCATGGGAGGGGTCAGGGGGCTAGCCACCCTGACCAGGAGCTCAAGTGCCGGGCAGTATGGTCCCGTGGGCTGGATGTGGCCAGTGGGCCGCAGTTTGCCCACCTCTGGCTTAGCGCCACTTAATGAAAGGTAGTGGACCATTTGACAAGACATACACAGAGCTCGATTACACAGCCCTTCCTTGGGGCTGGTGTGGAGCACTACTGATGGGATGCTCCAGGAGGAATTGTACATCAGAGGACAGAATTACTCTCCGAGTTCCCCAGTGTTATACTCCCTGCTTGTGGGTGTGGAGAAGTTAGGGAGAGAGGGGTGTTAATGGCCTTTGTAATCCTTGCCCTTGCCCTGCTCTTTTATTAATTTATTATTTTGAGGTACTGAGGATCCCCAAGGGGAGTAGAGTAAATTGTTTAGAGCTCCCTTGATTACAGGGACTATTCTTACAGGTGAGCCCCCTGTGTAACACCATAAGGGTCAGGCACAATCTGTCCAGTAATAAATATCACTGATCTTCCTTGCCAAATGATCCACAAAGAGACTAGAATGATGAAAAGTATAGAGAAGTGATTGAATGTCTTAAGTGGCAAGCCTCAGAAATTGGACCCTTTTCTTCCTCATCCCTCCTGAAAAATATTTATTTTGTTTCCAAGCAGGGCAAATGCAAGAATTGTGCATTTTAGAATTGTCATAAGTGTGAAGTAGCCTAGAATTATTGTTTACCTGTAAGGGGTTAAGCTAAAGGTAACCTGAGAGGTGGACAACTGACCAATGAGAAATTCCTCAGGAGACAAAGGATTTTAAGTTTCAGTTTCTCTCTGGGTCTCTCTCTGTTCAACTCGGGTATGAGATGAACACAGCTATGTCTTTCACTGTAACTATAAGATTCTATCAAGTACTGTAGTCAGTAAGTTTACCTTCTTTTTATCACTTGGAGGGTTCTCAGTGGTGAGTGTTGGCTGGGTGCTTCTTGATATTGTAAGCTTCAGCAGAGATATCAACAGTGGGAGAAAGTTGCTTCGGGGGAGAGGTTTGGCTTCTTAATTCTTTTGTTGATTATGGTAGATGCTGTTCTATTGATGGTTATAAAGGATTTATTCTTTTCTTTTTTTTTCTTTTATTAAAATGTTTCTTTTAAGAAGCTGACTGCGTGTTTTCCATTGTGTAAGATCCTGGTTTTGGATCGGGCACGTCTCGCAGGAGCAGGCAAGGTTTGGTTTTTTTTCTCTCAAGTTTCCCAGGGAAGGAAGAAGTTTGCGGGGTTAGTGGAAAGGGAAAGAAGGGTCCCAAACTACCCTAGACCTGGTTTGGTGGTGGCAGTGTACCAGGTCCAGATACAAAAGAAGTTGTGTTCTGGGGAAAAACATTTTAACCCAAGCTGGTAAAATAAGCTTGGGGGGGTTATTTCTTTTTTTCATGTGGGTCCCCACATCTGTACCCTAGAGTTCATAGTGGGGAGGCAATCCTGACAAGAATGATGAAATGTGATGGCAAAAATCACATAAAATGACGTCAATGGGAGCAGAATCAAGCCCTAGAACTTAGACATGTGATTGGAACAACATAAAATGCTGGCTAATTAAACGCTGAATGTACTAAGGATATTAGATTAGGAAGGATAGATTTCAATTTACTGTAACAAAGAGCCACCATCTTGTTCTCAGTGTTAGAATACCAGAATTTCTTAAAGCAGTGCCCACAGTGAGGTTTTATGCCACATGTGAACAGAAGATGACTCGTCTCTGTGGAACTTAAAATATGTTGAGAGGCAACTCAAACCATTAGTTCCTCAAGTTACATTTTTCAATTATGTTTGATACATATATATTTGTTACAGTACTAACAACGCCCATTGTTGCTGGGGTAGTCTTAGCCCTTGCTTCTTTGTGGTTGCCCATGCTTGACAGGATATGCAGAAACATGATTCACTGCAGAGAGTTACAAAGACAGATTTCAGTGCCGTTAATTATCATTTTTTCTGCAGTAACATTACTATTTAGATATGAAAAGTAATAGGTCATGATAAAAGTCTTATGATATACTCTTCTGTTGTTCTAGTAAATCAGGAAAAAAATCAATTTAGGCACTTCTGTATTGGCTTCAGCTCTGATAAATCAATTTACCTTTGCATTTAAAAGATGTAATGTTTATTTTATTTAGAAACTGGATTGCGTTTAGTGACATTTACATTATAAACATAATATGTATAACAATAATGGACAAATAATCATCATTGTTTCCAGAGATGGAGATGCAAAAATTAAAAATCCTGGTCTGTTTTTGTGTAGCTGAATAGTGTTGTCATGTTTCAAGGTTACAGGATTGAAACATGCAGGGCAACAAGTATAGATTTTCTTTATGTTATGTACATTGGATTTTAAGCATGCAAAATGAAAACACTGACTGTTCCTTTCTGAGCATTCCTACAGTAAAATGCAAAGAGTTTACATACTTGTGGTTTTGCTACTCCAATTCTGTGATTTATTTTCCCATTTTATTGTGAGTTTTATAATGAAATACCATCAAATACATAGTGCAAAGAAGATTGATCACAAATTTAAAAGAAAAATTCAGACTGTATGATTATATTTATATAAAAAAGACAAAAGACAATATATATTTACTATAAATATTTTTTCTGTTAGTTGAAATAATATAGGTTACATATTAAATCAGAAAATTGTCATTTTAATGTAACAACAATGTTGTTAATGTAGATTTTTGTATTTTCATATTATTTTATTTTGTTTCTCTGGTTCTCATAACAGATAAAAAGGAAGACATTTGAAATAATAAAATATATTTAAAACACAAATTCTGGTTATGTCAGAAATGAAATAATGATCAATTAGGCTACAAACCCACTCCCTGACCTGAGAATAATAACCTCAAAATAGACCTTTTTAAGTATAGTTAATACTCCTTTGTCATAAATAAAAGACAGAAAGAAATGGGAAAAGTTAGCTGTGGTAGCATTGATATGCAGACATGTTTGTTGTAGTGCAGGGGTTTAATTTGTTGACCTGGCACCTTGTTTTGCAAACCTCTACTGATATTAATAGTTCCGTTGAAGCTCCCTGTGTGATGCTATGTGCAAAAATGGTTGTTTATATCAATTGATTAAGTGAATTCTCTTTACTTATCTACATATAAAACCTGTATATTCATTAGTTATACTTAGAAATCATTACTGTAGTCTACAGTGGCAATTTTTGGAGGGAGAAAACATGAGTTATCAGTGCAAGTTATCCCTATCTGTACTATGTTAGACCTCATATAATTTTTCATCCTTGTGTCAGCAGTGGAAATTAAGCACATTTTCTGATAGCCAGCTGGGCTTTTGATTTAGTAGGATTGATATTCCAGCCTATTTTGTTCTCTAATTGGATAAATAAAGATATAAATCAACCAACAAGGAAATATGTATGACATTTAAAAAAAATCCAAGTTTTGATACAGAAGAAAGTGTTTTAATAGTTTCTCAGCACAGTTAAGTATGTAACCCACCAAGAGAATTGTTAAACATCTCTAAATAAAGAAGGATTGCAACTACAAATCTTCATGACATTGTACCTTTTTGTAAATGCAAATTAAATGAACATCAAATAAAGAGACTTACTCTGATCCCTATGGGAATAAATCAAGCTACAAAATAAGAAACAGTGACATAATATTGAAACACCAGGGAAAATATAATTGCTGATCAATAAAAGATACTCTTATGTAGTTAAAAAGTGATTACAAATGGCAGCTCAAGAGAGAGTTTCTAACCAGACGTTCCTTTCACAAGATAAAATTAATTTTAATATTATGAAAAACAGTTGCAAAACTAAAAAATAAAAGTTTAAAAGGCAATCTAGCAAAGTCAATATCTGGCTAATCAGATCTATTTATGAATGATTACACTCATCTGTAGCTATACAGTATAACTGGATCAACCGTAATAAAAAAGGGACTTAGAAAACTCCGGTAAACTTTGGTTTACTTTTTAACCCGAGGGTCACATGTGGGTATGGAAATTGTATGGCTGGCCATGAATGCTCACGAAATTAGGGTTGGGGGGCAGGAGGAGTTGAGAGCTCTGGCTGGGACTGCGAGCTCTGACATGGGCTTATCTCAAGCAGCTCCCTGAAGCACTGGCATGTCCCCCACTCCAGCTCCTACACGGAGGTGTAACTAGATGGCTCTGCACACTGCCCCATCCAGAGGCACTGCCCCTGCAGCTCCCATTGACCGCAGTTCCCGGCTAATGGGAGCTGCAGAGGTGGGGGCAGCACGCAGAGACCCCTGGCTGCCCCACACATGGGAGCCGGAGAGGGAATATGTTCCTGTTTCTAAGAGCTGCGGCATACGCCTGTGGAGTGTCCGTGACCCCACGGAGCAGCCCCCAACCTCACTCCCCGGTTGGAGCGCAGGAGCTGGGCAAGCTCCAGACCCCACTCCCGAGCAGGAACTGGAGGGCCACATTAAATCGGCTAGTGGGTCGGATGTGGCCTGCAGACGGTAGTTTGCCCACTCCTGTCCTAGACACTCTATGCCTGAGGGGCTTCTGCAGATCCCTAAAAAAATATATATATATGCTCTCCTGGCCAAATCTCTGGGGTGGGGCAGGCAGAGATATCTCAGGGGGTCTATTCCTCCTCCAGCACCATTACCTCAGAGACATAAGGAGGAGGAGTTTGCAGTCCTGGGATCACAGAGTGGCTGGGATGTTGACATACATGATGACCCTTTCTATGTTCTAAAGGTCCTGCTCCTTCAGCACTTTGGAATAATGCTGTGACTTTATGGACATGCAGGCTTACCTGTGAATTTCCTTGGTTTTTTGGTCTAAATTTAAATATGAATGCCCTTTTAATATAATTCTTTGTATTAGCACTATCTATCTCACTATTTTTAGAAAATGAAAAAAAATTAGATAGTATATCTCAAAAGGAAGCAAGAGAAATACTTCTCCTGCTCTCCCAAATGAGTATTGAGTGTGATCACAAATGTGTAGCACTTCAACAGAAGGCACTGTGCAGTGTCCAATATGACTTTAATTATTCTCATCTTGTTAAGTGTCTATAGATATTTCAAAAGCCCAGCAAGAATGACTATAAAAATATAATGAAGTCTTAAAATTATACAGGTATAAAAGCTAAGCATATGGCTGTTTGCTAAAGGATATGTTAATAGTGATATAGCATATGGGTACCCATATGGGAAAGAATTGCCCTAACAGTGGTTTGGAGATTAGGCTAATATATCACTACTAAGCAGTTGTAAAACGCAGTTCCTTGGTCACTTGTTGATTGTTATTTATAGTTATGAAAGGTGCTTTTCTATAGCTGCAAGGGTCAATATAGACCAGATATTTGTAAAGAAGAAATTATATATTTATAAAAATATAGTGTATTGGAATAGAGTCATAAAATGTCTTAAGTTGCAAGTCAATAATAATGTGCTTTTCTGCATTAAAGAATACATTTTTGTTGCTTTTTAAAAAAAAACTGTATAGAATTTCAATAATGACTCCATAATTTTATAATTCTTATTGTGACTCATGAAGCATTTTCTCTTATTTTGTGTCTTGGGTCAGAAATTTGGGATGCTCCTCCCTATGTTCACAACTGACAGGCAGCAGAACCTGTCATGTAACAGAATTTTTCCTGCCTTATTTGTGTTCATTCTTTCTCCTGTTGTGCCTTTTTGACTTTAGTTTTCTCGTGGAAACAGTGGCAGCAGGAGGTGCTCATGTACTTTCTTCTGTATACAAACCTGCATTTTCACAGGCATGCTTAAGGGAGAGCATGTGGATTTCCTTTACATTCAACTATGGCAAAATCAGTATGGATTTCCTGAGTTTTGTCCCCAGGGATAGAGCTTTGGGGAGCTAATATTTTATTATTTGTTCATTTGTTGTTTGATATAGCATTAGGAGTATATTTTACAGACCCTGAAGAGCTTAAAACCTACGTAAGATAGATTCATTCTTATCCATGCCTGGGGAAAAATGACTACCTGCAGAAAATTCACTGGCTCCACCATCTGGCACTCTGACTAATCTGCAGTTTTAATGGGGTTAAGGAAATGCTGAGGCAATATTATGTATAACTCTGTTACAGCAACCTTCTTCCTGTACTGCACCTTAATTATTTGCTGGACTCTTGCTGAAACGAGTTCCGTCTTTTCAGGACTTTTCAGAAAGTATCACAGAGTTAAACTCCAGAGCTATTGTATATAAAATACTGATAAGTAGGTGTTAATTTCTAGTCAGCTTCAAAGAGAAAATACTATATAGTTTCTTAGTAAATAAATATTTAATACCCACAGAAAACGTTGTAAATAGTGTAAAATATTGTAAATATGATTTGCAATATGAATAGCTTTTAAACTGGTATGCAGTAGATTAACTAGTGTTCCTTACACAGACTTTCCCACTTTGTTGTTCACATGTAAGATTCCAACATAACATTTACACCTATATAAACATACATTCTCCTTTGATCTTCTCTCAGAGATGATTTCTTGGTCTTTATGGAGTGGCCATAACATGTAGTGTGCGTCACTTGGACACTTTACAGCTTGAGCAGAAAGGCAGCGTTTCAGTCATTTCAAAATATTTCAGAACCCTGTCACCAAACAAACAATCTGTGAATCTCTATAGTATTCAAGCCACTGGGTTAATAGTTCACTGGTCCTCAGTTGCTGGCGAAAGAAATATGTAGCCTGTATCTAAAGTGGTACATATTTTGGGATCCAACCTTCCCAGCTGATCTTCCATGGATCAGCTACTAAAAAGTCTTTAACTAGAATGATGAAAAGTATAGAGAAGTGATTGAATGTCTTAAGTGGCAAGGCTCAGAAACTGGACCCTTTTCTCCCTCATCCCTCCTGAAAAATATTATTTTGTTTCCAAGCAGGGCAAATGCAAGAATTGTGCATTTTAGAATTGTCATAAGTGTGAAGTAGCCTAGAATCAGAAAGATGTTCTTCCTAGAATAAATGAGAAGCAGAAATGTAGCAAAATACTCATCAGTAAGCAAATGTCAAGTATGTCCCAAATAAAGCCACTGAAAACAATGTTAATGCAAGATTCATACTAGGAAAAAATTGATGTTAAAGAAGTGTAAAGCCTGTGATAGAGATGGCATATTACTTCAGCAGATATACTTACCATTTTTAGATAATCCCTCTCTTTTGAAAGGCAGTAAGCCTGTGAAAGATTTCGTTAGATGTTTGTTAGAGGGCATTGCTAGTGAATGTCAGATTTTAACTTCACAGTTTTTATTAAAACAAAGTATCCAAATAGTATGCATGCAAATATGGGAAGGAAAGACTTTTTTAAAAAAAGTATGCGTAAATGTTCTCCATTTCATGTACGTATCATTAATTGTTTATATATCAAAGTAATGAAAAATTAATGATCAAGAGATAATTCTTGGAGTTTCTTAAACTGCCTGCCCTTGCTGGGTCCCTGCAGGCTATTAGTCAATTACTTAGAAATTTTTAAAATTCTATAATAATACCTCAATGAGGAAGAAGCACTCATTACAAATAATGTTTTAGGAACATTTTAAAAACTAAATTTCTGTACACTTCTAATTTGATGAACTGCCTATAAACTAAACCTTTAAGCTTGCAAAATGATCAGTGAAGTTGTCTCCATTTACAATATTGTCCCTCAGAGTGGTTGATATAGTCAGTAGTCCACAGCATTAACCCTAATCACCCTCCTGACAATCTGACAATAATTTAGCCTCTAGCAAAAACACTGGGAAGAATATAATAGCATGAATATTTCAGAATTTCAAAAGGTTGCTTGGTGAAAAATCATTCAAAATAGCTGCTCTGTCTCTCCTCCACGAAAACAATTGCAGATATGTGTTTTAATCTTACTAAATTGGAAAATCAGACCAACTTAAACTGTAGAATGTTTTTATAGACTTTTGTTATCTCTTTTTATTTTTTGTAATGGTAAAATTCAACAACTCCAAATTTCTTTCAGAAACGGATTTCTTATTTTACTGGAGTTATTTCTTTCTTCCTTATAAAAGCTGAAGTGCAATACAATATCTGGTTCAATTTGGAATATATTATTAAGTTAAGTTTCTCTTAAGGCTTCAGTTTTAGGCATATGCAGCCACTTGCCTAATGGCACATTTGCTATGAAATATTAAGGTCTAGAAAAGCTAAGTTCATTAGGCCAGCAAAGAGCAAATTGTCCAGGGAGGGACACAAACCTACACCACGCTAACAATGTCTTAGCTGATCCATCTAGTGGAATTGTGGTCAGAAAGGCAAGGAGACATTTAAGTACTTTTTCATCTGGAGTCATGGAATTGTGCTATGAGACTAGTAAACTTTATGAGGAGAAAGAAGCTGCCAAATCAAAAAGAAACAAACACCTAGAAAGTCAGCAAAAGCAGCTGAAGTGGAACATATGGTTCAACCAGCTGCCCTCTGAGTTAGTTTAGTCACTACTCTGGGATTCTTGCTCCCCAGTTAATGGAAATTAGAAATAACCTATTGGGTTACCTTCTGTATTCTGGGTGTTGCATGCTGCTTTAAAATCTTAAACTGGCAAATGTATACACATTAAAATCAGTCCTGACCGTGTGGCTGCCAGGGATGTTGTGTTCCCAGAGCTTCCTCAAAAGGAGCTGAGAGTGGATAACGTTTTTATAGTCTTGTATAGGGTGAGAGGTCCATTTTGCAATGTGGTTTACCATGGGCCAACCCTGGCTGTAGAGTTGGCTTTGGAATGAGTAAAGTGTGAAGGAATGGGTAAAAATTCCCAGGATGATTGCATTGAAAGATAAGAGAAACATCCCTTTGCAGAGGGCCCATTAACACTGTCTCTTTCAAATGTACTTCTGCTCTGAGAAGTAAGTTTGTAAAATGGCATTATGGAGTTCTACTTCTATTGGGTCTCAATGATTTTCATAATAGATTTGCTTAGGCTACAAATAAAAAAAATGGTGGGTTTTTTCTGCCAGCCCTGTAAAGTCCTCTGGGATCTGAAAGTTAAGCTGTGCTCTTCCAGACTTATGGAGCAAGCCTTCTGCAGGCAAAATGCTGTACTTGCCTTCAAATGGGGCTGCACAAGAGTAAGCGAAGGAAAAATTTGTTGGGATACAGTGGTACTGCAACTGGAACTTAAGCCATGCCTGTCTGAGAAAAAAAAGCTGGACTGCTTTAACTGAATTATTTTTGAATGAATCTAGTTAAACAGGGGCAAACCTCTAATTACATATTTTTAAACCAGTTTAACCCTCAATTAATATGGTTTAAGGCTTCTCTTCACCATTGCAGCTGCACCGCTATAGTGCTTTAGTGAAGACACTCTTATGCTGGCGGGAGAGCTTTTCCCATAGTTAACAGCTTTTCCTGTAGTTAATCCACCTCCCTGAAAAGTGGTAGCTGTGTTGACGGGAGAAGCTCTCCCATCGACATAGCACTGTCTACATCAGGCCCGTGGGACTGTCCTGCCCAGCCTTTGAGCTCCTGGTTATGGCAAATAGCCCCTAGCCCCTCCCCTGCTGTCCCTCCTCCCCCACAGCCCGCTGTGCCACCAGCACTCTGACCCACCGCACCTGCCAGGGAGTGCAGCAGTGGGGCTGCCAGCTCCTGTCACTCTGAATGGCATGGGAAGGGGGCAGGGAGCCGGGAGGGACAGTTGGATAAGGGCCAGTGGGTTCCGGGGGGCAGTTAGCGGACAGGGAGTAGAGGGCGATTGGATGAGCTGGGGCGGTCAGAGGATGGGGAACAGGAGGTATTGCATAGGGGTTGGGTCCTGAGGGGTGGTTAGGGTCAGGGTCCCAGGATTTGAAATAGCATGATTTGAAATATTTCTCCGCTGATCCCGTTGATGCGTGAGACATCAGATTCCATTTCTTACCTGTTATTCTGAGTCTGACAGTTTGTTCTGAAGATATGGTCCACATTTTTTGCACTAGTCAGGATGTTTTTCCCAAATATCCAGCAGATGCTTAAAAAAAACCTGTATCAAGTGTCAGTCCAAAGCAAGAATTACTTCATGTTGCTCAACAAGCGCACTCAATATGCATCTGCCAGTTTCATTTGCATTGCAGTAAAAGACACCCTCAACATTTGTGTTTCTTTAGGGGATGGATCTGCATGAAATTGGAAGGTAAACCTATCTGAATGAAACACTCAAACTAGTTAATTCACTTGTGCTTTTAGGAAGAACTATCCAGCACATAATGTATGTCAAATACACAAAGCTGTGGCTGACAGGAATAAGGGACTATAAAATGATTTGACATACACTTTCTGAACTCCCTTCATTCTCAGAAAAGAAATAGAAAGATAAGCCGTTAAGGAACTTAAAGGCCCTGGGTATTGTGTCTTTTAGTCTTCACAGTGTTGAGTACTGACAGTTGAGTTTCTTTTCACCACCGATATGGCATGACTCATTGAGGTACTGTATATTAGAAATTTCATCTTTCATTGCCTTGTATTATTTGCCCTCCATTGAACTTTGTGCAGAGAGGTAGACTGTAAAAGACAGTGCATGACAAGGCAAGATTCAAATTATTCAGGCCAGCAAAACTAGAGAGAGTCTCTGGTTTCTGCACATAAGTGAAGAATTTTTCCAGCTCAAGAAGCCCTCTGGAGATGTTGGTAGGAAAAAAAAATTTAGAAGACTTTTTTTGAAATGCCACACCAGCACCTGCATGCAGTTATAATAATTAGTGTAATTGGAAGGAGGCAAGCAACTAAATGAAGTATGAAATGCCATGGTCATTTTAAAATTAGGAGTACATTGAACTACAATGCTTTCTGCTCTTTTTGTAGAAATCAGATATTGAATAAACAGTAAGCCTGTTACTGAGAAGAGATCCATTTTCTGAAAATATGAACTTTTCATCCAACTGCTGTAGTCTTGTTCTAATATCACTGATCAACAGAGCCGAAATTATTTTGTAACGATATTCCATCCTTTAGTTTCTGACTCTTAAGTTCATGTATAAATATTGATACTTGTTAAAGAAATAAAATTGCTGCAAGGTGAAAGTATGGTATCTGAAGCCCAAGATAAAATGCAATAATAAGAATAAACCTTTTGAAAATCAGTTAAACTTGCTGCTTCCCAAACCAAATTATACAACATAATTGTCTTTTGTGAATAAAGGTTTAAATGAATAAATGTTTTAGAACCAAGACTGGAACGGATTGCTACTGTATACTTACTTTCCTGCAAAGCTAGTGAAAGGATTGCATTTCATTTCCCTTTCTAATCTTAGTGAAAAGCTACTCCCTAGAGTTTGAACATGCTCCATAGGTGTCCTATTTTCCCATTATTTGCCTCTACATGCTTCTCCTCTTCACCAGACTTTATGATACATCCAGGTTTCCTACACCAGTGGTCAAAGGGAAACAGTATTTTCTCACACTTATTATTATTTAGAATCTCTTTTGTTATGGATGAGAGAGAGTATGTCCAAGGGATGCTTTTCCCAGGACTACACTAACGGGTTTTTAAATGGCCTCTGCAGGCAATCGGAACCTCACATCTCTGAGAGTGACACATGCAACCCTGAAATACTTTCTTTTCTACACTTAAATGCCAAAGAAGGTCAGTAAAAAATAAGTAGATGAAAACAAGTATAATTCATGCTACTATATGGAAAGAGTGATAACACTTGCAAAACAGTGATGCTCAGCTTTGAAGAAAAAAATCAGGATTTTGTAATTCCTGCCATTGTTGGGCCTTCTGTGGAAAAGCTTGGTATGTCCGCATGTTGAAGAAAATGGCGTGATAGTAAATAAGGAATCATGAATAGCTATGAACAATGTTTAGTAACCTCAGCATAATTCATAGAAATGAAATATGATATGAAGGTTGTAGCATATATAAGGGAGGTCAGGGCTGGCCCACAACATTTTGGTACCTAAGGCAGGGAGCTGAAGTGATGCCCCCATGTCCCCTCGCTTAGGCCAAAACTTTGAAAGGTCTCTTGTGCCCTTCTTCCTCCAGCACAGCACTGCATCATCTCTGTGCATCTAGAGCAGAGAGAATACATATACACTAGCAGCAGACACAATTTTCTACACTCTGGGTCCTAGTGGTACCCTCCGCCCCAACCAAACACACACACAGTCTGGCACCTGAGGCAACCACCTCAGTTCGCCTCATGATAAGGCCAGCCCTGAGAGAGGTAGCTTGATTAGTGAGTAGCTGAAATGATAGCAAGTTGGAACCTGCAGTTTCTTCCTCACTCTGGCCAAACCACTTAACGTCTTCAGTTCTCCAGTTAAAAATGGAGATTAGTCACCTTTGTAAAGTGCTTTGAAATCCATGGATGAAAGATACTACAGAAAAGAGCAACCCTGAAAGCCCTTATTACTCAGTCGGTTATTATTCTAATTAAACATTTATATTACAGTAGCATTCAAAGGCCCCAATCAAGATTGTGGTCACATTGTGCTGAGTGCTGTGCTAATACAGATAAAGAGACAGTCCCTGCCAGAATGCTTACAATTTTAAAAGACACAAGAACAGACGAAGGGTGATATATATGGTGATATAGCATAGGCAAATGATCATGGTGATGACTGACACAATATAATTAGTTTTATGTTTTATTGTTGGTCTTGTTTTGTGGATAGATGTAAAACAAGGAGACCTGGCAGAAGTAGGGAAATAAATAAGAAAAAAGAAAAATGGGGACAAGAAAAGTAGTAGTATGCATTTCAGTGGGATTAGTTGGATAAGTAAAAGCTTTCAGTATCAGAAACAAAATATCAAAGATTATTATTTATGTATTATATTTACAAATTAAAAATGGGGAATAATTTTTCCTGTTTGAAGAATGTGTTTCTGTAACTCCTGGCTATCTCTGTGATATACTTTAAGTGTAAGAGGACACTCGGTTATACATGTCAGTGAACTTCAGAAAATGGTGCATTCAGTGAAAACATGGCAAAACAATCATACTAGGTATACCCTTCATTTCACTTTGTGGAATAGCATCTTGTGGGTTTTGTCTGTGATATCATGTAATAAAAGGGAAAAGAACAGTGCTAAGGTTGGTAATACTGTAGACCAACCCCACAAATTTGGCTTATCTTTTTTATTTTTGTTGACAAAGAAGATGTACTTCATCCTTTCCTTATCTCCCCTACTCCCAAAATAAGAACCTGATCCTGCTCTCATTAGAGAAAATGGAATCTATGGAACTGGCTTTTGGAGCAGAATTGGGTCTCAACACAGCTGTATATTTGTAAAAGAGTTTTCAAAATTCTATACCAGTAGTTCATCAATCCAGAACAACCCTGTAATAAAACAGTATGAACACAAAGCAGAAGGAAATCAACTTCATTGTGCAGTCTTTGACATTTTATTGCTGTTGTATGAATGTAACTAAAAGGGCTTCTTGTAGTGTGGCACATCACTATACAGTAGTTACCCTGTGATCAGCTCTGTGGCCAACAGGGACATTTCAACAGTTATATTTTTCATTCATTTCATTGAAGATTACACTATCTTTCCCTCATTCATTGCTCTCTGTATATATATCTATAAAATACAGTTGGGGACATGGGAGAAGCAAAGGCACAGTAATACACAGAGACAAGTCAAAAGGAGAATCTCTTGGAATCCACATTTTGTGTGTGTTTGTATGTATGTATATATAACTTTGGAATTACAACAAGCAGCTCAAAGAAGGGATGAAGGAGAGAGATGACCATAGTAAAAGGAAGAAGAAGAGAGAGAATAAGAGAATATATAAATTTGAGTTCTTCACTTGTCTTTTGTACTTATTTTTTCCTACATTTGAAATGTCTTTATGTTCCAGAAAAATTTTCCAAATATTTTAAAACTTTCTTAATTGAGCATTAATTCAGTCTGTTGGTTCCTTTTAAAATTCTGCCTCTTTCATACCTTATATAGGTCCTCTTCTCCTATATGTTGGAGTAACCTGTGTAGAGGAGTTATATCAGCTTATTGAATTTTTATGCATTCTTCCATCATGGAAGCAGGTTTACTCCTTGTGGTAGAGGTAGATGGTTCTAGTCCCCCAAAACTGCTGGCTTCCCAAAATATACTTCAAGCTGTGCCTTCCATGTGAAGGTCCCTTATGTTCGTACTGCAGCTTCCTTGATCCATGGTAGATTTAGGCATTTATGGTATTGAGCTACCCTTAGGTTCCATTTAATTCTTCTCATGACTTTTTGTCTGTTTTATCTAATCAGATTTAGGCATTTACATTGCAGTCATCACCATAGTATATGAATATCTGTGAAAGAGATGTAGTATATAAAAACAAACAAAATGCTCATATGCTCATATATTATGCTCATATGCTCCACATATGAGCATAATAAATAATGGATTTTTTTATCTGTGAAAGTTGTTTCACACACAACAGATTTATTCCCCAGAAATCCCTGTTGAAATGGCTTCCACTATGTACATTAAGGCAATTTAAACTTATTTTATATGTACTTTCTAATTCCCAGTCTGAGGAAATTACAGACCCTTTTAGTTTAATTTAATAGTGTCCTACAGTCATGGCAGTAGAGAACCACAACTGAAGGAACTGTTAAAAGTATTGCTTATTTAAAACCAGAATCAAAGGGATATGATTGTAGAAAAATAAAATTAGAATCACCAGTAAAGATACCCTTTAAAGGTGAGCAGTAAATATTTTTTCAGTGGGCTATCTTTTTTTATTCTTTGATGTATAAAGAGTTATTAGTTAGTTTTTACTCTTAAAATATCATACATGTGAAATCTAATCATCTGTTTTTGCTGTAGGATATCTGTGGGGGGTCTCAGATCATCTGTACTTTTAACTGAAAGGTTAGGAGGTTCTAAATCTTTAATAAAATGTCCTTTCTACAGAATGTTCATTAGTCACTGGCACTAAATAGGCAATAAGAAAACATGTCTGAAATGGTCTATTTCCCTCTCAGTTCCTCATTCTTCTCTTCTTGATTCTTGTGATTTCACAAGTTCTTTAGCGAATTCTGATGGAGCAGAGGGTGAAACATTTGTTCTTTTATGAAAAGAATATTCAGGCCACCTTTATGCATCTGAAAGAAGCTAAAATACACACACCATTTTCCCCCTTTGAAGATCACTTTTAAAGCCTTTGGCTATGAACTCTAATAAGACTGGCTGTAAGTGGTGCCCATACAGCTACTCTCCACACTTGGGCAAGCAGTCACGTACTTACTTAGGGCTTGGTTACACTGGTACTTTATAGCGCTATAAAGCCCCATGAGCGCTATAACCTCCTCCCCATCCACACTGGCAAGGCACGTAGAGCGCTATAACCGCGGAGTTATAGCGCTCCTCATAATCCACCTCCGCATGGGGAATAAGGGTTGTAGCGCAGCTGCTGTAGCGCTACAGCAAGAATGTGGACACCCACTGCGCTCCAAGTGATTTCTTGAGATGCCTAGAGCCATTTAAGGCAATTGACATCTCTTCCCTTTGTTTTGAACTCAGCTGGAGGAATGCGGAAGTACCTCTTTAGAGTTTCCCTCTTAACTCAGCAGATAAGCAATGCAAATGTTTAAGAAGGGAGCCTGTGTGAAAACAAAGCCTTCTGTGAACGGAGGCTCGCTGACAGGCTTTCAGAAGAACGGAAAAACCACTGTCTCTCTCCCTCCACATACACACAATGCGTCCCCCCTCACCCCCCTCGTTTAAAAAGCACGTTGCACCCAGCTGAATGCTGGGATACCTGCCCTAATGCGCTGCTCTTAATGCCGCATTAAGTGCCCCAAATGTGGCCATGCTATACCGCTGACACGTCTGTGTGTGGACATACAATAGTGCTATACATATTACTGTATAAGGGGACTGCTATAACCAATAGCACTATAATCTTGTAAGTGTAACCATACCCTTAGCTTTTTGATGTACCATTCTCTTCATTATTCCAGTACTAAAAGCCAAATCATCCTTTCTCAAGAAAACTAAATA
The DNA here is from genome assembly GCA_007922305.1 of Dermatemys mawii. NCBI lineage: Eukaryota > Metazoa > Chordata > Testudines > Dermatemydidae > Dermatemys > Dermatemys mawii. Next base: position 5,519,379 of record ML677336.1, on the reverse strand, counting down.
TGTATCTCTTGGAACTTATTTTCTATTCTTTTCTCGGTTGCATTTTCCTCCCATAAAAAACTTGCTGTGCATCCCTATGCTGCTAGGCTCTGACTAAAGACATGTGAAAAAGCCTTCAATGAAACAGTTGCTTTGCTCAGCACCTGCACAAAGAGGCTTCTGGGTATGTGGAAGATTCTGCACAGTGGTCCTCACTGCAAATAATATTCTATGGGCTTGTCCTCACTTGGCATGGCAGAAATCGGTCTTTTGGCGATCGATTTATCGCGTCTTGTTAGGACGCGATAAATCGATCGCCAGCGGCACCGCGGTCGACTCCAGAACTCCAGCTCGCCTCAAGGAGTAAGCCGGAGTCAACGGAGGAGCGCACCGCCACCCGCCGCCACCGTGAGGATGGGAGGTAAGTCAGCTGTAGAGACGCCGACTTCAGCTACGTTATTAACATAGCTGAAGTTGCGTATCTACAGTCGATCCCCCGCCCTAGTAAGGACCAGCCCTATGTCTACACTGGAGAGAAGGGAAATGTGTCAGGTATGTGGGAGGGCAGAGGCAGAGATGGGTGTGGTCAGGAAGTAATGGCTTCAGTATAATCCTATGCATGCACAAGACCGGCCAGATCCTTGGCTATGTAAATGAAGTCAGTGAACCTATGCCAAATTACTCCAGGTTAGCATCTGTCTCAGTGTTTGTAGTGTTCGTTTCAGTATGCTCCGTTGCCACTCTGAAGTACTGCTTTATGGGTGGTGTTGAAGAACTGATCTTAGGTCAGAGTGAGCACAGAGAATCTCATAAGGAACAGCTGCAGACATAGAATGCTTTTGATATTTTCTGTCAACGTTATGTCTTATTAAATGTCTTATATAGGTTAAGTACTGAAGTTTACTCACTGAACAATAATGCAACAAGTAACCAAGCAGTTCTATAAGTGGCTCAAGTGATGCGCTCTCTCATACCTCATCCATAGTCTTGTGGGATTAGGCCTTGTTACTCAGGCAAAACACTCACTGAAATCAGTGGAAATGTTAGTATGAATATAAAGTGCTGCATGGGGCTCTTAGATTTACTCTTTTCAAAATTTTCACATGCAATAGCCATTTTTTTAAACATTCCCTGAGATATATGTGTGACAAACACTTACTTGTGCTTTAACAAGTAACTACTGACATAAAACATTAATACAAAGAAAAGGACTGTCAACTTTATCTTATTGAGATAAAGTATAGATAGAACTGTTTTACAAAATATTCAGCCACTGGGGATGTTTCATTTTTACCCTGTGCATCACTGGGGAACATTAGTACCAAAGTTGTCTGTTGAATTCTCAAGGTCTATTCAGCCTCATGCCCACCTGGGCATTCCTTGATGTGATTATCTTTTCTGAGACCTTTGCAGCCTCTTACCCAAGATGAAAACTGACACCTATCTCTCTGTGAAGTTGTTTGAAGTGAGTAATAGTCTAAGAAAGTATTCTAATTGAAACGTTTCTTATACCTATTGAGTTCTGGAGGACATTGGTTTCCTGATGATGTCTTATATCGAGGATGGTTATGTGGATATTAACTGACAGTTGCTATTGTGGGAATTGTGCACCTGGTATCGCCATCCCGGTGACCAGCATATTACCTCTGCAGCGTAACTGATCTATAATAATTCAGAGAAAATGCACCCTTAATTTCCTTCAGAACTAACATATTTTCCACATGCCAGGATGTGCTAGGTATTGTTTTCAACAGTTTTGTCTTTTACCTTTGTTAAAACTAAAAGAGAGAGAGAGAGAGAAGCAAAAACATAGTATCTCAACTATTATTAAAGAATATTGCATCACTGGGATTTCTATAGCACTATATTAAAAATGTATTTTCAAATCCAACATTTTAGCAGAATTGCTGTCCTCTACTACTAGAACTAAATGCATACATTTAGAAAACAAATAAATTCTCTATGCAAATATGCAAAAGCGACAAAGAGTCTTGTAGCACTTTATAGACTAACAGTGCACCTTATAGACTAACAGTGCTTCAACAGATGAAGTGGATCTTAGCCCACGAAAGCTCATTATCCCTAACATCTGTTAGTCTATAAGGTGCTACAAGACTCTTTGTCGCTTTTGCAGATCCAGACTAACACGGCTGTCCCTCTGATACTATGAAAATAAGGTTTCCTAACATCCTTAGACACTTATTTTACTAAAACTGCTAAATATAGTAGACCTAGTTAGGCTGTGCAAGATTTATCTGAATTTAGTCTTGATATCTAAAAGATTGCAGTTGTTGTTAACCTTATAGCATGATAAATGGAGTTATTAATGTGAATGGTTTGTAGCCCCAATGGAAATAGAGTTTGCAAACTGGGACAGAATAGATAAAGCTGGCAGTATATCAGAACTTCCTGTCTTAATTTATTGTGAGTGCAAATATATGCTAGGGAGATAAGATGCAGCTAAATACCCAACATAAAATTCAGGAAATCTGTGAAATCTGTGTGGGGGTCTTATGAAAATGGCAAACTACTCCATAATAGTTCTGAAACAAGGAACTTATGGAGCTATGCAGTAATTTTCATGGCTTTATAGTCACAGCAAAATCTTCCAGCATTAACAGATGACTTTGGAGACCTGTTAAACACTTAGCCTTGGTGAACACTAAATATATTCCTGCAGTACATTTATTGTCAGATTAGGTACTTATTTCCGAGGGCTTCATTGTATATATTGTGACGGAGTCAGTCCAGAAGGATACAGGAGAGTGCTGGAAGGCAGGTATATTAGTCTCAGGATGTGCAGGTCCCTGTTCCCTGGATAGCCAAACAAAGGCTACTCCAGGCCAATCGAGACACCTGGGGCCAATTAAGAACCTTCTAGAAAGGAGTAGAAACAGCTAGCCTAATTGGGACACCTGAAGCCAATCAGGGACTGGCTGAAACCAGATAAAAACCTCCCAGTTACTCAGGTGGGTGTGGGTGTCAGAAGCTGTGAGAGGAAGTTGTGCTGTTGGTGAGACTGAGTGGTAGACAACATATTGTACAGAAGGAAGGAGGCCCTGAGGTAAGGGTGAAGTGGGGTTTGAAGAAGCGGAGACTGCTGTGGGGAAGTAGCCCAGGGAATTGTATTGTGTTTTGTGCCTAAAAGGTCAGCCATCTTAGCTGATACTATTAGGGTCCCTGGGCTGGAGTCCAGAGTAGAGGGCGGGCCTGGGCTCCCCCCCTTTTCCATCTTCCATACTGGCCTGTGATGAAGGTAACTCACTAGGCAGTGACTCTTGCCAATTATACTGAGAAAGAGAGGTCACTCTGGGACCTAGAGGAGTTTCTGAGGCCCCTCAATCTACCAGGAAGTGCAGGACCCACAAGTACAAACTTGGAGCTTTGTCACAATATGTATTGATATAAATAGGTGCACAGCTGATTTATAATAGGTTTCTTTGTTATGGATTTGATTTTTGAAAAATGTTGAAATGTTGCAATATGGAATATTTATTAATTTAACAAAGAGGATCTTTTAAAAGTAATTACAGAAAACTTTGCAGCAATGATATGGCATTTAATAAAGCTGGACACCAGATTTGTTACTGTTATTTTGCTTATATAGCTGTGTTATTTTTATTACTCCACCTGTAACTGATGTAAGTTTGTTGTCTGTAGTGTGTGTATCTATATTAGTGGTGTGCTTGCTGCTTGACTGAAATATACCATGTGCTTTGTTTGTTTGTTTGGAGGACCATGCTGACCGTGTCTATGCTGAGCCTATCAGCCTGCCAGGCAAGGCTGAGAGCTCCTTTAGGATGCTGTGATCCCTAAACCTTTTAGTGCACATCAGCCCTTTAACCCTTTAAAAAGGACATTCCTAAGTGACCAGGGGAGCTAGGAAACAGGAGCGGCTAATGGGAGTTTGGCGAGAGAGTTTGGAGGGGGAGTGTAAGCAAGGGCTAGAACCCAACATTCTTGAAACTTAAAAGCCAAAAACACCCCCTTGATATAAACAAAACTACAACAAAGGAACCAGCTGCAGAAGTAAAAAGGGAATGCAGGTAGAAGTCCAGCAAGAGAGTGGGGGCTACCCAGTTTATTACACTGCAGGTGGCAGATATGTTCAAGGAGCTCCATTCGGTGCAAGGAGCTCCTGGCCCTCAGGGATCATGTATGGGCTTTGGAGACCAGAGTGGCTGAACTAGAGGAGCTGAGGAGACAGAGAGGTACGTAGGTGAGACTTTCTGGGACACAGTAGAAAGGTCCCACTACCGATCTGACAGCCACTGTGCTGTTGAAGAGGACGAAAGAGAACATCTAACTGAAGCAGAGGGCAACAATCCCATAGTTGGGACCCTCCTTCTGAGGATACTTCTCTGGAGGAGGGAACTCCAGCTATTAAAAAGAGACCGGTATTAGTAATGGGTGATTTAATCATTAGAAACATAGCTGGGTTTGCAATGACTAGGAGAAAGCATGGTGTCTTGCCTGCCTGGTGTGAAGGTTTTGGACCTCTTGAGACATCTAGATAGACTTATGTGTAATGCTGGGGAGAAGCCCAGTGGTCATGGTACATGTGGGTACCAATGGCATAGGGAAAGATAGGAGAGAGGTCCTGGAGGCCAAATGTAGGCTGCTAGGTAAGAAACTGAAGTCCAGGACCTCCATGGTAGCAGTCTTTGAGATGCTCCCAGCTGTGGAGTTAGATAGGCAGAACTTCAAAGTCTGAATGCATGGATGAGACAATGGCGTAGGGAGGAGAGGTTTAGATTTATTAGGAATTGGGGAAATTTGGGGGAAAGGGAGAGCCTATGCTGAAAGGATGAGCTCCACTGAAACCAAAATGAAACCAGATTGCTGTCACTTAACATTAAAAAGGTCGCAGAGCAGTTTTTAAAATAAGGGCTGGGAGCAACTGACAGGTGTTGAGGAGCACGTAGTTCAGACATCCCTTAGGGAAGGATGTATTAACAGAGAATCTCTATGTCCTAGGGAGGACAAGAGGATGGAAAATGATGAAATACAGGCGGGGTCTGATCAGAAACAATCAAATAAGAAAGAATCCCATTCAATTACATCATGTAATGGCGGACAGCTAAAAGGAGACAAGTTCTCAAAGTGCTTATATTCCAGTGCTAGAAGTCTAAATAATAAAATGGGTGCCTCGTATTAAATGAGGAAATTGATATAATGGGCATTACAGAAACATGGTGGAATGAAGATAATCGATGGGATACATTAATACCAGGATACAAAATATATCGGAAGGACAGATCAGGTCATGCTGGTGGGGGAATGGCATTATATGTGAAAGAAAGCGTAGAATCAAATGAAGTAAAAATCGTAAATGAATCAAACTGTACCCTAAAAGCTATATGGATAGAAATTCCATGCTCTAGTGATAAGAATATGGCAGTAGTGATATATTACCGACCACCTCACCAGGCTGATGAGAGTGACTGTGAAATGCTCAGGGAGATTAGAGAGGCTATTAAAATAAAAAACTCAATAATAATAATGGGGATTTCAGTTATCCCCGTATTGACTGGATACATGTCACCTGAGGAAGGGATACATAGATAAAGTTTCATGACTTGGGCTCTGACCCACTTCCCTCACAGGGTCCTGGGTTTTCTGTGTGAATGAAAGGGGGGATGGGCCATAAACCTGAGTCAGAACCAGGGCTTAGTGTGCAGTGTAGACGTATGCAAAGAAAGCTCCCTGGTTGATTCTCAGCCCTTACTAGACAAAAGTGAGGCCAAATGGCTTAGAGGAAACATCCAGCTGGTGAAGAGAGTACATTTTTTCCTCCTTTTCTCAGTAGAATGCTCAATCTAAGTGTGGTGTTGGCTTGATGGCTGTTTTGAATTGATCAAATAGAAGCAAATAATCAAGAATGATATATTTGACTAGGAGATTTCAAGCTTTCGGCTCAGTTATGGCCCTGACCACATTAAAGTTCAACTCTAAAAAAAATCCACCAAAAATCTTGTGTGTCACACAAAACTTTGTGTTTGCTGCTCAGTAAGTACATTAAAATTTGACATCCGTGTTAATATACAAAAATCCACTCAAAGCTTAGTGTTTGCTCCTAAACCTTTTTAACCTGTCTTAAAATTACTTACAAAAATGTTTTATGGTCTCAATGGTATTTTGCTATCCTAGCTTTTCTCCTCTCTCATTTATTGCAATGGAGTTCTTGCTGGAGGGTGCTCGTTACTGCATTCCATTTCCCATCAGATGCCCGCTGTTTGGTGATGTCTTCATCTCTCCTATTATCTGTCTGTGACATAGCACATAGGTTTGTCTCTGGAAGACTGAAATGCTTTTGTCTAACTAAAGTCTTAGGGCTAAGTATAGGTATATCTGGGTGAAAATTAGTGGCCTGTGATATACTGTAGGTGAGGCTAGATTATCTAATAGTCCCCTCTGGCATTAAATTCTATGAACTATGAAACCTTTGTCTTCATATGTCAACTTTAGGGCAGATTAAGGCAACGTGCTGTACTTGGAGCTACATCTGAAGGCCACTCAGACATTCCTGCTAGTACAGAATGTGACTGCCAACTAATTTAATGGTGTTTCATTCAGAGACCATAAGATATGTGCTCCAGAGTATGCTCTAGTTTCCAGCAGGTTTCCAGATGCAGTTCATGATGTTGGTTTTACCTATTGAGCCCTATATGGTTTCATCCTGACTTCCTTAGAGACAGCTCCCTTCTGTTGAACTACTCCAGGAGCTCAGGTCATCTAAGAGGCACTCAAGTTTACAGCATACAGTTTTAAAAGGTTTTTGGTTTCCAGAATTCCAGAACTCTGGAGTTCTCTCTCCACTGGTCCAACAGTTTGCATGGGGTCAGCGGCAGGTTTATCCTGAATTAGGAACTTTGAGTCTTTCAACTGACATTGAGTCAGTTTGATTTATAGTTTCTTTTGTTATGTAATTATTGTTATGTATTATTTTAAAAGGTCCATACACTGAGAGATTTTGAAAAGTGCATGTTATGCATCTGACAAATAAATAAGTTTAGTGTTCTTTGCTTTTTGTAATACAATGATCAGACCTTCCATTTGCTATTTCAGATGAGATAGCAAAATTTGTAATCCGTACACTGCATAAGGGCAACCGATCTTTCCAAAGGTCTAATGTGATAATGCTTTTATGCACATTTTAAATGGATTGTCTGCAAAAAGAAAACACTTTCTGCAAATAAGAGGCTTAATTCTCCACTCTATTGCACTGGGTTTACACAACATAACTCTATTAACTTCGATTTACACCAGCATAAAATTAATGCACTAGAGAGGGAATCAGGTCCAAACGTCTTTATTTGTTTTCTTAATCAAACATTCCTTTCACCCCTACCGAAATCCAGCAATTACAAAATGGGTGGGTTTAACAGAAAAATAAGTTAGTTCCTCATTGAAGGATATATTTGTACATTTAAAAACAAAGTAAAATAACTTTGCATCATATGCAAAATGAAACCAAGCAGTTGCAGATTCACAGAATAACTGTCTGAGTAAGCTCTAACTTTTCTTGGCACTACTGTGTTCCGTACATGTTTTGTCATTATGTCAAGCTATTGGAATACATGTGAAAATTTGTACCTGGTATAATTCACACTACTGCTCCTCTAATTTTCCAATTGCAACATACCTGTGTAAACATATGCACCCTGAACTCAGACAGCCTGTAGTTGCAATTAAGAATTATGCTTTTCCATTCTGCACTATTTATTCATCTTTTATAGGGACCATCTGTGTTATGCCATAGTAATTATCATCTTTCACTTTCTTTCATAAATCCAGCCACCATTCTGCTAACTTTTGGTATTATTACTGCTAAGAAAATTAAGATTCTTTGGGTTTTTTAGCACTATTTATGTTGACTTCCTAGAAAAAGGAATATTTAATTAAAACAATTTGGTTTACATGCTTTCCCATATTGTAATTCATATAAACAATTGTTTTGATTGTTACTATTATACATATTTATTTGTAATATACATAACATTTATCTTTTCTAAAATGAGGTTCCTTTTCTTTCTTTGAAGTACTGTAAGGAAAGGATAGTGGGATCTGGAAAAGTAAATGAATTCTTAGAAAAAAGGGACGATGACTTTGTGATGTACCTATCATCACACTCCAAGACTAAGTTTTTAGTATGTTGCAGGGAAAAGATGTTAATACAAGGTTTTTATCCATTAATCTCAGAAAACTGGAAATTATATGAAGTCTTCAATACTTTCACTCTCTTTTACAAGACCAAATTAGGAAGGATTCACAATTTGGGATTTGATCAGTTGTGGGTTTCCTTCATTTTAAAAAAAAATCTGGAGTATCTATATCAGGGGGAGCCTGGAAGGGGTTAATACGCATACCTCTTGATACGGAAATGTCCCCATAATTTTGCTGAACCTCAAGCTTCCAGCTGTCTACGTTTTCCTTCCTTCCCGCTGAACTCACAGGGTTGCCAGCTTTCTGACTGCAGAAAACTGAACACTCTTGCACTCCTAAGAATCGCCCCTTCCCTGCCCTTCTCCGAGGCCTTGCCTCTGCTTATTCCATCCCCCTCCCTCTGTTGCTCGCTGTTCCCCACTCTCTCTCACTTGCTCATTTTCATTTGGGCTGGGGCAGGGGGGTGGGGTGTAGGAGGAGGTGAGGGTTCCAGCCGGATGTGCAGACTCTGGGGTGGGGCTAGGGATGAGGGGTTTTTCGTGCATGAGGGGGATCCATGCTGAGGGGTAGGGCCAAGGGATTCAGAGGGTGGGAGGAGGCTCTGGGCAGGGGACTGGGGTGAGGGGGCTCTAGCTGGGGGGTGTGAGCTCTGGAGTGGGGCCAGAAATGAGAGTTTCAGAGTCTGGGAGAGGTTGGGGCTCTGGCTGCGGGTATGGGTTCTGGGGTGAGGCCTAGGATGAGGGCTTTCTGGTGCAGGAGGATGCTCTGGGCTGAAGCCAAGGGGTTTGGAGGCTGGGAGGGGACTCCAGACTGCGGTAGGTGGTTGGGGAGCAGGAGGGATTAGGCGTGCAGGATCCGGGCAGTGCTTACCTTGGGTGGCTCCCAGGCATGTCCCTGCTTCAGCTCCTAGCCAGACGTGCGGCCAGGCGCCTCTGTGTGCTGCCCTGTCTGTAGGTGCTGCCCCCACACTTGCCATTGGCTGCAGTTCCTAACCAATGGGAGCTGTGGAGGGAGCACTTTGGGTGGGAGAAGCACGCAGAGCCCCACTGGCCACCCGTGCGCCTAGGAGCCAGAAAGGGAACATGCTTCCGCTTCTGGGAGCCATGCGGAGGCAGGGCAGGGAGGGAGCCTGCCTTAGCCCAGCTGTACTGATGACCGGACTTCTCACAGCCTGGTCTGTGATGCTGACTGGAGCCGCCGGGATCCTTTTCAACTGGGTGTTCTGGTCAAAAATCGGACGTGTATGAAAAATCAACCCTATGAACTCAGGAGGAGACACCTTTCAAATATTAACAAACCAACAGCAGAGAGCCACACTTTCCTGCATCTCTGCAAGGAAGAAGACCTGACCTTGAGGATGTGTAGAGATTTTCAAAATTTGAAGACAGTTGTACTTTAGAAAGTGGTAAACTAGTTGAAGTGGAGCACACTTGCTTTGTCTTAACTAGAGTTTTAGAACAGGTAACCAGAGGCACTTTATACCTTCTGTAGGCAGAGCTACACACCCAGTGAGAGAATGCAGCATGTGATGCTGATGCTGTCTGTGATATCTGTAGGCAGTGGCAGGGGCTGCCACAGAGATTCCTCTGTCTTCAGCAATTTCATGAGCGGAAGCGATGTGTAGGGCATAGGAGAGGGATAATGGGGACCAAGAGAATGGGCAGAGATAGGAATCATGGGAACTTACAGACACCTCCCCCCGCATCCCCAGCCCGTGCACTGAGAGCTTTGTTTTGTCCTGTACCTCCAGTTACTCATTAATCTCCCCTAGCTGAATCATCCTCCTTTCACTTTCCCCCTTAAGCCCTGGCTAGAAATTGCTCCCTTCCCACACCCAGGGCCTTTCTTCTTGCAGGGTGGATATTTGTAGAGATTGAGCTGAGAAACCCTTCGTTGTGTGCCCCCTCCCCCCAGGTCTCTGCTTCTTCCACCACCAACACTCCCTTCAGGTTTCTATCTCCCCACACCACTGGGTCCCTCCCCATCACCAATGCAAATTCCTCCCCTCCAAGTCCCTGCTTCTCCCCTGCCACACCCCCTAAGTCCCTGTTGCTTCCTCCCATCAAGTTCCTGCTAACCCCAGCACCACTGCCCCATCTCACCTCTCCCTGCTGCTTTCTACCACCACACTTGCCCCTTCCCAACACTCTGCTTCCTTCCCTCTCCCTTGGGCCTCTGCTTCCCTCCTATAAAAACCTCCCTGTTATGCTAGCAGTGGCACTATTCATGAGTTTTAGATTGTGCCAGCAGCAGAAAAGGCTGGCAGGGGCGAGCATAAATTGGAGAAAATATCTGAAATTGTTAGATTTTATTCTGGCTTTCCAAAGGTATCACAGGTAGATGTCTCTTCAGGCAGAGATTAGCTAGCTAGTGTGCTGACTGATGTCTTAGCTAGTAATGGATTTCACAAAGCAGATTCTATGTAGCAATATTTTTTACAAAAGTGACCAAAAAGTTTTAAGTGCAAGGGATAACGGTTTACAGAAGTAAAGACAGAGATTTGGCACAAGTACTGTTTTGGATGAAAAGGAGTTAGAACTTCTGAAACAATTATTGTCAATATGATTGAAGACAAAGAGAGAGATAAAGTAAGGCAAAAAGCAATAACAATAAAATGTGGTGGAAGTCCATTTCAGGTTTGGGGACGTATCTTCTGCAATATAATAGGACAGGAGACATGTTCAGAATAAAAACTGTGCTCACAGCTGAGAAAAACAAAGAGGTATTGATCCATTGCAAGGATCAAAATTATTTTTTACACTACATGCGCAAAGGTGTATTCAGTGCTGAAAATTATCTGCACTAGGACAGTTGCTAACTGTGAACAATGTTCACTGAAACTTCAGACCAACAGACAGAAAAAAATAATTACTTCTATAACTTCTTGAAGAAAGTTTGTCTCACATTTTCTTTCCTGGCTATTAAGGAAACCGAAACTCTGGATTTTAGTCTAAAAGTCCTACTGACCTTTTGTTTTTCGTGCCTGGGCGGTAGTCTCTGAGAGCACAAGCTTGAGTTAAATATGGACTGTTTTGGTTTTTGATGGCATACAAATTATATGCAACTTGGAATAACTTTTCAACATCAGTTTTTCTACAAGAAAAGTGCCTTCCTGCATCCACACCCACGGGATCTCATATCCCGGAACTGTGAGCCTAGTCTGGGGTCTTGACACATGCCCACTACACCATCTGTAATAGCAGGCACAACAGCCCAGCCCCATTACTTCCCATCCAGAATTCAGAAACTCTGAAGGCATGTTAGGAAAGAGTGAATTTATCTGCAGAGATAGTATATTTGGAGCTTTTCAAATATGGTGACGTACGTTTTTTTCCTCTTCCGTGGCTCTGTGTGGTTCATTCCTGTAGACGAGAGAGCTGGGAATACAGTCTGTAGCAGCACTCTTCCTCTTGAAGTTGTAAAACTCATGCCCAAATAATATGAGTAAATTAATTAAAGGAATTATTTAAGGAGTAAAAGTGTTTCTAACTGCCTCTAACTGCCTTAGAGACCTCAGAGATGGGACCTTGGCCAAGGTAAGTCTTCAAAGCTGCCATAGGTCTGATAGAATGAGTCTTTAAACCATATAGAAGTAGGATTGCCAACTTTCTGATTGCAGGAAACCAAACAGCCTAGTCCCGCCCCTTACTACATTTGTAGTCCAATTTGCCTCATTGCTATGATTTATTTTAGGTAATTTTGCTATTATTTATAACAACCCTTGGGGAAAAAACACTAACATTTTAATACATATTTTACCAAAGACACAAAAGCAAGTATTTTTATCATTGTTAAATATATTTAGGTTTTGTTGTTTGTTTAATATCACCCATGTTTAGGAGCAGGAATAATTCAAAGCAACACATACATTCCAGGTACTTCTCTTTCCCACAACATATGGGAATTATAGCTTTTACAAAAGAACTATTTTTAAACCTAATGTAAAACAAAATGTAAGAAGAAATGGACCATGTTGAGATAGAGTTGCCAACTTTCTGATTGCAGAAAACTGGACACCCTTACCCTGCCCCTTCTCCACGGCCCCGCTCCCCCTCCCTCCATTATTTGCTCAT